>JAQPZY010000909.1:0-330000 GCA_029931535.1 Margaritifera margaritifera | reverse complement strand
CGAAGCAAAGATTTTTTATATTTTTCCTACTTTTTAATATATATGTTTGCTGGATACTAAAAGGTTAAGCAAAGGATCATTTTGTTTCTTATCGGAACTTATTTTATGCTTGTGAAAATGATCTGATTTACAGATAGTGTTTCGTATTCATCGATGCAGGTCTACAATGTGATTCTCAATAATTAGATTGCTTGCTTAACTGAGGGTCATAAAGGGATGTTACTTGTATCTCAGATAAATAAAAAATACATTTTGTTTTGGCAAGCCTTTCTCTTTCTCTCTCTGAGCCTATATGACTCAGTGATTAAGACGTTGGACTCGAGAGCAGAAGTGTGCGGATTCGATTTGCATCAACGGATCAGATGGATCGGCTACCGTGGGGGTGTCCTTGGGCAAGGCACTTTACTTATATAACGGTCAAAGTGACGCTGTGCCGAAACAACAAAACGCAAAAAAACACAGACACAAGCCCCTTCCCTCTCCCCCACCCCCTCTCGCTCTACCTCAATAAGCTGGTCTTCTGCGTCGTCATTGAATGAAGCTTCGCAAATGCAATATAAACAGGAAATAATGCTTAGGGTCTTACAGTTATCACATTTGTCGGAACATCATTGTTATTACCCCAGTAGAAATAATTGTTGCCTGGTATTTTGCGCGCCTATGTGATACCCCAGACACTTCATGTGTCATTATTGAAATTTACTTTAAAGATACCTAACATTAAAGTAACTGAATAATCTGCAGTATGACATATATGTAGAAAAAAAAGAGAAAAATAACATTTTCAGTTAGAATATGTAAATATGTTTTGTGGCATTGAGACTCGTCATGCGCAAGAAAATAATTTTACATGTTGGGCCAAAGAGTTAAAACTTTGGGTTTCAGGGGAGTTATCGAAACAAAATATGCACATCTGGTCTCCACGAACCAAGAGTGATCTAAGCAAAGGTTCTATATATATAAATATATATATATATATATATATATATATATATATATATATATATATATATATATATATATATTTGCGTACTTTTCACTATATCTTTGCTGGATTCGAAAAGGTTAAACATTATCATATTTTGTTTCTTAACGGAAAATCGTGAAAGATTCGTATTTTTCCCATGTTCCAACCTTTTATTTAATAAACACTCATATTTTAGACACATTTGATGCAGGAAGCAAGAGGCAGACAGTAATATGTTGAATGACGTCGTATTTCCTTCTTTTCAAACAGGAGTACCTCTTTTACTTATTACTATTTCAGTACAAATTTTTTCCATTTCGCTCCATTACAAAAACCGATAAATCTTCTGACAACAATTTACTACACCCGGTTGGTCTTAATATGTTTCGTTACATCACAATGCCTTGAACAGCATCTCTCTCTCTCTCTCTCTCTCTCTCTCTCTCTCTCTCTCTCTCACTCTATCTCTCTCTCTCTCTTTCTCTCTCTCTCTCTCTCTCTCTCTCTCTCTCTCTCTCTCTCTCTCTCTCTCTCTCTCTCTCTCTCTCATACAGACACAAGAAGATACATGCAAGAGGTCATGCAAATTGTATGACCGTTTTGGGGACCTTTGAAGTACAGTATTACTTAAAACTTACTGCGCCATTCTGCCGCAGTGTGTTTAGAACAATGTTTAATATAATACAGACATTTCGCGCGTATGCATATATGTCGCGTTATTTCGACCTGGTTGAGGTAGGCTGTAGATATAGTTCGTTTAACACTTTCGATGCTCTAGAGTTTTAGTTTGACAAATTATTTCGCTGGTATCCGGCCTAAATTGGCATGCCAATATCATAGGCCCATAAGTAGCACAAATGCCGGAAAGAGCCATTATGTATGGATAAAGGACATAAGCAGACTTGTGTACCGCCTTAGCAAGCATAAGGAAAAAAGGCACGTCTGCCACCGGTGCCTACATGCCTAGAGCAGAGACAACATACTCGAGAAGCTCATACCACACATCCGGTATTAGCGAAAAGCCTCAGCGTGTGTCCTTACCGGAACCAGGCAAAACATCATGCCGTCAGATACGAGTTCCTTTCACCATCTATACAGATTTCGAGGCTCTAAATGTACCCGTGGAAGGCCCAGCCATCGATTCGGATAAACGCAACTCACGGAATATCACTGACAAGGTTCCGTGTAGCTTCTGCTATGTAGCTGACCGTTGCGACGGCTTCCGCAAGAGTCGATATTCTACCGCAGGGAGGGTGTTGTCAGAACATTCACCCAGAGCCTTGAGCGTGAGATGCAAAAGTTCTGAGAGATCTTTCGAAACCCAGCCGAAGTAGCCATGGATGGAGATGACTGCAAAGTTTTCCAGAAAGTCGAAGACTTCCACATATGTGGCAACGCACTAGATAATAATAGCGTGCGAAACAACTGTCGTATCACCGGCACTTACTGCGGCGCCGCCCACAACGCATGCAACATTAAGCTGCGTATCTACCCCTAGAAAACATAGGTAACAGTTGTACTACATAACTTGCGAGGCTCTGATGGACACTTTATCATGGAGACGATCGGGACAGTCTCATCTACAAAAGATGAGTGCCATCGCAAACAACATGGAGAAATACATGATGTTTTCACTAGGGCAGCTGCAGTTTATCGCCAGCCTCCAGTTTATGAACAGCAGCCTCGAAAAGCTGTCATCCAGCCTGCCAAAGGAGGCATTCTGTGCAACAGGATGGCACACGACGCTTGGCGCAGACATCGACCTTTTGTTACACAAGGGCGTCTATCCACGTAAATACGCAAACAGCTGGGAGCGTGTCGAAGAAACACAGGTTCCCCGATAGCGGCCTTCCATAGTTAACTCAACAGTGGCGTTATAGCCGAAAAAGACTGAATACGCCTAGAGCGTATAAAGACATTTGACTGCCAGAACGTGTGCAGCTACCACGACCTATACCTCAAGACCAATCTGCTTTTGCTGGCGGACGTGTTCGAGACATTCCACGACACCACAATGAAGCACTGCGTCCTCGACCCGGCCCATCACCCAGAATGAGCTGGAACGCCCTTCTAAAGATAACATGTACCAAGCTCGAGCTGCTGACAAACATCGACATGCACCTATTCATTGATAAGGGTACCCGTGGATGCATCTCGATGGTGAACCGCCGGCACGCAAATGCGAACAACCCAATGTGTCCAGACTATGACAGCGGAAAGCCAACAAACTGGATATCCTACTTTAGTACCAACAATCTATATCATTAGGCCACGAATCGGTGCTTGCCGATGGGTGGCGTTAAGTGGGTCGAGCTGCTTGCACTCAGAATTGTCACAGCAGATGTATCCAAAGGCTAAATCCTTGAAGTAGACATCGAGTATCCGGAGGAACTTCATGACGCACACAGCGACTGTCCACTGGCTCCAGAGGTCTTGAGTGTTCCAGAGGACTGGCGCAGCGTGCTTTAGTGTACGAACTGCGGGGTACCTTTACTGAAAGAACGAAGCTAGTCTCCAGCCTAAGTAAAAAGACATGCTATGTGGTCGATTACCGAAATCTCCAGTTCTACGTTAGGCTGGGGCTGCGCGTCACCAAGTTTCACCATGTGATGAAGTTCAACCACGTTCATACAGCTGAATACTTATCGGCGAATTTAAGCGAAGTCAGAGTGCGAGAAAGACTTCTCCAAGTTGATGAACATCTCTGTCATCGGGAAGACTATGGAGAAGGAAAGGAAGCGGATTCAATTGGATCTTGTGCTGCCTCAGGTCGAGGAAGACAAGCTGCGATGCCTGATTGCCGACCCGGTATTTAAGTCGCGGAAGATTTTTGGCGGCAACCTTGTTGCCGTACATTTCACAGAGGTCAGCCTGAAGTTAACCGTACCATTTATATGAGGCAGGCAAATCCCGACAAAGCGCACCTTCTGCACACAGACACTGATAGTCTGCTGCTGAGTATCGAGACCGCAGATATGACCAAAGATGTCCCCTCTACGACATGAGCGACTACCATAAAGAGAATCCACTCTACAGCACAATCAATACAAGGTCACAGACAAGTTTAAAGATGAGTGCTCTGGGAAGTCCATCGCCGAGTCCGTCGAGCCCCACGATGTACTCCATACTGAAAGCGGACGCCACAGAGATACGTACGGCAAAAGGCGTATCTAGTACAGTCGTATAGGATGACCTTAGGCACCACCTCTACCTCGAATACATGCAAGAGAGAAAAGTGTTCCACCACTCCATGATCGCCATCTGCAGCGATCACCACAAAAGGGGGATGGACCGCATCAACAAGACAAGCCTTAGTCCACTGGAGACTAAGAAGAGGTTTGCACGGAATGGCATCACGACGTGGGCATACATATACTACCGCACCACACAAGAGCAAAAGCGAGCTCTTGACGGAATTAGAATTCCTCTATGTGGCAGCTGAGAGAAATCTAAAACAAACTGAAGGTTCTCACGAACGAAGTTACTACGCGGAGAACCACTACACAAAATATGATATATAGACAGCTGGTCTGAAATGTCAACCTTGTCAGCCGGGGTGAACACATTGAGCGACCACAAAGGATCGGTGGCTGTGCATTGCCCGCCTTCCAGACCACCAAGTGCGTACATATACCGAACAGTCGCACTGGGCGGAACTCAATACCCTTTCAATTCTAGTGCAATAAGGGTTTATGCGCAACTGTGCTCTATTTGATGGCGTCTGAGGGCTTCTTGCCTGTTAGTCGCGTCGCGTCATTATTGAGAGCGGATACTACCACAGGCAGCCGCCGCACCCATACCCGCGAGCGCGTCTCGAAGTCAACAACATTTATTGTGTGTAATGGTTGCCAAAGAGCCCATTGGCCAGCGTACGGTTAAAGCGTTCGACGACACCTTGCGCTCTGTAGTTGCCGGCTTCACCGCGCCGGATGCTAACATTGTGCTTCGTAAGCAGCTGGGAGACGGCACCTATTAAAAACTCGACTGGGATCGGCATCTAGCAGAGAAGGCAACATAAGCGGCCGGCGCTTGTAGATACGAGAGAGCCCAGCAGCCACTTCTACCTCTGATTTGCCTGTCAGTGGATCTGCAGATTTGAACTGAGAGGCTACGCCATCCACTGTTAGCGCATAGTTATAAGTATGCCTGCCCACCTAGTCTTGCGGTAGATAAAGCAGATCTACTTGGCGAACGAAATTTGGTCTGTCCTCATTAAACATGGATCGACAAACATACCGTGGCGCTGGTTGGTATATTTCTCAGACAGCTTGCAAGTTTGTGGGCCCATCAAGGACCCATGCGGCGTAATACCTAACCACTCAATCACTCACCACTTGCGAGAGCTCATGGCAGCGGCATGCCGTGTCTAGCTTGATCTCAGCAAACGGCCTCGGGAAATTGTCTTTTTTGGCGCTGTACCCTATCTCAAGCAACGCAAGCACAACATAGAGCAGCTGATGAGCGGCTATGTTGCCGCTGTGTTGGCACTGTGCAAATACAAAAGGCCGGCTACCAGTGCTAGTCAGATCCAGAGGAGATACGGTGACACTGTCTGGTCTCAACTACAACTGCCGGCACTGTCCTGTTATGTCGTCATTTCGACACGCGCTCGCAGTCGTTCCGAATATGTTAGCGTGGCATTTCCTGCCCGATGTTTTTTCGTTAGCTCGGAAACTTTTTACCGGCAGCAACTGTACCCAGATTGTTGGTCTCAGTGACTTGTGTAACCTCCTGCCTTGATTCTTGCTGTGTTGGCACTGTCGGTACCTGCACAACTTTCTGCGTAGGTTCCTGTGCATGCGTTGCGATCCGTCCCAACATAGCTATCACCGTACTATTTACTTCTTGTCTTTCAGACTCTTGAGAAAGGTCTTCCACAACTGGCTGTTTCTTCTCAAAATCGACATGTCTGTATGTACCTGAAGTAAAGGTATGCTGCTGATGTCAGAAAAGAGGCTTGGGTAAATGGATACTTTCCCATGTCAAGCGCAAGATATTTCCCATCTAACTTATACCTAAATGAGTCTATGTCGTTGCAGTTAAAGAGGGCTGATCTAATGGCAAGTCTGGCATTATTGTTTAAAGCATGCCGGTCTGCTTGTCAGAAAGCTGACTATACCAATGCGTGGTACTTGCGTGTATGACCACGAGAGTTTAAACCTCGAAATTGGCCCAACCCTAGCTCACTAACGTCTAGACCTGGGGTTATGATATTTAGCATTGTTTCGAGGAACTGTTAAATATGTAACAACGATGATGACTAAAGAGCATTTTTAATTTACCAGAGTCATGTAAACAAGCACACAGTAAACAGAGATATAGATAGGAAGCGTGACGTTGCCGTAAGGTTGCAACGCGAATATATAGCAAAATTGAATAATGTAAAAATCTACGCATCCTTAGCAATAAAATTGGTTTTGAAATATGTTTAAACCCTAATGCTATTTCATTATTTATTATGAAACAGCTGATACAGTTAGCTAATATATGTACGTATGTGTGCCCATTGGGAATATTGTCTTATTGCCTTAGCTTCCCTAATTCGATCTTTACAAATATTGTTTTAAAATCGCAAGGTTGAAATAGCTATCATACGTTTATCTTTGAAAGTGTCGTGTCTGTTTGTAATTGTAGGAGCTTGGTGCACTTTATTTGTTTAGTGTTTCACCATCCTCGATCTTGCTGACCACACTTATCAACTACGTACTGTCTACTGGTGGTCCGCAAGCTCCATTCATATCTCATACGAAAAATTGTCTTTAATAGTCATGTTTTCTGCGAACAAAAAACGTATGAGAACCACTGGCCTAAACGTTTAAGGTTCGCTCATATCACGTGAACTCGTGCATTCTTAATTTAAAGAGTGTTTATGTTTTTAAAAAAATGTATGTTGCTGTTTGGATATTGTATCATGCATATGCTTGAATATATATCTGTTCTTTAAGCGAAACCGGAAAATAGTGACTCTTCATATTTACATATGTTTCTGACCGAGTCTTTCGTTGTCATATTAGGATACCAGTACCTTAAATGTGATGATAGAAAACCTCTTAAAATCGATCATTCTACTTGTCATAATGCAGTTTGAAATGCTTCATATGGTATTTTTAATGGCTTTTCTGATGATAACGCAGTAGATTATTCATCGAATGATACGTACCACATTGAATATGTATTGAATACGTATTTACAAACGACGATCAATTGGTCAAAACAGTGGTTGGTTGACTTTAATTCAAAATAGAAAATTCTATCTCGTGTTGGTTTCGGCAAATATATATGTTTATAAAAAATCTCTATATATATATTTTTTTCATATCTGCTAAGTTTAGTATATTCATATATGTTCCATCCTGTAATTAGTAACATTGTTTTATTTATATAATTTTGGGACCAAAACTACATACTTGTAATGTTATTACTTTAGAAACTAAACGTGCAAATCCACAAGGTTAGCTGACGATGATATTACAATGTACGTAACGACGATTCCCTCTTTCGTGATATTTTTAAAGTATACCGTGGCGCCTAAAAAAATATGATACTGATGTTTACGACTTATTTCAAAGACGATTGCAAACATCATACATTTAAACCTGTCAACACCTGTCTAAACCGAAATTAAAACCCATAAAGTAGGACGCGCACAACGTTTCAATGCCTGAATACAATACTTGACTTTAAAATCATCAGCTATTGCCCATCCATGTAATAAAATAATGATCGAGTATTTTCTTTAAAACATAATGTAATGCTTTATTAGAGGACCTACTGAATGCACTTAGTAGTTTCGTTTAGTTTTGCATTTGGGGTTGGCCAACATTGTTTCAACCATAAGCACTGCCCTTTCTCGCACATACTAAGTTCTTAATATGAGAGAGAGAGAGGTCAAATACATACTGCCCCTTTTCTATGATGTCATTTCTAAAGACGAACATATTTATCGTTTTCTACAAGTTAATGGACCGTATTCTCAATCAAGTGGATAGTAATAACAACAATACCACAATATGTGACAGGAATCTTTAAGGCGCAATCATTTGCTCTTCCTGAGAAGGTTTGCAATGATATGCATTTTAAAAAAACAGGTTTGGAAGATAAATTATAGCAAGTACAATATTCTCAGCTTTACGGTTAGATTTTCTCAAAAATGGGTATTTGTATGTATAGGATTTAACCATGCATCAGCAACATTCTGCTTATGTAGTGACAATTAGAACTAGGTAGTAAAAGTGGTACAGTTAAAGCACTGCTAACGTCTTTAGTAAGATAACCCTTCCCCCAACAGGTCAACATGTATTCTTATGTTATTAAATATAAAACCGATGGCAGGTTTTTGACCAAAAATGAGGCACTGACAGTTCATTGAAATATTGTTTGAGACTTTTCCTCCATGATTTATTATGAACAATTTCATAAGTTTCTACATCGCTATTTTACTGATACCGGATATCTAAAGTTAATTGACACACTTTAGTGTCGCGTGTGGACCAGCCTCGGAGTTGCTATCCGTAAAACACTTACTTGCTGTAGCTATTGGAAACGTTTGTCCGTCAAGGCTAACAAAGATAATTGATTTTGATCTTTACTCACCTATAATAACTACTGTTTTGATAAGTTCCTGCTGATATTACTATGTTATGGCCATTACTATCACTACAGAAGTAATCAATTATCCGGGATATAATCTACGGCTACAGCAATTTATATTAAATAGAATACTCATTATTATTTAGTATAGAATTGAAGCATTTTTTCAAATTTAAAAAAAGTTGTACAGTGTCATCTCGTTCTTTCCTTCTCTCTTTACCTTATGATTCAAGAATTGGCATGCGAACCATAGGAAATGAATCGATCTAGAGAAGGAACCATTCATGTAATTGATGAAATGGTGGGCGAAGATGAAGCTTTTCAAACCGCTAAAATCCTTCCTTCTTTTCATTCCCATGTCGAACCTCGTGAAGTGTGGTTCGCTATAGTATGCTTCATTTTCGATATTGATTGGACGATATGCTTGTTCAATATTTAGTAATAACATAGACATATTTAACCATGGACTCAGATGTGTATGTTAAAGTCCCGATTCAACTAGATACATTTGTATTCAACATGTAGTAATAACATTGGCAATAAGCATATTTAACCAGGGACTCACACGTGTATGTTTAGGTCCTGACTCAACTAAATACATTTGTATTCAACATGTAGTAATAACATAGGCATATTTAACCAGGGACTCAAACGTGTATGTTTAAGTCCTGACTCAACTAAATACACTTGTACTCAACATGTTGTAATAACATAGGCAATAGGCATATTTAACCAGGGACTCAGACGTGTATGTTTAAGTCCCGACTCAACTAAATACACTTGTTTTCAACACGTAGTAATAACATAGGCAATAGCACTTTTAACCAGGGACTCAAACGTGTATGTTAAAGTCCCGACTCAACTATATACACTTGTATTCAACATGTAGTAATAACATAGGCAATAGACATATTTAACCAGGGACTCAGACTTGTATGTTTAAGTTCCGACTCAACTAAATACACTTGTATTCAACATGTAGTAATAACATAGGCATATTTAACCAGGGACTCAAACGTGTATGTTAAAGTCTCGACTCAACTAAATACATTTGTATTCAACATGTAGTAATAACATAGGCAATAGGCATATTTAACCTGGGACTCAGACGCGTATGCTTAAGTCCCGACTCAACTAAATACACTCGTAATCTAGATTGGAGCGTATGCTTCTCAAGCACTGCAAGCTTATGTAATTATGACAGATGACAGATAAGTTTCAATACAATCATTCATAAGTCCCTGATTTAATTCACTATTGGAAATATTGCTGTCTAAATAAAGGTAAACCCTTATCCTCCGGCAGCTCGGGGCTCAGTGGGACATTTTATAATATAAAAAGCAGGATTTATCTTCAGTCTTTTTGCACACAATATTGAGGCTACTGTATACGATAGGGTATTGCGGTACCAATTGTTTTGCCATAGACCTTAATGCTAACGTTTGGTGAAATAGATATACATTCTATCCAACTTTAACATGCGTGTCACACGCTATCGTAGAGAGCAATGTTAGATTGTCAATTTGATAAAGACAGAACCATGTACTCCACAACACTCAAGAGAGATAACTCTGCTAGAACTAGACAGAGATAAGAGTTATCCAGTCACAACAAATCATAAAAATATACAAAACATGATCCAGATATGAAATAACATAATCTCACATGTAGCCAAGAGACTCAACTTTTTTCTGAAGCCCGACAGTAACTTCAACTCTTACACAATTCACCAATTACATCTAGCTTTGTTTTGTATTTCCGAATACAATTTTCCCTACACCTTAAGCTCCGCAACCCCCCCCCCCTCCTTGGTTTGCTCAGTTGGTACCGTTATACCTATAGCCAACCTTATTTATTTCAATAATCTGTTATATAGTTCAGGACTGTATCGGTATCAAGTGTACTTAGTCTCACGTGTCATAAAAAATTGTATGAGATACTAAACAATGTCCTATATCAATATGTGTGAAACAGTCATTGAGCTGTTTCAACAGCTGTTTTCATACTTATGCTTTATCAGTAAAATATAATTTTTAATAAAATGAATTGATTTAATTATGAGCGTGTTTTATTCATATCAGCACTTATTGAACTTCGCATGGATGATATGGATAAATCACATATCATATTATGTAATAATCAGGTCAAAAGTCAACGTGGGAATTAGTATGTACCTTTCCTACTTCAAAAATGAGATTTCATCTAAAATAAAGGACTTTGTATTTGTTTGGTAGACACAGAACATAACATCAGGGACAGATGCACATGACCCAGTCTTATTATAAAGTATAAGCTTTCAACACTTTTCACTGACTGCGGATACATGTGGTCACTAACCTGAGCCCTTGCACCCATGTCAACCTACCGCATCCTCTCTGTAAATGAACAGAAGGCTTTCCTAACTTGTGCAGTGAATACAATTCAGGCCACGAGCCAGTCAGTCACCTACTATTGTAGATCACAGCTTCTAAGCACTTATTTTTCAATTTTGGGTAACTGTTGGGGAATAAAATCCAGAAAAATATCCCAAGGAAAAACAGTAAGTAGAGCAAGTCACAGGGAGATAAATACAGGCGGAAAGTGTACATCTAACAAGGACACGTTGCTTATAATAAAGGAATCAAAAGAGACAACAGGAAAGAAGAGAAAATTAAGAAGAGAAAGTTGGATCGCCCTACCTCAGACAAATATGTGGACTCTGTGCCCCATCGGTCCAAGAACAATCGCAACGCTCCGGCACTACTACATCCCTTACAAGCACCAAAACTTCAGGTGAAGCAGTGAAATAAAAGGGTAAATAATTTAAATCATATAGAGATATATAATTTATATTGGTCCTACACATGAAATTAAATATAATTAGCTTCATTTTAAGCACAAAAAAGCAACAGCAAGTAAAAAAAAAGAAACGTATAATAATTTGTACATCTTTTAAACTTTGCCGTGAGAAAGTGTTAATTCATTTGTACTTACATTTGCATTAAAACTGAGGACTAATGTGATATTTCACACTAAACATTCTCATTAGTTTCATAAACAAGCACCGAAAATGCGAGTTTTTATTTTTGGAAATGTCATGCGATGGTCTAAGGGAGAGAACTCAATGAAATAACTACGGTGTAGTACTGCATTATTACTTCTTGTACTATATTATCCATGTAATATTAACTAGTTCATGGGCATGTGGATTAACTTGTATGCAATTAAATCATCCAAAAATAAAGTATTAACAAAGTGAGAACCTAAAATTCAAGCTTCTATATGTAGCAGAGAGCTTGAGTGGATTTAATTTAGTTCTCAGAGATAAGGAGACTGCCCCATAACAGGTCATAACGTTCATGTTCACCAGAATTCTGGTATGTTAAATGTAGTCTTTCATAAACATGTCAATATGATTCCATGCTGTTCTGGATTCCTACGATGGGACCGGACCCTAAGTTTGAAGAATAGTGATGGCTTGTATAACAGGAATGGACAGTATGTGACCAATGTGGTTAGTGTTCAGAAATGTTTGGTCTTATATGAGGAAATTCCAAAAGAAACAGTTGGACAGAACTAAATATAATTAGTTGAGAGTTAATAGAGGGTTGGAGAAACCTAAGAGAAAGAAACCTACACCTAAACCCACCACTACACAGATGTCAGCAACCACTGCAACCACCACCACTACTACTACCACAGCAAGAGTAGGTCTTGATGGTGGAAAAGGTGTACGGCTTTTGCAGTTGATGGTGTCAAGACCATAACTTTTTTTTCAAAACCCAAAGGTACTTTTCAGGACCACCCAATTATCGTAGAAACAGAGATACTATTCACATATTGCCAATCTATGTGTTTTCTGTTTGTGTATGCTGTGTCTTCCACAAAAAACTAAATCTTAAACCCCTTACTCTTCTTGTGTGATTGTATATATGTATTTTGTAGGTATGGTGTGTGTAAGCACTCCTCCCTTGCTTGTGTGTGAAAAGCATTTTTGCAGATAGAAACTTCTTAAGTATTTCGTTTACCAGCAGATTCTTTGTGGCATATTTATGAACAAGTACATGCAAAGACATGAGCACCAAAACTTTATCTGTGTACGAAAAACTTATTGTGTTGAAAGTATTGCGAATAGTGATGAATACGAGTTGTGTACCTCCATGTGAAGAAGACCTTCGTCGTACTTTATCTACTCTTCATACTTATCAAGAAGTGAGTATAGCAAGTTGGGTACATCACCAGATTAGGACAGGAAAGATGTGCGTTACTGGAAAAGTCTTGGATTCGATACTTCGGCACAAGAAGTTGCTGATTATGTCAAAGACCTTGTGTGTGCTTGATGAAAGAAAAGAAAAACATGAATTTTTTGTGTTTTTGAAATGTGAATGTTTTGTTGTTGCTGTTACTCTCTGAAAAAATTAAATGTAAATCAAATAATTCTAAGGGTCCTAATCACAAGTCCTAAATATAGAATATTCTGAAATAATTTCAGTATTGTTGAATGTCCTAATGTGCTAGTAGTCTTGAATGTTCTAATATGCCTGAATGATGTAATCCAGAATATCTTTGAATAAATTCACATACATCCCAAAGTCAAGTATTAATCCAATATGAGACTGAGCATTTTTGGTAATTCCAATTAATATTTCAAATAAATAATTAATCTCTCTCAATTTGCCTTGAATTTTCACATCACAACTATAAACATCTGATTATTAGAATGATTCTTTTTAGACTGACCATTTGTACAAGAATATGTCCACCAAAATCTCTATATATAAACATAATTCACGAGTCAGAATGTTCTAGAATATGCGCAACTCTAATGGAAACTTTCCTCTGCGTAAGTAACTTTTTGTTTGCACGTAAGCCATTGAAAATTCCACTCTAAGTAATAAATGCTATGTAAACAAATCTGACCTTGAACTCAAATGCAGCAAACATGCTGTTTTTAAAATGACTAAAGTACAACTCACCTTATGGACACGTATTATAAATTCAATATACATAACAGATGAAATGTCAGAATTCTAAACACACTTTGCGAGTTATAGCTACATCCTCCGCTCTCAAGTGTTTGACGAAAGGTCAGATCGTCAAATTTGGGTGGCACTGTATCTTCGCTATCCCTTTAACATGTTGATTGCTGGATCGAGTGGTTCAGACAAAACTGAATTTGTCAAACGTGTAATCGAACACAAATCACGTTTGTTCGATTGATCATGGAGTAATGCAAAGTAAATTGCTTGAGTGGAGAAACTGATTTTAAATTAACTACATCCTCCGTTCTCAAAATGCTTGACTCTCTCAATCCTGTGGAGACCGCAGATATTGTCTCAGGATCCCTCGTATCTTCTTTAAAATTGATAACGTGAACTTGGGTCAAATACTTCTCTTATCGTATGAGGCGGCATATAATCTCCTCGTCGCTTCCTGGATACCTCTCTCTCTCTCTCTCTCTCTCTTTCAGTAATAGTACTCCTGCATAAGTGAATATATTCATTTAGCTTTCCGTCTGTGAAGATGGAAGAGTCAAAACATATTGCCTTTCTCGTCAAAGATTTACAGACAGTCATTCGAAAATACACTTGCAATAAGACTAATGAGATAAAAGTCAAGATACTTGTTATACCTATCAAGAGAAAGGACACTGAGCTCCAGAATGTCCACAAAGTAAAAGAAAAGGAAAGACGGGAGAAAAGAGAGACAATTGTAAAGATACCTATTATCATTGTCAAGAAGAAAGACATTGGTCTACAGAGTGTCCCAAGAAATATTTAAAAAAAGAGAAACAATTAGGAAATTTCAGAAGAAGAAGAAGAAACAGAAGAAGAACCCATTTCTACATAGAAATACAATAATAACTCATGCCGGTGAAGAAATTCCAAAACGAAATACCGTAAAAGAAGAAATAAAATGGACTTTTGTGCTGTGTTTCTGAAAACTTCATTGTAATTTCATTCAAAGGGAATATAAAAAGTAAGTGTATCTGTGTTTCGTTTCTAAAATTAGGAATATAATATTTTCCTTCTCTCTCTCTCTCTCTCTCTCTCTCTCTCTCTCTCTCTCTCTCTCTCTCTCTCTCTCTCAAAACACTCGTCGCCAGACTAGAGAGCCGTCCCTTCGACCGTCACTCGATATAGCAGGGCTTTCATACTTATTTATGTCAACATTCCTTGTTATACCGTTCGGCGCCCGATACATTAGCATTTTGACGCTTTGTGTATGTCAAAATGTAAGTAAAAACTTGTTAGATTCAAAACGCAAGCATATAATGTTACCGTTCAGTAGTTAGCGTGGCCAGAAAAATGATACAGTACCCGAATTTTTCTCTCTCTCTCTCTCTCTCTCTCTCTCTCTCTCTCTCTCTCTCTCTCTCTATCACACACACACACATACACATACACATCCGCCTGTTTCTTCCATTGTTCCGCTTTACGATACTGTCGGCCGTCCAATTACCCACGTATCTCTCGCATATCATGTTTATCTGTGTTTTGATTAGTGTAATTAACTCTCAATCTTTCTCTCTCGTCAGCGTAATGTTAATTCCCCCCTCTCTCTCTTTCTTAAAATCTCTCTCGCTCTCATCATAAAATAATAATAATAATAATAATAATAATAATAATAATTTGTTATGACTTTTTGAGTAAGGCCTATGTTATGGTTGGATATTAAATAAACCGTATGGTTGTCTAATGTTACTGTTTTCCAAAAGCATTCCTTAACTGGCTATATAAAAATGTAGCGAAGTTCTAAAACAAGCCCCTCTGAAAATCTTTAATTTCTGTTACTTCCCACCTAATAACTCCCCAAATCGCTCCTATTTGATGCGTGACTTATCTATCTATTGACTCTCCATACCTCTCTCCCTCCGTCGCTCTCTCTCCCTCCGTCGCTCTCTCTCTCTCTCTCTCTCTCTCTCTCTCTCTCTCTCTCTCTCTCTCTCTCTCTCTCTCTCTCTCTCTCGCTTACTCTCTCTCTCTCACTGTTGCACAAAAACACACAGAGAGACACACACACAACTTCAGCACATTACATTTTGACTTTGTGTCTAAATTAAAAAACAAAATGCCACTGTCACAAGTATATTGACGTTGGGGATTAAAAAAGTCGGTCAGTGTATTTATCAATCTACCATAGCTAGTGAGGACTTAAGATTGTTACATTGTATTACTTTGATGAATGAAACTTGAATATTTAAGAATTCTATATGGGAATTGTGTCAGTCTTATGTCAAAATACATCACTGAATGTTTCGATGTAATATTTGATGAAAACTTCCAATCTACGTTTTCAAAAGAAGGATTTTAGTAGACCATGTCTCCAATTTAAGCTTGTGATTTTTATCAGAAGAAATTGGATTATTAATATGGAAGTGATTTTTTGGAATCGGATGTGTTCTTGATATTTCATAGGGAAAATATACCATAACTTGTAAGTTTATCAGTATTTTGATGTGTGTAAAGTATGAATAAATTATTAACTCTCTCTCTCTTTCTCTTTCTCTCTCTCTCTCTCTCTCTCTCTCTCTCTCTCTCGTCAGCGTAATGTTACACTGTTACAAAACATAGACTCATCCTGTTAAACCCATGGCGTAATATGGTTTTTCCGTTTTCGAGTGCAGACCGTCACCTCATGCTTCACATTTACAAACTATGTGAATCAAAATGGCGCCTATGTTAAATTCCTGCAGAGCCCCGTAAATTTGTGACCCTATTTAACACAGGGCCCCCGTTTTTGCTCTCGATCGCCGTCCTCTACTACCAGCAGGAATACCATCAGACAAGAACAATTTCTTTAAGTCAGCATTTCACATTGGCACTTGCATAAGTTCATATATAACCCTCTATTAACTCTCAACTAATTCAATTTAGTTTTGTCCAACTGTTTCTTTTGGAATTTCCTCATATAAGACCAAACATTTCTGAACACTAACCACATTGGTCACATACTGTCCATTTCTTCTATACAAGCCATCACTATTCTTCAAACTTAGGGTCCGGTCCCATCGCAGGAATCCAGAACAGCATGGAATCATATTGACATGTTTATGAAAGACTACATTTAACATACCAGAATTCTGGTGAACATGAACGTTATGACCTGATATGGGGCAGTCTCCTTATCTCTGAGAACTAAATTAAATCCACTCAAGCTCTCTGCTACATATAGAAGCTTGAATTTTAGGTTCTCACTTTGTTAATACTTTATTTTTGGATGATTTAATTACATACAAGTTAATCCACATGCCCATGAACTAGTTTATATTACATGGATAATATAGTACAAGAAGTAATAATGCAGTACTACACCGTAGTTATTTCATTGAGTTCTCTCCCTTAGACCATCGCATGACATTTCCAAAAATAAAAACTCGCATTTTCGGTGCTTGTTTATGAAACTAATGAGAATGTTTAGTGTGAAATATCACATTAGTCCTCAGTTTTAATGCAAATGTAAGTACAAATGAATTAACACTTTCTCACGGCAAAGTTTAAAAGATGTACAAATTATTATACGTTTCTTTTTTTTTTTTTTTTCTTGCTGTTGCTTTTTTGTGCTTAAAACTTAAGCTAATTATGTTTAATTTCATGTGTAGGACCAATATAAATTATATATCTCTATATGATTTAAATTATTTACCTTTATTTCACTGCTTCACCTGAAGTTTTGGTGCTTGTAAGGGATGTAGTAGTGCCGGAGCGTTGCGATTGTTCTTGGACCGATGGGGCACAGAGTCCACATATTTGTCTGAGGTAGGGCGATCCAACTTTCTCTTCTTAATTTTCTCTTCTTTCCTGTTGTCTCTTTTGATTCCTTTATTATAAGCAACGTGTCCTTGTTAGATGTACACTTTCCGCCTGTATTTAACTCCCTGTGACTTGCTCTACTTACTGTTTTTCCTTGGGATATTTTTCTGGATTTTATTCCCCAACAGTTACCCAAAATTGAAAAATAAGTGCTTAGAAGCTGTGATCTACAATAGTAGGTGACTGACTGACTCGTGGCCTGAATTGTATTCACTGCACAAGTTAGGAAAGCCTTCTGTTCATTTACAGAGAGGATGCGGTAGGTTGACATGGGTGCAAGGACTCAGGTTAGTGACCTCATGTATCCGCAGTCAGTGAAAAGTGTTGAAAGCTTATACTTTATAATAAGACTGGGTCATGTGCATCTGTCCCTGATGTTATGTTCTGTGTCTACCAAACAAATACAAAGTCATTTATTTTAGATGAAATCTCATTTTTGAAGTAGGAGAGGTACATACTAATTCTCACGTTGACTTTTGACCTGATTATTACATAATATGATATAATGTGATTTATCCCATATCATCCATGTGAAGTTCAATAAGTGCTGATATGAATAAAACACGCTCATAATTAAATCAATTCATTTTATTAAAAAATATATTTTACTGATAAAGCATAAGTATGAAAACAGCTGTTGAAACAGCTCAATGACTGTTTAACACATATTGATATAGGACATTGTTTAGTATCTCATACAATTTTTTATGACACGTGAGACTAAGTACACTTGATACCGATACAGTCCTGAACTATATAACAGATTATTGAAATAAATAAGGTTGGCTATAGGTATAACGGTACCAACTGAGCAAACCAAGGAGGGGGGGGGGGGGGTTGCGGAGCTTAAGGTGTAGGGAAAATTGTATTCGGAAATACAAAACAAAACTAGATGTAATTGGTGCATTGTGTAAGAGTTGAAGTTACAGTCGGGCTTCAGAAAAAAGTTGAGTCTCTTGGCTACATGTGAGATTATGTTATTTCATATCTAGATCATGTTTTGTATTTTTTTATGATTTGTTGTGACTGGATAACTCTTATCTCTGTCTAGTTCTAGCAGAGTTATCTCTCTTGAGTGTTGTGGAGTACATGGTTCTATCCTTATCAAATTGACAATCTAGCATTGCTCTCAATGATAGCGTGTGACACGCATGCTAAAGTAGGATAGAATGTATATTTATTTCACCAAACGTTAGCATTAAGGTCTATTGCAAAACAATTGGTACCGCAATACCCTATCATATACAGTAGCCGCCATATTGTGTACAAAAAGACTGAAGATAAATCCTGCTTTTTATAATATAAAATGTCACACTGAGCCCCCAGCTGCCGGAGGATAGGGGTTGACCTTAATTACGACAGCAAGATTTCCAATAGTGAATTGAATCAGGGACTTATGAATGATTGTATTGAAACTTATCTGTCATCTGCAAATAGTTACATAAGCTTGCAGTACTTGAGAAGTATACGCTCCAATCTAGATTACGAGTGTATTTAGTTGAGTCGGGACTTAAGCATACGCGTCTGAGTCCCTGGTTAAATATGCCTATTGCCTATGTTATTACTACATGTTGAATACAAGTGTATTTAGTTGAGTCGGGACTTTAACATACACGTTTGAGTCCCTGATTAAATATGCCTATGTTATTACTACATGTTGAATACAAGTGTATTTAGTTGAGTCGGAATTTAAACATACACGTCTGAGTCCCTGGTTAAATATGCCTATTGCCTATGTTATTACTACATGTTGAATACAAGTGTATTTAGTTTAGTCGGGACTATAACATACACGTTTGAGTCCCTGGTTAAATATGCCTATGTTATTACTACATGTTGAATACAAGTGTATTTAGTTGAGTCATGACTTTAACATACACGTTTGAGTCCCTGGTTAAATATGCCTATTGCCTATGTTATTACTACATGTTGAATACAAATGTATTTAGTTGAGTCAGGACTTAAACATACATTTGTGTGACTCGAGTTAAATATGCCTATGTTATTACTACATGTTGAATACAAATGTATTTAATTGAGTCAGGACTTAAACATACATGTGTTTGTCCCTGGTTAAATATGCCTATTTTATTACTAAATATTGAACAAGCATATCGTCTAATCAATATCGAAAATGAAGCATACTATAGCGAACCACGCTTCAGGAGGTTCGACATGGGAATGAAAAGAAAGAAGGATTTTAGCGGTTTGAAAAGCTTCATCTTCGCCCACCATTTTATCAATTACCTGAATAGTTCCTTCTCCAGATCGATTCTTTTCTTATGGTTCGCATGCCAATTCTTGAATCATAAGGTAAAGAGAGAAGGAAGGAACGAGATGACACTGTAAAACTTTTTTTTTAATTTAAAAAATGCTTCAATTCTATACTAAATAATAATGAGTATTCTATTTAATATAAATTGCTGTAGCCGTAGATTATATCCCGGATAATTGATTACCTCTGTAGTGACAGTAATGGCCATAACATAGTAATACCAGCAGGAACTAATCAAAACAGTAGTTATTATAGGTGAGTAAAGATCAAAATCAATTATCTTTGTTAGCCTTGACGGACAAACGTTTCCAATAGCTACAGCAAGTAAGTGTTTTACGGATAGCAACTCCGAGGCTGGTCCACACGCGACACTAAAGTGTGTCAATTAACCTTAGATATCCGGTATCAGTAAAATAGCGATGTAGAAACTTATGAAATTGTTCATAATAAATCATGGAGCAAAAGTCTCAAACAATATTTCAATGAACTGTCAGTGCCTCATTTTTCGTCAATAACCTGCCATCGGTTTTATATTTAATAATATAGGAATACATGTTGACCTTTTGGGGAAGGGTTATCTTACTAAAGATGTTAGCAGTGCTTTAACTGTACCACTTTTACTACCTAGTTCTAATTGTCACTATATAAGCAGAATTTTGTTGATGCATGGTTAAATCATATACATATAAATACAAATTTTTGAGAAAATCCAACCGTAAAGCTGAGAATATTGTACTTGCTATAATTTATCTTCCAAACCTGTTTTTTAAAATGCATATCATTACAAACCTTCTCAGGAGGAGCAAATGATTGCGCCTTAAAGATTCCTGTCACATATTGTGGTATTGTTGTTATTACTATCCACTTGATTGAGAATACGGTCCATTAACTTGTAGAAAACGATAAATATGGTCTTCTTTAGAAATAACATCATAGAAAAGGGGCATTTTAAGTTTCAACTATCAACTTTCAGTCTATGGTTTCCCAATTTTTCTTACAAAATAGCACGCATGTTTTACCTTTACGGTTAGCACTATACATTTCCAAAGCACTGTGCTTCAACATCCGTTTTAATATTTTTTCCAATTTTAGATTACCTGACTAGAATTAATGGAGTACATTTTTTACCGTTTTTTTGGGAAGGAATCATCGTCCTCAAGATATTAGTATTGTTTTAACTTTTAACTTTCCACTTTTTACTGCATATATGTGTGTGTGTGTGTGTGTGTGTGTGTGTGTGTGTGTGTGTGTGTGTGTGTGTATGTGTGAGCGCGAACAAATCAACAGAAATGGAGTAATGGTCATATACAGTGCATATAATTGGTAACTGAGGAACAACGTGCTCATAAAATGGGTTTGTGTGCCAAACAACTATACAGACCTATCAACTCCTCTACTCTCAGAAACATACAGTAATAACACATTATCTCAGCATGCAATTCAAAAGCAAACGACATAATATATAACTAGAAGAATAAAAATGAAACATACATACAGTCATGACTAATATAGGCGTACGATAATGGCAAGATTGAGCAATCAAACATATTGATAAGAACAAGAATAATTGTGCGTGTAAAGGGTGTAATGTGGTAGATTGTAGCACAGATTACTGTCCATCGATATCTATTTAAAAACTCATTTAAATGAATGCAACGAAGTTGAATGTCTGACAGATGAAGGAATTATATTCTGCAGAGTAGTCCCCAAACGATTTTTTAGCAATTGTTGTACGAATTGTATGTATTGAGAAAAGGACTTTAGTGGAGGATCGTATCGGACATCCATGAATGTTAGATATAGGGGTACGGGTACGGAGGTTAGATATGTCTTTAGGTGTAAAGTTACTTACGGCTTTATATACTAAGGTAGACTTATGGTATTTGATTTTATCATGAACGGAGAACCACTCCAACTTTTTTGGTGTTGATGATAATTTATGATCATGATTCTATTATTATTATTATTATTGCTGTTGTTGTTGTTGTTTTTGCATTTGTTGTTGTTAATGTCAAGTTATGAAGAGAGGAGAGGAGATTTTGTTTTGATAAGTGGCAGTAACTAAACAAAATCATTTTATTGATGACTTTTTTAAATATTACGGGAAAGTCCATGGAAATTCTCGCTCTTTATTAACTTCAGAAATAAGGAAAATTTAAATGACGTTGGGACAATCTCATGCCAAGTGAAATATGTTAGTTCCAATCTTTGAAAATCCAGTGTATATGTCGTGTTTTCGTCACCGCTATATAGCAGAGGCAAAATATATGAGTAATGTGAATGCATCAGAGAATCTCCAAACTGTACTTTACATGAATAGGTCGGTTTCTATTCAGTGCATTGCTATATGCAGTAAATCTTATAGTGTTGTCAGAGTAAAATATTTTTAGAAAATCAAAATGGTAACTATACTAACCTCGAGTAATGTTTGCTTTTAATTCAACCGTTCATTTTCTATTTGACAAAGAGGACTTTAGTTTGTGACGATTTCCGACCCGAGTGAAATTAAAAAGACGATGATATATTCGCTTGAACTATCACCTGAAAAAGAGATAAATCTTGCTTTATTGGGGCTGAAAATTAAAAGCATATGTTGCTATTTTAGCTTCAGCATCATAAATGTTTGTCCGCCCAACCCACCCGCACCCTAGCCACCCCTGTGGGCAAGGGGATGTACAACAGTCCCGAGGGACCTTGCCGCATGTCGTAATTGGCTACTATTATAGACAGAAGCAGCGGTGGCTCAGTGGTTAGCGTGCCAGACTGGTAATTGAAAGGGTGTGGTATCAAATCCAACCATCAGATCAGCCAGAGTTGGCTACCATGGTGTGACCGTGTGCATGGCACATTGCTCCAGTTACCTGGGCACAAACAACTAATATGACTGTTTTACTAATAAATAGTCTGATACTATGTTATATTCGGCATGGAAATACTGCAATTGCAAATTTCAGCTGAGTACTACACGAAACCATTCTAAACAAATCGACCGTGTAACATCCCGAACAATCACAACGCTGCCGTTGCGACAGTAGCCTGGATAATAAGGTACTTTCAAGCGATTTTTAAATAAATACCAAAAAAATTCCATTCTAGTGTGGATTATATAAAACATGCCTGATACATACTATATATAAAAAAATGCAGCATGGACCTTTACTTTCAGTCTCAGATTTCAAAATATTCTTATCAACTCTTAAAGGGAACACCCGAGTTAAGGTATTTATTTCTCACATCACTAAATTATGTGCTCAACTATCCCACAAATCGGCCTTTAATTTCTCGGTTTCGAACGTTTCTCGTCACTTCAAACTCCATAAGCTCCATACAACTAGTAACAATTGTATTTTCACTAGAATATAGGTCGCTGTGGACTTTGAACTATAATGGACAACAACAACTACAAGCATCAAATACAACTATAACTATTTCAGCCATCACATATGATTATAACTACAACTATAACTACACATGTGACTACAACAATTACATCTACAACTATCACATACAACAACAACTACAACAACTATAAGTATTACATACAACCACAACTACACTACAACTCTAACTACAACTGCAACGACTACAACTATAAATAGAACCACTACAACTGTCACATACAACTTCAACTACATCTATAGCCACAACACCAACAACTCCAAATATCACCTACAACTCAACTCCAACAACTACAGCTACCACCATCACATACAATTACAACTACAACAAATAGAACTATCGCATACAACTACAAATACAACAAATATAATTATCACATACTTCAACTCCAACAACCACAACTCTCACATACAACTGCAGCTCGAACAACTAGAACTAACACTATCACATACAACTACAACAAATAGAACTATTACATGCATACAACAACCTAACAATTACAACTAACTCTATCACATACAGCTTCAAGAAATAGAACTATCACATAACACAACATTTCCAACAACTACAACTAACACTATCACAAACAACTACTACTCCATCAACTACAACTAACACTATCACATACAACTACAACTTCAACAACTGCTACTATACAATGGAAATTTGAAGTTTCTTTATGAAATAATAGTATCGCACTTGTCTGAGGTTAATTCTCTTAGCACACACCAAGTCCCACCATTGTCACCTCATTTTGCACACACTCACACAGACACACACACGGATGAATTGGTTTAATATAATTATTACACTATTGACAGTTTATACTTAGAAATGCACAACCAACACATATAACTTTCATGACAGAGCGTGGCAAGGTTTAACAGTTTGTGCTGATATTATCTTCCCCAAGTATTTCTTCCTGCATATATTGCTGGAGATTATGTTTATTTACTGATCCTCTGACTATGTCCGACACTATACACACTGACTATGTCCGACACTATACACACTGACTAACTATGTCTGACACTATACACAGTGACTGACTATGTCCGACACTATAAACACTGACTATGTCCGACACTATACACACTGACTATGTCCGACACTATAAACACTGACTATGTCTGACACTATACACACTGACTATGTCCGACATTATACACACTGACTATGTCCGACACTAAACACACTGACTGACTATGTCCGACACTATACACACTGACTGACTATGTCCGACACTATACACACTGACTGACTATGTCCGACACTATAAACACTGACTATGTCTGACACTATACACACTGACTATGTCCGACACTATACACACTGACTATGTCCGACACTATACACACTGACTGACTATGTCCGACACTATACACACTGACTGACTATGTCCGACACTATAAACACTGACTATGTCCGACACTATACACACTGACTATGTCCGACACTATACACACTGACTATGTCTGACACTATACACACTGACTATGTCTGACACTATACACACTGACTATGTCCGACACTATACACACTGACTATGTCCGACACTATACACACTGACTGACTATGTCCGATACTATAAACACTGACTATGTCCGACACTATACACACTGACTATGTCCGACACTATACACACTGACTATGTCTGACACTATACACACTGACTATGTCTGACACTATACACACTGACTATGTCCGACACTATACACACTGACTATGTCCGACACTATACACACTGACTGACTATGTCCGACACTATACACACTGACTGACTATGTCCGACACTATACACACTGACTGACTATGTCTGACACTATACACACTGACTATGTCCGACACTATACACACTGACTGTGTCCGACACTATACACACTGACTATGTCCGACACTATACACACTGACTATGTCCGACACTATACACACTGGCTATGTCCGACACTATACATCCCTAGTGTCTATGTGAATATTATCATGGGCTGTTCTGTTAGTGGACTCTACATAGAATATGCAGATTATATTGTGACAATGATATGAAATAATTTAATAACTTTCCTTAAAAAAGTAAAATACAATAAGATTTCCAAATATTTTCCACAAGGACCTTAAATAATCGATTAGTTCTGGCTATTTTTTCATGTGAGGTCATCAGATGACAGTATAAAGATCAAATATTAAAACTTAATTTATTCTGACTCTGCAGGTGGTGTGGTTAAGAATGGCATATCAAGCGTTAAAGTTGAACATTTGAATCTGTGTGATTCTATAAAAACAAAATTCAATATGTGTATTCCGAGATGCATCCAGGGAGGCAAATTGACTGTTCTAAATATTGACAAAAATACCACCATACGTGATTAGAATCTACAAGCAGCACGTTGAATGATCCAGGATGCAAGGGCCTTTGTGGGCATATATATAAACAAAACAATCGCTTCCTTTTTGATCAATTAAAATTTCAAAAGTAATGAAAGGAAATGTAAAAAAAGATATTAGAAAGAAATATTATCACACGTGGCTGTAATGGGTGACATTATTTCCATTTATTTCTCAAAACATTTTCTGAATTTACAGTGTATCAAGCAATGCAGAGATTTTTTTAGTGTAAATGGGATTTGAACCTGGGCCCATCATTTGGGTAAAAAATCAGACCAATTGCCCCCCCCCCCCCCCAAAAAAAAAAAAAAAAAATCAGGAGTAAAATGCAAAAATTGATCATTCTGCGTGTTTTAAAAATCTTTCTCACTGGGACAGGGGCCCATTTCTGATCCCTGAGTAACCATAAACATTCATGCAGTCAATCTATATTTATTTGCTTATACTGAATATGGCAATTTGCTTTATGGATGTCAGAGGTGTAAATACTACAGCACTCACGTGGGTGCACATTGTCGATAACGAAAAATATCAAAAGGATTTTCAAATTGTTAAAAATATTGCTTGTAAGGATTGACTAAAAATTATGTTTTACGTTCATTGTAAAACGCCATGCAAACTATATGATCGGCGAAGTAAAAATTAACTGGTAAATAATTATAATTAAAGTTTACATCTGATAAATATAAAACAAGGAAAATTATTTCAAAAGTATGTTAAATAGAGCATTCTAACCTTGTCTAACAGTGCATGAATACATGCAAAATAACATTCAATATTCGTAACTTGCATACAGTCAATCAAACTACGGCAACCAGCTGCCTGACAACATGGTACAAACGTATTGTAGGTCATTAAATCATTATATGAGCAGCGTCAATAGAACAATATAGTCCAAGTAACCAAAGTAAAATCCATGGAGGATAAATAAGTATATAATTAAACTGCAATATTAGTTTCCATGTTTTTAATTGCTTTCACCGTTATTTCCCGATGTCGAAATTTGACAGTGGCGCCGACTTGTCCTCACTAGTGTAAAGCGTTCACTATTACAGAAAAGAGGTTTTATTCCATAACTTTGCAAAATAGTCTATAATTTACTGGAAATGATAAATATGTCTACCAAACAGGATTTTAATTTTTAGAGAGAAAGAGGGAGAGTCGCCATCGTTGATACAACCTCATCACTGCACATAGTAAACAAACACTTGAGCTGATAATACTTGATAGTAAAACTCTTTTTGAAACTAAAGCGAGAAAGGCGGGGCTGATTGTGATTGCTATCAATGAAGAATTGTTTTCTCTTGTTTAAAACAATATCAAGTACGAGTCTATTCGACGATTAGACCTATGTATCTTTGATCGACTGTATCTATGGAAATATGCGTTTGTGTGTATATAACCTCATGTTTGTGTGGGAGTGGGTCTAAAAGAGAGACAGACAGACAGACAGAGAGAAATTGCAGTAATGCACATTGAAAAATAGCATTAGTTGACTTACTTTTTGAAATATATGGTCTAGAACTCATCATTTCTATTCACCCAGTTTATATTTTATTTCCCTACTGTATTAGACAAACATGCCCGAGCAATCAAGTGCAGAGTATCCATTCAAAAGTGTTCTCCGTGGTATAGTAGTATTAGGGACCAGCTTCGCACTGCTAAAGAGAACGCCGTAAACCTGAGAGGCTTCGGCTTTCATCCGGTCTTACTATTCATAAGGCAATCTATGAAGCCGCTAAGAAGAATGTGACAAACATAGTTCATGCAGCGAAATCAACCTACTTCAGCACTAAGATCACTGAAAGTTCCAGCTGCTAAGAGCTATTCGATATTACTAACAAGCTAATGTCAAGGAACAAATGTACACCAACTTCTCTCCGGTTGACCTTCCAGACCTGTTTGCAAATTTCTTCCGTGACAAAGTGCAACCCATTAGAGATCAACTTGACAACACAATTTCAATCGAATCATCGTCACCACACATTTGTGATACAGAATTTAAAAGGCAACCTTTAACAGCATTTGTGCCAGTCTGTACGGATTTCTTACGTACAATCCTGATGAAGAGCGCTCCAAAGTCATGTGAACTTGATCCGATTCCGATATCACTGCTGCTTGAGTGCTTAGATTCAATATTGCCTTCAGCAACCAATGTTATTAATACTTCTCTGTCATCGGGGGAATTCCCATCATTTTTCACAACTGCCATTGTAAATCATCTGTTGAAGAAACCAACGCTTGACCGTAACGATTTTAAAAAACTACCGCCCCATTTCTAACCCATATTCGTGTAAAAAAATCTTAGAAAACGTTGTTCTGTCTCAACTTGTATCTCATATGAATTGAAATAGTCTTTTTAGCAATTTACAGTCTGCATATCGCCCTCGACGCAGGACCGAAACTGCCCTTCTGAAAGTAGTTAACGACCTTCTCTCTGCTTCGGATAGTGGAAAGATTACAGTCCTCACCCTCCTTGACTTGTCTGCAGCATTTGACACAATAGACCATGATATATTATTTCACCGTCTTCAACATATATTTGGTATTCGCGATATAGCCTTACTATGGTTCAAGTCATACTTAGTCCACAGGACACAAATTGTGTCCGAAAATGGAAAACATTCTAGCCTAGTTGAGCTATGTTTTGGTGTTCGACAGGGTTCTGTTCTTGAACCCGTTCTTTTCATTCTATACACTCAGCCCCTCTCAAGTGTCATAGATCGTCATCACCAATTGTACGCTGATGACACCCAAATATACAAATCTAACCACCCAACTGAAGTTGATGCTACCATCATGGATGAGATGTAACAAGCTGCAGATGAATGATGATAAAACTGAAGCCATTCTGATCACCACACAAAAACGTTCTCATTCCCATCCTTTGCCTCAAACAATAAATATCAGCAACACGAACATTAAATTCACACAATCAGTACGAAATCTAGGTGTCACTCTCGACAGTGCTCTCTCATTACACCAACATGTCATGAACATATGCAAGGCTGCATATCTGCAGCTTAGACGTATCAGCTCCATTCACAGTTTTCTTTTAGTCGATGGCGCCAAAACATGTGTGTGTTCCTTAGTACTTTCTAGACTGGACTATTGTAATCCTTTTCAATCTGGTTCGTCTCAGTAACTAATACAGAAACTTCAAAAGTTCAAAACACAGCTGCTCAGATCATCCTTAGAGTACCAAGAACCAAGCACTCCTCACCCCTGCTCGGTACCCTCCACTGGCTACCCGTTCGCTCAAGAATCAAATACAAAATGTTCTTTATGCTACATTTCGTTGACTGCCTCCAGACCAAAATACCTATCCGACCTCACCCACGTGTACACCCCTGCTATATACTTAAGCTCCTCTTCCGACACTCGTATTCTCATTATTCCCACTATCAAAACCAAGTTCTACGGACAACGTTCTTTTGCATACCAGGGCCCAGCTACATGGAACGAATTGCCTCTTGAACTTAGACACAATAACACTTGATCTCATTCAAGAGTGCTCTTAAAACTCACCTATTTCGACCGCAAGAACAGACTTAAGACTTAACAACGGTTCCTTACCTTAATTATTTTCAGCGTGTTTTAGTTTGTAATTTCACAGTGGTTTTTTTGCGATCTTGTGTATATATATATATATATATATATATATATATATATATATATATATATATATATATATATATATATATATATATATGTCCTTATGTGTTAACTACTATTGTAAAGCGCTTAGAGCTTATAAAGATTAAGCGCGGTACTAAGTCCTCATTATTATTATTATTATTATTATTATTATCAGTGTATATCCATTTTAATTCCTCCGCAAAACACGCTTACCATCTCTAGGAATCCAAATACAAGCTATGATTTCTACTAATATTTGTCCCTAAAACTGTTCGACTACAGTGAATGACGGGTTCCACACTTTTCATGGGTAAGTATGGCAAAGTCCAGACTATAAAAATCTGCCAAAATGTATTTAATCAAATTGGAATTACAACTGAAGAGAATGATAGCTTCTTTCAGTTTTTCGTTTAAGCCCCATTTTATTCACAACATGGAAATACGAGTATAGGCCTAGAGCTAAAGCTTGTCTAATCGCGAAGCGAAATCAATAGTCCCGCCCGAATAATTGACATTCTGACATGTACATTTTAACATTTGTTCATCTAGTAAGGCCAAGATGCGTCAATTATTCGGGCGGGATTATTGATTTGATTTTTCAAAAAAATGTAAACAGAACTTCCTATTCACAATATATTCAATAAAACGGTGTTTGCATTTAAAGATTGCCACCACCCCATCCCACCCATTCTTCAGCACTATAAATAGTCTGATTTAAAATTTCGTCCGCTGAGTAGCCGTCTCTGTCATCGTAGGATAAAGTAGAACAGAGCGATATCCGATTGATAGTGCATGTTATGTATGCTTCCAATTTACATCGATTCAACTTAATGGATGAGACTCCATAAAAAGACTTTGGTCTTTTATCGGAAATAGGTTTGTGTGAATTCATAAATCAACATATTATAATAACTTATTAAAAATATATAATACAAGAATAGTGGAAAGGTAATTTATCGCGAATTGTTTCTGTAGATTATAACAATTATTGTGCAGACAGATGTGTCAGAGGTTACTACCCTAGATCTGGGATTATAATTGGATAAACATCAGAGAACATGCGTTGTACCCCTCTCCCGGTATACAATTTGCACGTGCTCGGGTTTTCATCCAACTTGAACTTCCCAGTCTCATGCTGTAAACTTTGCATATCGCATATTTCTAATGCACCAGCATCCTAAACAATTCGTTCACGCGCTCAATGGCCCCACCTGAAAAACGTACATAAGAAGGTCGGAGATAAAGAAATCGAGTTGGACGAGATCTCATTCGCCAGGTAAGCGGAACGAAACACACTCTCCTATATGCACAAACTCCCTTGATTGGTATTTAGAAATGAAAAGGTATATAATGAAATTATAGTTAAGAATTTACACTTTTACATCGATGTCGATTTCAGTTCTCAAAATCAACTTTGCTATGTCAAACATACATGTGTATATATATATATATATATATATATATATATATATATATATATATATATATATATATATATATATATATATATTGTATATGGTCATGCAAGTAAGATAGGTGTTGTTGTTATTAATGGTGAATCAGGCGATAATCTTATACATATACAACTGTATAAGTTATGCATAATTGTAAATATATCTCCCCAAGGACACATTTTTGTATTCATAACCACATGCTTCTTGTCAGACAAGCAAGTCGAGCCTATGCTATATTAAAACGGGTTTGATGAACGAAATCATTCAACGTGATTGGAAGCCACAAGTACCAAGTTTAATACTCCAGGGTTTTTGAATATATGCAGCTTTATACATATTACATCAACTCATCCCATTCACGAATGTCATGGTCAGTGGCGCGTCTGTGTGTGTTTATAATCCAAGATAAAATTAAAGTTTGTTAGGTGCGAACAACAAAATGTACATGGAGAAAAGTGACGGTCGCCATAGCAATATGTTAACACAAGTGTAAAAAGTGAGAATGAAAATAAGATGAGAGCAGTATATAGTTGGTCTTGCGTACTGTCTGCTTAAAATAGTTACCACAGGGAACGTTACTAACTTATATTGCAGCTTGCTCTACCATAATATTACTATTTGGAAAGGAGTGCAAAGCTGTTCTAGTTAAATAATATTCGTCAGTATATTTGGATCCAGAACAGAAGAAAGTAGATTTACCAACAACGAGAAGTCTGTAATGCTTAATATAATAGAGCCAATTACAACAAAATTATAGGGATCATGCACGGACTGCTCATGATGCCATTAATAGTTTCAAGTTCATTTCATGAGCAATAGAAACGAGTCTAGCGTGTCTTTTAAATTTAGAGAGATTTTACTGACTACTACATCTTGCCCACTAGCCAGAAACTCACACTTTCCTCATTTGCAGGAGATATTTACAGACAATTAAAGCTTATCATATTCCTTCTTACTATGATAGACTTGTTTGTAGAAAATATCATGGTGGAGAAAATAGAAGACTCAGATGAAATATTGTTCTCCAGTGTAGCATGCATGGAAATTTGTGACGTCTCTAAATTCATCAGTTTCTTTATTATTTTCCCTCTGTAAGCTCTATCGGAATTGTCCTATTGAACTTTCTATAACAAATGAAAAGATTAAGAATAGTAAAATAATGGACTACTAGAACTGATTCGTATGAATAACTAGTCTTTTGAAGTATTTATTTTAAATCCATTTGTTTAAATAAACATCGAAAATTCTCATAGTACTTGCTATCGGTATACCTACCTATCCAAGTAGTTTGGGAATTTTATTTCATTTATTCAAAAAGTTTTTCTTTATTATCTAAAGTATGCTTTGCAATTTGCAACCTCTCACTAGATAGGGAATATCCACTTCTGTCAACAGAAAATTGAAATCTTACCTAATATTAGCAGTCACTTGACTTTGTGCCATGCTCATTAGGTTAGGTGTCCACATGTTGTATCTGCAATCTTATATTATATGAGGGGTGATTTTAAAAGGGAAAGGGTACTTAAAACAGACAATAACACAACTGGCTTCAATTAGATTATTAGAAGTTCATTTGGTGAAATAAACACCTTAGGATTTTTATGCATAAGTCAATTATGTGCATACAGCACATATTAATAATGAAAAAGAAGGCGTTTTGGCTAATTAAAAACGTATTCGTAGTCTCTATTTGCCTTTGACCCAGCGTGTATACATTTACTACACGACCAGTATATAGCATTCGTGTCCATGTCCTCAGTGCAGGTCAGTTCCATGTGAAGGTTAGAAACAAATAATATATATATACACCTGCATGAAGTCAAAATTCGATTACGTAAGGAATTGCACTTATTCCGCATACATAACAATGCGTGCATGAACATTTTCTAAATGTATTGTTTCATTAAGAAAACGCATTAGATCAGCCTTTATGGTATCAAACTTTGTTTAAACTGATGGATTGTGTATAAACCTGAACAATGGGTTCTAATGTGGAAACAACAGACCATCACTCACTAATGGAAACAAACATCCACTGACCGAACAGACCATTACTCACTAATGGAAACCAACAGTCACTGACTGAACTAAAGTTGTACTTTTTCGAGTTCCTTAACCTTATTATTTTTGTTGCCGTGTGGTGTATTATGAAAATAAACCATTAACTGTCTTTATATTTCTCATTGGCAGCGTACCTTATGTTCTGAATGTAAGGGTGACATTTTTATAGTTATTTCCTTCTTTTACCTTCCTTCTCTCTCATCGTTTGTTTTTGTCTTTGTCTTGGACAGGGATTAAACTATTTGTGCCATTTGTGACGTTATCGACTAAATTTGAGTCTTGACAATTTATATCAAATAATACATCTATTTGCAAGTTAAAATCTGTTTGACTTTAACCGTCTGTTGGGTTACTATTCTTTTCCTGTGTATATCCACGAACTCTGGTGTTTCCTTTTTATATCAAACTATATAATAACTAAGTAAAACGTCAGTCGTATAAAATTACACTCTTCACTTTTATAGTATCCTTGGACAAAAATCTATCTTACCGGGATAAAGATCAGCCGTTGTCGTTCGAGTGTGAATTTAAAATATTTTGTTTATGGTCCCAGTGGTTTCTCTTACTAATTTCCACGAAACATATAGAGTAAACGGCTGCATTTTTTTACACCAAGGAATAGATGAAGTTTCAATGCTTGAAGTGAAAGCGTCATTTTGATCAGCAGGTATGCTTAGCAAATACAAAGAAGTTCAGTCAACAATTCAAAGATGAGATATGCATCAACCCGGTTCACAAGTTTCTTAGTTTCTTGGTTTCTGACGTAGATATATTCGGAATAATCTGATCTTCCCAATACAAAATACGAGTAGATATACTCGGAATAAACTGATCTTCCCTATACCCAATACGAGTAGATATACTCGGAATAATCGGATCTTCCCTATACCAATTACGAGCAGATATACTCGGAATAATCTGATATTCCCTTTACCAAATACTAGTTTGGTAAGCAGTCCTCATAATACCATCCTGCCTTTGAGCTAAACATCTGCAGGAGTAGCTAATGGTACTTCATTCTTATATTATGCGATGTGCAGTCCTTATACGAAGGCTGATAAAAAATGAGCCAGCTTTCAAGTACATTGCCAGACGATGTTCCAAATGAAATAAAGAAACCAAAATGGTATGGAGGCTGCTGAAGGGTTTCTAGATGTGAGAATTTTGCCTTGCAAACAACAGCCCTTGTGGTATCACATCTGGTAAAATATAAAATACTCTTACCGAGGAGACAAATAGATATTTCCATCAATTTGTGCAATGATATTTTGCACATACATAATACGTTGTAACATACAAATGATCTGCTAAATGTGCAAACATTAAGTACCAGCTCCAGTTTGTGCTGAGCACATTTGTTTCTGTTTTCTTTTTTTTTTCTTTTTTGTGGCAGGGTCGGGGGAGTTTGCGTGTCAGAGTTGTATGGGATGGGGTGGGGTGGCGGGGATTCTACCACGGTTATTTGCACTTATTGGCTAGTTAACAAATTCGCCTTTATTTACTTATCAGCAGAACATTTATTCCTTGTCTGGTTTTGCCAATAACATCGTTTCATTTCATCCAAAAGCTATATCAGTCGCAGCATATTTATGATTAAAACAAATAATCGTTCCAGTCACATGCGATCTTTAACAATAGCCGCCAATCACATATGCATAAGATATCCTTCATTTAGCAGGACCAGTTTGTATCCCTAACAAAGCCGACATGTTGGACACAAAAACAACAAAAATAAGTTAAAAACTGATCAAGCAAACTCTAAGCTGATTATCTTAACCTGTTTAAAGCGCTATTTTATATTGAATTGTATGACGTCACGCTATTAGAATCTATGACGTTATGAGTAATATTACAAAAAATTATATGAAAAATTAAATTGATCTACTAACGGATATAACAGAGGAGTTGTGTAATACATATGATTTTCCTGCTTTGTGACCCTGAGGCTCTTGTGTCTCAAAATCTTCGAAGTTCGCTCTGATGACTAGCTTCATTTTGCGAGAAAGAATTAAAGACGACAGATATTCATTGACAAAGAGAGATATAAAGGAACCTAATACACGTGTAAACTTACCTAGGATGGTAAACAAACAAAACTCTACATTTCAGTCAAGTTCATCAGCTGTAAGAGATTCATGTATCAGGATCGTATAAAGTAGATGTAAAGTGGACCTTTTCGACCACCGATGGGGTGGTCTATACTCGTGCTAGGCGCGCCTTCCCTGCATTTTGCTAAAACACTAGAAGTCTTGGCAGCCCGTTTTTTTTCATTTTTCATGGTTGTGTATTCGTAGACCACCAGTCCAAAGTCCGCTAGTTGGGCATGGGACCAGGTGTACTTCGTGGCGCCGCGTTCTCGCATGTTTCTCGGGGCCAACAAAATAATATTGTCATGCGTCATCGGCTTGCATGGCCCTGCATAGGCCTCGGGAACAAAGGAAGAGAAACAGGTCAAGTGTATGTTAAAGAAGAATGTCGCCAGAAGTATACTTATCTTAAGAGCGAAAATTACGGGCAATGATCCTTGACAGTGGTTATTTTCTGGTAAGACTGGTAAGACTATGTAGGGATACATGATTATGTCAAATAAATTTAAATAAAAATACACAATTTCAATCAAACATGTTAGAGTATTGTAATTCATTTCAAGAAGCTATCGAATCATTGCCGCGAGTAACGGTGTTTTCACGCTGGTTCTACTATGTCATAGCATGTGTTTATATAACTGAAACACCCGATCTGAAAATGGAATGTGTTCGTGCTCAGATGATTAAACTGCATGCTCTAGGGTGTACTATTGGAACACCTCCACCTAAACACCTGTTTCATATTTGAACACTTGGTAAGAGCGTTGCTCGATATAGAACGTGCTGTAAAATTGAAGTCAAAATGGGTTTTTTTTCTTTTTATTATTATTATTATTATTATTATTATTATTATTATTATTATTATTATTATTGTCTCATTAAAGAAATAACATTACATTATGTTATGTATAAGATTATATTATATTTGATTGTTCTTCAGTATGAATTTGCAATTATCTATTATGGCAATATATACTCCAGTTTAAAGACTGAAAACTTTAGATTTAAGAACATCCATGTAATAGATTAATAATCTCAGATTTCGTTTCCAGATACTACATATACTACTACTACTACTACTACTACTAATAATAATAATAATAATAATAATAATAATAATAATGATAATAAAAATAATAATTTGGACTAAATACATCTTTTAAAGCTCTAAGCGCTTTACAATATTACTCACCACGTACGGACATATATATATAGACAAAATTACAAAAGCAAACACTATGAAATTACAAACAGAAAAATGCTGAAAATAGTTAAGGGTAAGGAAACATTGTTAAGTCCTAATTATATTTCTGCAGTCGAAGTCGGTGAGTTTTTCGAGCACGCTTGAAACGAGATTACAGTGCCATTGTGTCTAAGTTCAAGAGATAATTCGTTCCAGGTAGCTGGGCCCTGGTACGCAAAAGAACGTTGTCCGTAGGACATGGTATTCATAGTTGGACTAATGAGAATATGACTGTCAAAAGAGTCAGAAGAGAATCGTAAGTATATATACATGGGTGAGGTCAGATATATATTTTGGACTGGAAGCTGTAAACTAAATGTAACATAGAGAACATATTTTGTGTTTGATTCTGGAGCGAACGGGTGCCAGTGGAGGGCTCGGGGTAAGGTGTAGAAGTGCTCAGTTCATGGTACTCTAAGGACTGTGGTACATATTGAGATGAACCAGATAGAACAGAATTACAACAGTCAAGTCTAGAAAGTACTAAGAACACATAAGTGTTTTAGTAGCATCAACAGAAAGAAAACTGCGAATGGAGTTGATGCGTCTCAGCTCCAGGTATGCAACCTTGTATATATTCATGACATGTTGATGTAATGAGAGAGTACTGTCGAGAGTGACACCTAGGTTTCGTGCTGATCGTGTAAATTTACTGTTGGTGTTGCTGATATTTATTGCTTGAGGTAAAGGATAGGACTGTGAATGTCTTTTGTGTGGTGATACGCGTTTTATGTTTGCATCCTCCAACTGATATATATATATATATATATATATATATATATATATATATATATATATATATATATATATATATTCAGCATACGTATAACACTTTGGAATAATTCTTTTCTCATATGCTACTTGTGTTGGATATGAGACTAAATAAAACAAAATAACTGTTCATCTTAGGCTAAAGCAGGACAGATATATATCCGATTGATAGTGCCCATTGCATGATATGCACGAACACCTTCATCGAAATGACATCGATACAACTTAATGAATGAGTTTCCATAAAAGACTTTGGTATTTTATCGTAAAGAGTGTTGTTACCGTGCAAGAAGATAGAAAACAAAGAAATTGAAGTGGACGAGAGCTCATATGCAAGGCAAACGGAACGAAACACACTCCGATATATGCATAAACTCCCTTGATAGCTATTTAAAAATAAAAATAAAAAGGTATAAAATAAATTTACAATTATGAATTGGCATCTTTACATCATTATCGAAACGAGTTCTCAAGTCAACTATCCTATGCCTTTTATTACATCTAAATTTTTAATCCAATGAAATTCAAACTGTAACCACGTGGTCGTCCAAGAGAAATCGGTACTGGAGTGTAAAAAGTCAATATCAAACCTTGTATTAGACTAAAAAAAAAATTCAAGATGGCAGCCAACAATTTCAGTTGATTCACGATTTTATATGAAAATTATTCAGAAAGGTCATTTTTGTAAGCACCGTTTCAAATACACACACATATACACCATATATATATATATATATATATATATATATATATATATATATATATATATATATATATATATATATATATATTGACACAAACAATTGATAACTGTGCAAACTCAAAACGGTTTCACAGCGTTTTGAGCAAAAACAAGCTCTTCGTCAGGGGAATAAACAGCTTACATATACAAAACAAACACTAAACACAAAATCTAAGAAAAATTCTGGAATCCTATATGCAAAAATCACTAGGAGGAATTTACAACAAGAGATATAATAAAAAGCTGTGCAACAATAATAATAATAGAGAACTAACATATTTTGACCTAATTCTCTGTTGTGAGCAAAGGACGGAATCACAGCATGACGAAAAATCAACGCCATCTACAGGATTTGCGAAAGTCATGTCCCGGTAGAGTTATGCATGGAGGTTCTAAAGGAAAGATGTTAAGATAATTGTGTAGCGACATAATGGACAATAATAATAATAATAATAATAATAATGGCAATACAAAAATAGTACATGGGTAAATATTATCGCATACAATTTCGTACGGGTGAAAAACTGATGACTGGCTGTAACTTTGATAAGATTGCAAACGGAAAGGTTAGATGTTTTCATTTAGTCCTAAATCCCCATGAGTATTCACTTGTAATATCCAGTATCGTTCCTTACGTGTGCGTTTTGTGTCAGTCCACCCCAAGTTTGCTTCAATGGGTAGCATCTCAAGAGACTCAACTGAATGTCCATTCGAGTTGCAGTGGTTGGCGACTTGAGACTCAACTGAATGTCCATTCGAGTTGAAGTGGTTGGCGACTTTCGTGTTGATTTGTTGCCAATGTGGCTTTTATTATATTTTATTCGCTTTCTGAAATCAACGGTTTCGCCAACACATTAAGTGGCACAGATCTTGCATGTCAATTCATAGATTGCATTCTTGACTCGACATCCTAACTTCTGATTGATGGTGTTGCTAACTCCTGTTGTCAAACTTCTGAAAGATTCGGTCTCGGGCATATGTTTTCAAATTATCCAACGCTTGTCTTTGCTCCGGTATGTGCCTGAATACGTGGTCTTGTTTGAAGTTAGCTTGGCACGTTCTAGATGGTCCTTGGGACGTTTAGGTCTACGGTATGCAACCATAGTAAAGTCTTTAAATATACCCTTCCGACGTTCAGATGATTCAATATATTGCCAATTTCTTCCGAATGGTCTCTTGTTGGTTTGGGACATCCGGGTGGAAATTACCACGAAGGGGACACGCTTGTTGGTTTTCTTGGTGTTATGTTTCAGGAGAGCTCCTCTATCGAGGAGTCTAGTTTTGTTAATAGCCTCCTCAATGTAGCTCTTTTTGTATTCTCTGCTTATAAGGTGCCCCTTGAACTCTCTATCGTAAAGGAGATTGTTTATTACGTGCTGGGGGTGGCAGCTGGTCTGGAGTAGATATTGATGAGAGTCAGCAGGTTTAGAATACAGGTCAGTTTGTTTGTTTCCTTCAAGAAGGGTAGATTGAGTATATAAAAAGATATTGGACCTGTTTGATGACGCCAAGGTAAATTTAATCTTAGGATGGAAGTTTTTGGTGAATTAAAAAATTATTTTGAAATTGTCGTCCGTTTCGATCCATTTCGATTATATGTCGTCAATGAATCTACACCAGCTTAGAGGTATATAGTGTGCCTCGTTGAGAAGCTTTTGCTCGAGTCTTGCCATGAAAATATTGGCATTCAAATGTGCCATTGTAGTGCCAGTTGTAGTACCTTTAATTTGTAGGAAGTGCGTATATTTTGAAAAAATATCGAAGCACGATAAAATAATGCATTTTTGCTTTATTCCCCCTTCTTAACATCTTATCAAGCACAGACCCCAGTTTCACGAAATTAACCAACCTGTGTGCACTGTAAGTGAAATTTTTCTAGTCTGCCACACAAAAACCAAATGAAATACGGAATGTTTCAAATTAACTATAAATTTAATTTTAACACTTATGTCGCTTATGACATGGGCAGTTCTGAGTTTGATTTCGAAGCCAAGTTAGGGAGCTTCATGAAACCGGGTCGGTTGCCTAGTCTGTGTAGTACATAAAATGTTAACCAAGTGCTACCTCTATTTATATCCGGAAAGCTGAGACGATGATAGAAATGTTGGTAGAGGAAGAAATTGAGAACTTATACAAATTCATGTGCATGCAAACATAAAACAAAACTGATCTACTGATATTTATCAGATGGTTAGGCAGTTCTGTTCCAGATGAAATACGAGAAATTCATCTTGTTCCATCTCAGCGGTTGAATGATTATCTGAGTTCTTCCTTTCCTTCTGTGGGAAAGAGATTCCGCGGGGAGGGGTGTATGAACCTGATGTATTGAAAGACTGTCATCTAAATGAAAGGCACTATGAGGTAAACATTGGTAGGAGTAATATATTTAAAATCCAGTAGAGTAGTCATGAAGGGAAATAGAAAGTATTTGAGAATGGAACGAATTGGGAGATAACAAAAGAGGGCAGAACCTCCAACAGAAGAGGAAGACAATATATATTGATGTCTGACAATTTAACCGTAGATATGCCTAACATGATATGTCTGATATTTCTTTTACATGTGTTTACATGAATCGAACCTATCTTATATCTGATCTCAGTACTGTAGTATTCAGATAGAAATGTGCATTATATGTACATTGTAGAATACAGGCTCTGAATCGGGCCAATGTACGATCTTTTCTCAATTATCACCAACATATTGATCACACTTTTAGTATTGTAGGTATTTTTAACTGAATTTTAGACAGTTTACGTGCATAATATTGTAATTATTTGCAAACGTTTCAATCAGTGTTGCTAATTCTTTAAGCAGTTTCATTAGGTGATATGGCAAGCAGGAGCTATGGGGTGTCAAACACCTCAGGAACTTCAAAAGTATGTGTGGTGGAGGACCAACTTCCGAGGACTCGTCGTGTACAGGGATGAGCATCACACAATACAGTGTGTGTGTGTGTGTGTGTGTGTGTGTGTGTGTGTGTGTGTGTGTGTGTGTGTGTGTGTGTGTTGGAGGGGGTGGAGACTGAAGTGTTGGCTAATGGAGAACAAAGGTGATAAATGCAGGACCAATATGTCAATTACGTACAATGTAGTCGAGATAAGTTATTTTAGACACTGATTCGCAAAATAAATAGCTGTACAGTTTGATTTTATATTAAACTTTATTACGTGAAATTAAAATCTAAAGTACACCAAATTTAAAAAACAATTTAATGCAATGTAGATGATCGATAAATGACCTTTGATATGGACAGTTATCGGACATCGTGAAATGTTTCCTCGTTGTATTTCTTAACTATATGATAAATATAGCATACGCTATATGTTAGAGGGAGTTATTATAATTAAATAGGAGGCACAGAAGAGGTCATTCAATGGAAAATTGATTGAAAAGTTCGACATGCCAGAGATGGCCGATTAACTTGTTGCTAGAGTTTACATGCAGTTACATGCTCTTGTATACTTATTTATTACTTATAATTACCACATATGGGAATATGTTAACATGAATTTCAGTTTTTGTTCATTTTACTAGATGTTAATACAAAAGTTGCCTGAAATTAGAACTATATGTAAAATACAATTTTTAATAGTCCTTGCAGAGTTGTAAGCTTCAAAAATTAGAATTTTTCGTGATACATTATTGAAATATTATTTTGTTTTAAAAAGGGAATAATGACTGGGTTTTTGGACATAGTATAAATAAGAGCATTTTTATTGGGGTTTTTTCACTTTGTTGCTATTAATCATTTTTTGTAAAAGACCACTAGCAATGTGTAAGGAAGATTTACCTTTCTACTTAATACTCACACCCATAATTAAAAAAAAACTATCGACTTGGTTCAAGTGCCAACCGTTTGATGTCCACTCATTTAGGAGCACAATGACGAATATGGCTACACAATGTAATATCTCAGAAAGAAAAACAAATAATTCAGGACGCATATTGGCGATTAAGAGCTTAAGAAAGGCATACGTGGACAACATTGACACTATTCAATCGACAGGATACAAGAACATTCAAAGCATGAATTAGTACAGTAGTGTAACAAGGAAAAAAAACAGAAAATGTCTAATACACTTGCTCCTTCTAAATCTCTGAAGCTGCATCAACCTCAAATTCACTGGTTCAACCTGGTGGTACGCATCCAGTGTCCACAATAATAGAAGTTTCGACTGCTCAAGCACCAATTTCTGAATATCTGTCAGTACAAAATAAACTTGAACTTTGTTTTTGTTAATTACTTTGATATTGAAGAAGTAGGAGATGTCTTTAAACAGACAGAGAACTATAAATAGCATAAAACAGGGATTGATGATAAAACAAGGAGTGCCTAAGGAGTTTTCTATAGAGCAAACATTTCAGGGGTAATATCAATAATTTTTAAATGTTGAACATCAAATTCCTAAATGGAATATTTATTAAGTGTTGAACTTGTGTAAGAATCCCACAAGATCACACACTCAAAAAGTTGTGTTCATTAGAACATATATCCAAACAATTATAGTCCATATTTATTGATATATATATATATATATATATATATATATATATATATATATATATATACGGGGTATTGAAAGTAGCGTAGTTGTTGTTATTATTAATGGTGGTTCAGACGACAATCTAGTAAATCATATATATTCGTATTGAAAGTCATATGACTCATGTGAGCAAGGAAATCGAACCTACGCCCTATTTAAATGGGTTTTAGAAACGAAAACATACACAATGTGATTAAAAGTTACAGGTGACAAGTTCAGTACTCCAGGGTTAATGTGTTTTGAAGATATGCAGCTTTATGCATATTGCATCAACTCACCCCTTTCATGAATGTCCTGTGCAATGAAGCGTACACGTGTGCTTTTAGCCCAATATAAAATTAAAGATTGTTAGGTGTGAACAGCAAAAATGTACAGGGATAAAAGTTACGGTTTTCATTGTCGTATGTTATCAGAAGTTTTAAAAATGAGAATAAAAACAAGATATCAACTTTTTAAAAGCATGATGTAGCCGATCTTGTGTACGTCTTGCTCAGAAGAGTTAAAACAAGGAACATCACGAAATCATGTTGCAGTTTTCTCTACTCCACTATTACTATATGGCAACAAAGGAACGAGAAATAAAGGAAAGAGTGCATACTGGTTATGTTTAAATAATATTCATCAGCATATTTTGCTTCAGAACAGAAACAGTAAATTTACCAAAAAAGACAAGTATGTTGTACTGAATATTATAAAGCAACTGGTAATGATGCGTTCAATATATTCAAGTTGGTTTCACGTGCAATGCAAACGAATTTAGCATATCTTTAAAATTTATTGTGTTTACCTACCATTACGTCTAGGCTATCAGCCAGACACTCACATTCCTTTCCTCGTTTCAGGGCATTCTTACAGACAATGAAAGCTTATCATATTTCCTCTTACTATCATTTACTTGCTTGTAGAAAATATCATGGCGGAGAACAGCAGATTACTCCAATGAAATATTGTCCTACCATGCAGCAAGAATGGAAATGTGTTATGTCTCTAAATTCACCGATTCCTTTATTATTTTCACATTAGTAGGTTCTTTGGCCGAACATGAACAAAGATGATAACATTGCAGCTTGTGGGATGCACTAGCTCTGCTGCCTGAACATTTCTGGGAACTCCAAGCTGTCTATTTAAGGTACACAATGAGACAGTTGTGGGATGTGGTTAAATTGCCCATATTGGAATACTTTCTTGTTGAAGCCAGTGGCATTTTGTACACATGATCAATATGTTTGGACATTTCTTCTGTCCATAACAACAAACATCATCCAAATACCCCAACCCATCTGGCTGCAGGAAGATTTAATACATACCTAGCAGCAGTAGTAGCTTGAATATGTTTTCAAAGGAAATATGTTAAATCATTATCTGCAAAGTTCACTATGACGAATAAAAATATCATTTCATGGCAATAAGACAAAACTATTTGCAGCAAGATTTGTTTTTAAAACAAAAGAACGCTCAGTCTCTTTTGTAAGAAGATTTTCAAAAAATGTAAGACTTGCTCGAATACATTTTAAAGGTAGCCCTTAACAGTTTCGCAACATTGGCCATGGGATAAAATTTTGAATAAAGATCTGACACACTTGCAATTTCCGGTTATGTCAAGAATATATGATTTTATCTTCCATGAATAAGGAAACGATTCTGGTCCAAAAGTACATTTGTAAAATAATAGCATCAGCTTTTGGCGTGCCAATCCTTATTCTGATTTGGTTTATAAATTGTCTGAAGAGTTTTGAAAATGTGTATATGTTAATGGTTATGGAATCTTATTTTGTTAGAATGTGGGTTCAAACGTGAGAAAGGACATCTTTGACCGTAGTCAAAAATGATTAGTGCTACCTTAATGAGGAATTACATACTGTTAAGATTAACTTCTGACGATTTTAAGTTCATACTTAAATTGATTGATATTACTTTTCTCCCTGATTCATTCATATAGATCTACACAACAAATGCAATTTTTAGCCTGCGCTATACACTTTTTGCACCCTAGCAAATTCAGTATTCGTAATATATAAGAAATTAAAAAGGTCAACGGGGTCAAAGGTAATAAAACGAAAAGAATGATCATTCAATTTTATGTCAAAATTTGATTTTAGCGCTTTGAAAAGTTTCATCTTCGCCCATCATTTAATAAATTACATCAATATTTCCTTCTCCAAATCGATTAATTTCCTACGGTTCGCATGTGTGCGTGTAAAATCTTGAATCACGAGATAAAGCGAGAGTGACGGAATGATGTGAAGGCTGTCATGTAAAAAGAAAAGAGTAACAAATGTTTCAGTTCACTGCTAGATACGATTGATAACGAGTATTATATTTAATGTACAGTGGTGTATCCTTTGATTATATTCCGGATAATTCATTGTTTCTGCAATGACAGCAATGACCATAACAGTAATACTACAGGCAAGAGCTACACAAAATTGTAGTAATCATAGGTGAGCAACCATCAAAATGAATTAGATTAGTTATCCTTAACGGAGACACGTTTCCAATAGATACAGCTAGTAAGAGCTTTACGGACAGCAGCTCAGAGCCAAAGTACCACACGCGACACTAAAGTGTGTCAATTAATCTTAGATATCAGTGAAGTAACTATGTACAGACGTATGTCAGTGCTTTATTTTTGGTCAGTAACCTCCCATCACTTTCATATTTATTAATATAGGAATATATGTTGACCGTTTTGGGTAAGGGTTTATGTTACTAAATATGTGAGTAATTTTGTAACTTTACCACGTTTACAACATAGTACTAATTGGAAATACATCCAGAATTTTTTGATGCATGGATAAATCCTATACATGCAAAGAAGAATTTTATTTGATATAATTTATTTGCCAAACCTGTTTTTAAACTGCATATCATTACAAACCTTCTCAACAAGAACACAAATGATTCCCCCTTAAAGATTCATGTCACGTATTGTGCTATTTTATGTTATTAACATCCCCTTGGTTGAGAATAGTGTCCATTGACTTGTGTTAAACGATAAATATGGTCTTCTTTAGAAATAACATGATAGAAAAGGGGCATTTTTAGTTTCAGCTATCAACTTTCATTCTAGGGTTTCCCGATTTTTCTTACAAAATGTCACGCCTGTTTTACCTTTACAGCAAGTACTATAAGTTTCTAAAAGCACTGTGTTTCATCATCCGTTTTAATATTTTCTTCAGTAATAGATAGTCTGATTGTAAATAATGGATTATATTTTTACATTGATTGGGAAGGGTTTATCTTCCTCAAGATATTAGCAAATGTTTCAATTTTCCCACTTTAACTATATATATATGTGTGTGTGTGTGTGTGTGTGTGTGTGTGTGTGTGCCTGTTTGCGTATATATGTGTATGTGCGTTCATCACAACGTTTGTATACACATATTTAGTGATACATAAACTATGCATGTTTATCCTGCTTATTATATGCAAAATTGTGCCTACAGACATAATTATTGTAATCTATATTTGGGCATTTATATAACACAATTTGCGAAGTGTATGAGAAGACCTACGAATATAATATATTGAATGATATTAGTTTAATGGAATGAAATATGTGAAAATATTTTAACTCCGTTTTCGTCTTTAAAGGTTTGAGTATGACCTGTCTTCATTTTAACTTACAAGTCAGATCACATTTCTTGTTTTTAATGATGTTTGTATTGATATTTAAGATACTCTTTAGCATTTGTAGAAAGCGGTTATTTTGGTTTTTTAATAACGATAAGGTTTAATACTCAGTCAGATACTGTCTAGCAACAATTAAACTCAGCCTCCCGAGGCAAGACGTAACCTTGGTATGGCTCACTTCTAGCAACAATTAAACTCAGCCTCCCGAGGCAAGACGTACCCTTGGTATGGCTCACTTCTAGCAACAATTAAACTCAGCCTCCCGACGCAAGACGTACCCTTGGTATGGCTCACTTCTAGCAACAATTAAACTCAGCCTCCCGACGCAAGACGTACCCTTGGTATGGCTCACTGCTTCTGAAAATTCAGAAACCTAGCGCAAATGATAACAAGAATATCTAGAGATTTTTCCTCTCCATGTACCTTGAGTAACTTAATAACAATTTCAAATTTCTGTTACCCTGATGCAAGTTGTAAGATGATTAAGGTTTGTCATCAGACCCAGTTAAAAATTTACGGCAGATATAAACAAGAAAGAAAAACATAAACTAATAAGAAGTTGATATTTATTGTGAAGGGTCAGGAATAAATCTGATAGTATTTGCTTTGTCACTGCCTTCAAATGCTGTTTACTTTAGAGGAGACAAATTGACAGACATAATTCTGCATTTACATACACCAGCTTTCTTGATATACAATACCTGTGTAGCCCTAAAACGAAAGCACATCTCATAAGCGTTACGTGTTTAGTATTAGTAAAGATAAATAAATCGTTTTATTCAGGGATCTTTAATACGGGGCAGAGAGATTGCTGTCATGACGACCATCAATCGTCAGTTTCGTTCCATATTTTAGTTTCGAGATAAGATTCTTATATAATGCAACAAATATTTACAATAACCGTGCATATGTAGAAGAAAAAATAAATATTTTCTTAAAGTTTAACGGGTATTTCTTCTGTTTCGAATTGTCATATTTGTTATATCTTAGTGATTTAAATGATTATCCATAATAAATATGGAGGTTTTAAGAGATTACTTACTCATCACAACAACAGCAACTACAAAACAGATACTTACAACAATGTATTGCAAAAGTGGCTTGACTGCACTTATGTGTGTTTTTATTGAAAATGTTCAATTATCTTCATTGAGTTATATTATAGTCTGAACCGTTTGTGCTGATTTTCAAAGAAATAAACAAATGCCATGGCTAGCGAACCGATACCGGTCTAAAAAAAATGTTTATGCAATGCCGGTACCGGCTCTCTAGCTATTTTGTGCAGCCTGAAATGTTTACCTAATCTATTCTAGGTAACATTTACATGTGATTATGTGGTCAGCCTGCCGGCTGCGTGTTACAAGATGTGCTATGTAGCCGGTAGGATGACCATATGTATAGATTTTCCAGCATTTTACGCACTTTTATCATAGTTTTATTTTTACCCCGCAGAGGTTCGATAAAGCTTCTATACCTAGTTATTACAGTTTTTAAGGGTGCGGACATATTTGTATCACGTGACATTCTGTCATTATCAAAACTTCATATTCTAAAAACTGTGGTATATTTTACATCTCACATTATTGTGAATGCATTTAAATGAGTGAAAACAGTAGGAGTCTCAAAATCTGTGCAGAACGTCACAATGAAAACCAATAGAGCGACATATGTATTATAGACTGTAATTATCATTGCAGTTTCTAGATTAATGTTTAGATTGTCTTCTGAAAATACTCCAGTCTATTTAGTTTAATATCTTTTCTTGCGAATGAAGGCATTTGTCTATTTACTTCTCTAAGATAATACATGTATGTACCAATATTATTCACTGGGTCAGAAAAATGATTGCCTAGGCTAGTTAATAAGGGGTCCTCATGATGAACAGCTCTAGAATTTTGTAAGTCCAAGACCAACCAGAGTTTGAAATTCCCAAAATGCACAGGAAGATATTAAAGTGAGGTCTTACGTTTATGAAAGTAAACAAGAGGACAAATAAGTGACAAGATTATGCTTTAGTCAGTAAATGAAGGACATTTTTTAAGTGACCCTCTTCGCAAGTCATGGCATTGTGAATCACTAAGTTTTCGATAAACACCACTACTTTATCCTATCTAGGCTGCACCTTTCGTAACAAAATAAGGAATACCTTTAGCTTATGAGATGTTGCCTTGAATATGATTTTAATTTTAACATTTCGTGGTTTGTTACGAAACTGCTGTGAGATGATTGCAATCTCAGCAATTATATAGCAAAAATAAAATTAAGGAAGAAACCAATTTCTCGTGCATTCCTGCAGATTGTTTAGGGCTAAGAGAGCGTCAATCACATAAATGGACTGTTTTTAGGATGAATAAGTATCGAGAATGATTTTCAATCAGCGTCTTTTCAATAGATCAAACAAATTCCCGTTCACTACGGAGAACTTATATGAGGTTACTTTGCTATTACTAACTGTGAGTGCTCAAAACACAAAGCCATTGTAAACAGCTATTCCAGACTGGGAGTTAACTCTATGATATACAGCCAGTTACTTCAATATAAGGAAAAATCAAATGTTCAGTTTTAGAGTATTTCTGGGCAGTTTTGATTAGTTGTAAGATTCTGTGTGTGCAGGATTTCTGAAATAACTGGGATCATTAAAGGTACTGATGGTATTGAAAACAAAAGGCTATAAAAGTTAGGCTTCCGATAATGTCTCAATTTTATAACAATGTTCAAACCTCTATGCGAACTCCTAGGGTGACTGTTACATGTGAAAGTTTAGAAACCCAGACAAATTAAAAAATTTCCTTAACCTCAAAATATTATTTATTCATCACAAAATAATTTGAAGATAGTATGCTTTCCTTGAGTCGTTCCATTGCCACAGAACTTTGAAAATAATTCAGTGTTTCTCAGGCGGTGTGTTTATATATATATATATATATATATATATATATATATATATATATATATATATATATAAGGTATACCATCTAAAGACAAATAATCCACAAACATCCAAGATACATCTATATTGAATACTATATACCGTAAATCCCCTCCTCACCACCACCCCGGTACTAACACTACCCCCACAATAGCGATCAAAAATCTAAAACAAAACACTTTTTTATTCTTTATTCTAGTGTTGTAAAACCCCGAATTAAGACCACTCCGCTATGTTTGTATTACGACTTGAGATTCTCAAATTCACTATCTGTATGGATAGAGATTTCAACTCGGAACGCCAATGCGGATGTCAGACATAGGGATAAGGAGGCAATGTATGTATTTAGGTGTAACGTTACTTACGGCTTTATATACTAAGGTAAACTTATGGTATTTGATTTTATCATATACAGAGAACCAATCCAACTTTTGTATGATAATGATTTTAGTAGTAGTAGCAGTATTGTTGTTGTTGTTGTTGTTGTTGTTGTTGTTGTTGTTAATGTCAAAGTATGAAAAGCAGATAATAGTTTTGTTTTAATAAGTGTCAGTAATTAAACAAAATCTTTCTATTGATGACATAGAAAACTAGTGGAAATTCTCTCTCTTTATTACATTCATAAAAAGATTTAAACGACATTGAGACAATCTCATTCTAAGTGAAATATGTTAGTTCCAATCTTTTGAAAATCCAGCGTATACTTCGTGCTCTCGGCACCGCTATATTGTAGAGGTAAAATATATGAGTAATATAATAGCAATAGAGGATCTCCAAACTGTACTTTACGTCAATAGGCCGGTTTATATTTAGTGCATTGCTATATGCAATATAACTAAGATTTGTTGTCAGAGTAAAATATTTTCACAAAATCCAAAAGATGTCCAATCTAAACCTTGAGTAGTGTTTCCTTTTAATTCAACTGTTCCTTTTCTGTTTGCCAAAAGGGAATTTAGTTTGTGACGATTTCTGAGCGAGTGAAGACGATGCATTAATCGCTTGAACTATCTCTGGCTTTATCTGGGCAGAAAGTTAAAAGCATCTGTTCCTAGAATCACATACAACTATAACTACAAGAATCACATAGAGCTACAAATACAAGTATCGCATACATCTACAACTACAAGAATCGCATGCAGCTACAAATAGAAGAATCACATACAGCTACAACTGCAAGTATCACATGCAGCTACAAATACACGAATCACATACAGCTACAACTACAAGTATCACATACAGCTACAAATACAAGAATCACATGCAGCTACAAATACACGAATCACATACAGCTACAACTACAAGTATCACATGCAGCTACAAAACGAAGAATCGCATACAGCTACAAATACAAGTATCACATACAGCTACAAATACAAGAATCACATGCAGCTACAAATACACGAATCACATACAGCTACAACTACAAGTATCACATGCAGCTACAAAACGAAGAATCGCATACAGCTACAAATACAAGTATCACATACAGCTACAAATACAAGAATCACATGCAGCTACAAATACACGAATCACATACAGCTACAACTACAAGTATCACATACAGCTACAAATACAAGAATCACATGCAGCTACAAATACAAGAATCACATACAGCTACAACTACAAGAATCACATGCAGCTACAAAACGAAGAATCGCATACAGCTACAACTACAAGTATCACATACAGCTACAACTGCAAGAATCACATACAGCTACAACTACAAGTATCACATACAGCTAAAACTACAAGTATCACATACAACTGCAACTACAGATATAACTACAACGACTATAGCTATAACTAAAACGACAACTTCAACAACTACAACTACACTATAACATACAACCCCAACAACTACAACTATCACATACAACTACAACTCCAACAACTACAACTACAACTATCACATACAGCTACAACTACATCTATCACATACAACTACAACTCCAACAACTACAACTACAACTATCACATACAACTACAACTCCAACAACTACAACTACAACTATCACATACAACTACAACTCCAACAACTACAACTACAACTATCACATACAACTACAACTCCAACAACTACAACTATCACATACAATAACAACTACAACTTTAACTATCACATACAACTACAACTACATCTATCACATACAACTACAACTATCACATACAACTACAACTACAACTATCACATACAACTACAACTACAACTATCACATACAACTACAACTCCAACAACTACAACTATCACATACAGCTACAGCTACAACTATCACATACAACTACAACTACAACTAGCACATACAACTACAACTATCACATACAACTACAACTACATCTATCACATACAACTACAACTACAACTATCACATACAGCTACAGCTACAACTATCCCATACAGCTACAACTGCAACTATCACATACAGCTACAGCTACAACTATTACATACAACTACAACTACAACAACTACAACTATCACATACAACTACAACTACAACTATCACATACAACTACAACTACAACTATCACATACAACTACAACTACAACTATCACATACAACTACAACTACAACTATCACATACAACTACAACTACAACTATCACATACAACTACAACTCCAACAACTACAACTATCACATACAACTACAACTACAACTATCACATACAACTACAACTACAACTATCACATACAACTACAACTCCAACAACTACAACTATCACATACAACTACAACTACAACTATCACATACAACTACAACTCCAACAACTACAACTATCAAATACAACTACAACTCTAACTATCACATACAACTACAACTCCAACAACTACAACTATCACATACAACTACAACTACAACAACTACAACTATCACATACAACTACAACTCCAACAACTACAACTATCACATACAACTACAACTACAACAACTACAACTATCACATACAACTACAACTACAACAACATCAACTATCACATACAACTACAACTACAACTATCACATACAGCTACAACTACAACTATCACATACAACTACAACTACAACTATCACATACAACTACAACTACAACTATCACATACAACTACAACTACAACTATCACATACAACTACAACTACAACTATCACATACAACTACAACTACAACTATCACATACAACTACAACTACAACTATCACATACAACTACAACTCCAACAACTACAACTATCACATACAACTACAACTACAACTTTCACATACAACTACAACTCCAACAACTACAACTATCACATACAACTACAACTACAACTATCACATACAACTACAACAACAACTATGACATACAACTACAACTACAACTATCACATACAACTACAACTCCAACAACTACAACTATCACATACAACTACAACTACAACCATCACATACAACTACAACAACTACAACTACAACTATCACATACAATTACAACTCCAACAACTACAACTATCACATACAACTACAACTACAACTATTACATACAACTACAACTACAACTATCACATACAACTACAACTCCAACAACTACAACTACAACTATCACATACAACTACAACTCCAACAACTACAACTATCACATACAACTACAACTACAACTATCACATACAACTACAACTACAACTATCACATACAACTACAACTCCAACAACTACAACTATCACATACAACTACAACTACAACTATCACATACAACTACAACTCCAACAACTACAACTATCACATACAACTACAACTCTAACTATCACATACAACTACAACTCCAACAACTACAACTATCACATACAACTACAACTACAACAACTACAACTATCACATACAACTACAACTCCAACAACTACAACTATCACATACAACTACAACTACAACAACTACAACTATCACATACAACTACAACTACAACAACTTCAACTATCACATACAACTACAACTACAACTATCACATACAGCTACAACTACAACTATCACATACAACTACAACTACAACTATCACATACAACTACAACTACAACTATCACATACAACTACAACTACAACTATCACATACAACTACAACAACAACTAGCACATATCAACTACAACTACACTATCACATACAACTACAACTACAACTATCACATACAACTACAACTCCAACAACTACAACTATCACATACAACTACAACTACAACTTTCACATACAACTACAACTCCAACAACTACAACTATCACATACAACTACAACTACAACTATCACATACAACTACAACAACAACTATCACATACAACTACAACTACAACTATCACATACAACTACAACTCCAACAACTACAACTATCACATACAACTACAACTACAACCATCACATACAACTACAACAACTACAACTACAACTATCACATACAACTACAACTCCAACAACTACAACTATCACATACAACTACAACTACAACTATTACATACAACTACAACTACAACTATCACATACAACTACAACTCCAACAACTACAACTACAACTATCACATACAACTACAACTACAACAACTACAACTACAACTATCACATACAACTACAACTCCAAAAACTACAACTATCACATACAACTACAACTACAACTATCACATACAACTACAACTACAACTATCACATACAACTACAACTACAACTATCACATACAACTACAACTACAACTATCACATACAACTACAACTACAACTATCACATACAACTACAACTACAACTATCACATACAACTACAACTACAACTATCACATACAACTACAACTACAACAACTACAACTATCACATACAACTACAACTCCAACAACTACAACTATCACATACAACTACAACTACAACTATCCCATACAACTACAACTCCAACAACTACAACTGTCACATACAACTACAACTACAACTATCACATACAACTACAACTACAACTATCACATACAACTACAACAACTACAACTACAACTATCACATACAACTACAACTCCAACAACTACAACTATCACATACAACTACAACTACAACTATCACATACAACTACAACAACTACAACTATCACATACAACTACAACTACAACAACTACAACTACAACTATCACATACAACTACAACTAAAACTATCACATACAACTACAACTACAACTATCACATACAACTACAACTACAACAACTACAACTATCACATACAACAACAACTCCAACAACTGCAACTATCACATACAACTACAACTACAACTATCACATACAACTACAACTCCAACAACTACAACTATCACATACAACTATAACTACAACAACTACAACTATCACATACAACTACAACTCCAACAACTACAACTATCACATACAACTACAACTACAACAACTACAACTATCACATACTACTACAACTACAACTATCACATACAACTACAACTCCAACAACTACAACTATCACATACAACTACAACTACAACTATCACATACAACTACAACTACAACAACTACAACTACAACTATCACATACAACTACAACTCCAACAACTACAACTACAACTATCACATACAACTACAACTCAAACAACTACAACTACAACTATCACATACAACTACAACTCCAACAACTACAACTACAACTATCACATACAACTACAACTCCAACAACTACAACTACATCTGTCACATACAACTACAACTACAACTATCACATACAGCTACAGCTACAACTATCCCATACAGCTACAACTACAACTATCCCATACAGCTACAGCTACAACTATTACATACAACTACAACTACATCTATCACATACAACTACAACTACAACTATCACATACAACTACAACTACAACTATCACATACAGCTACAGCTACAACTATTACATACAGCTACAGCTACAACTACAGCTATCACATACAGCTACAGCTACAACAACTACAGCTAGAATTATCACATACAACTACAACTACAACTATCACATACAACAACAACTCCAACAACTACAACTATCACATACAGCTACAACTACATCTATCACATACAGCTACAACTACAACAACTACAGCTAGAACTATCACATACAACTACAATTACAACTATCACATACAACTACAACTCCAACAACTACAACTACAACTATCACATACAGCTACAACTACAGCTATCACATACAGCTACAACTACAACAACTACAGCTAGAACTATCACATACAACTGCAACTACAACTATCACATACAACTACAACTACATCTATCACATACAACTACAACTACAACTATCACATACAGCTACAACTATCACATACAACTACAACTATCACATACAGCTACAGCTAGAACTATCACATACAACTACAACTCCAACAACTACAACTACAACTATCACATACAACTACAACTACATCTATCACATACAACTACAACTACAACTATCACATACAACTACAACTACAACTATCACATACAGCTACAACTATCACATACAACTACAACTATCACATACAGCTACCGCTAACACTATCACATACAACTACAACTACATCTATCACATACAACTACAACTCAAACAACTACAACTAAAACTATCACATACAACTACAACTCCAACAACTACAACTACAACTATCACATACAGCTACAACTCCAACAACTACAACTACAACTATCACATACAACTACAACTCCAACAACTACAACTAAAACTATCACATACAACTACAACTCCAACAACTACAACTACAACTATCACATACAGCTACAACTCCAACAACTACAACTACAACTATTACATACAACTACAACTCCAACAACTACAACTACAACTATCACATACAACTACAACTCCAACAACTACAACTATCACATACAACTACAACTACAACTATCACATACAACTACAACTACAACTATCACATACAACTACAACTCCAACAACTACAACTACAACTATCACATACAGCTACAACTCCAACAACTACAACTACAACTATCACATACAACTACAACTACAACAACTACAACTACAACTATCACATACAACTACAACTCCAACAACTACAACTACAACTATCACATACAACTACAACTACAACTATCACATACAGCTACAACTCCAACAACTACAACTACAACTATCACATACAACTACAACTACAACAACTACAACTACAACTATCACATACAACTACAACTCCAACAACTACAACTACAACTATCACATACAGCTACAACTCCAACAACTACAACTACAACTATCACATACAACTACAACTCCAACAACTACAACTTCAACTATCACATACAACTACAACTCCAACAACTACAACTACATCTATCACATACAACTACAACTACAACAACTACAACTACATCTATCACATACAACTACAACTCCAACAACTACAACTACATCTATCACATACAACTACAACTACAACTATCACATACAGCTACAGCTACAGCTACAACTATCACATACAACTACAACTACATCTAGCACATACAACTACAACTACAACAACGACAACCACAACTGACGCTATCACATACAACTACAACAAATATAAATATCACATACAACTACAACAATTGCTACTACTCAATGGAAATTTGGAGTTTCCTTGTGAAATAAAAGTAATCGCACTTGTCAGAGTTTAATTCTCTCCAAATCTCACCATTTTCACCTCTTTTACACACACACACACACACACACACACACACACACACACACACACACACAAAAACACACTCACTCTTTCACGGATGAATTGGTTTTATATAATTATCAGACTGTTGATAGCTTCTACGTAGAAATGCAAAACCAGCGCATATAACTTTCATGAAAGAGAGCAGCACAGTTTGTTGATTTTGTCTTCCCCAAGTATTTGTCGGTTATCTGAATACGTCCGATATCATACACACTGACTGATTATTTAAATTCATGTAAATAAACATACACAGAAAAATAAAACAGGCTACTAAGGTACTAGCTGTAGCTTTAGTGTGTTACATATAGAAGACCTAATCCCATTGTTGTAAAGAAGGAAAAACATATGATAGTAAAACTTGCTGTCGATCACTAGTGTCTCTGTGTATACTATCATGGGCTGTTCAGTTAGTGTACGCTACATGCTCATAGAAAATGCAAATTATAGAGGGCCAATGACATCAAATGAATTAACAACTTTCCTTTGAAAAGTAAGTTAAAATAGGGTGTCCAAACACTTTCCACAAGGGCCTTCTATAATAGAATAATTCTTGTTATTTTTCCATATCAGAAAAAAGTATAATGATCAAATATTATCATTTAACTTGTTCTGACTGTACAGGTAACATAGATATGGATAGGAATGGCATCTCTAGCGTTAAGGTTATACATTTGAATCTGTGTGAGTCCATACAAATTTCAATGTGTTAATCCAGGCTAGATGAGTTTGTGTGGGCATGCAACTCTCTCTCTCTCTCGCATAGTGAAAATGTCGGGGGGGGGGGGGGGCTGCTTGTGATTACTATCAATGAATAATCTTTTCTTAAACAAAAAACGAAGCAGTTGTTGTTTATGTTGTTTAAACAAATATCAAGGACGAGTCTAACCAACAATTAGGCCTATGTATCTTTGATCGACTGTATCTATGGGAATATGCGTTTGTGTGTAACCTCGTGTTTGTGTGGGAAGGGGTGTAAAAAAGAAAGAGAGAGAGAGAGTGGAGGGAAGGGACGGAGATTGCAAGATTGCACATTGAAACATAGCACGACTTGACTTACAGTTTAATATATGTTGTAAAACTACTCGATTAGATTCACCCAGTATATGTTATACTTCTCTACTGTGTCAGGGAATATCCATTTTAAAATTCCTCAAAAAACACGCTCACTGTTTCTAGAAATCCCAATACAAGCTTTAGTTTCAGCTGATGTTTTTCCCTAAACCGTTTCTACGACAGTTAATGACAGGTTCCACGTTGTGTATGGGTGAGTATGGCAAAGTCCAGACTATTAAAATATGCAAAAGGCTATTTATTTAAATTGGAATTGTAACTTCTTTCATTTTTTCAAGCCCCATTTTTTCAGAAAATGGAATTACGATTATAGGACTTGAGCCAAAGCTTGTCTAATCGCGAAGCTAAATCAACAGTCCCGCCCGAATAATCGACATTCTGACATGTACATTTTAACATTGTTTCATCTAGTAAGGCAAAAATGAGTCGATTATTTGGGCGAGACTATTTATCTGATTTTTCAAAACGATGTAAACATAACGTTATATTCACAATATAGGCAATGCAAGGGCGTTTGCCTTTTTAGATTTACACCACCGCACCCCACCTATTCTTCAGCACCATAAATAGCCTGATCCCAAATTTCATCAGCTGAGTAGCGGTATCCATCATCGCAGACTAAAGTACAACAGAGAGGTATCCGATTGATAGTGCATGACATGCACTAACACCTTCTTCCAATTTACATCGATTCAACTTAATGGATGGGGATCCATACAAAGACTTTGGTCTTTTATCGGAAATAGGTTTGTGTGAATTTATGAGTCACCACATTAAAATAACATATCAAAAATATATAATAAAGAAATAGGGAAAAGGTAATATCTAACAAAAAATTTATGTTGATCATAACGATTATTGCGCAGCCAGATGTGTTACCACCCTAGATTTGGGATTCAAAATTGGATAAACATCAGTGAACGTGCGTTATACACCTCTCCCGATATACAATTTGCAGGCTTTAGAGTGTTCATCCAGCTTCTAATTTCCAGTTTCATACTGTGACCTTTGCATATCGTCTATTTATAATGCACGAGCACCCTAACCAACACGACCATGCCCTCAATGCCCCCACCTGAAAAACGTACATAAGAAGGTCGCAGATAAAGAATTCGAGGTGTAAGAGTTCACATTCGCCAGATAAGCGGAACGAAACACACTCTGCTACATGCACAAAGCCCCTTGATTGCTATTGAAAAATGAAAAGTTATATTATGAAATTATAATTATGAATTCACACTTGTATATCGATGTTGATCTCAGTTCTCAAAATCAACATTGTTATGTCACACACACACACACACACACACACACACACACACATATATATATATATATATATATATATATATATATATATATATATATATATATTGTATATGGGTCGTGCAAGTAGCGTAGGTGTTGTTATTAATGGTGGATCAGGCGACCATCTTGTACAAATAAAACTGTATAAGTTCTGCATAACTGTAAATATATCTCCCCACAGACACATTTTTGTATTCAAGGCCACGTGCCTCTTGTCAGACAAGCAAGTCGAACCTACACCATATTAAAACGGGTTTGATTAACGAAATCATTCGAACGTGATTAGAAACCACAAGTGACACGTTGAATACTTGACGGTTAATGTGTTTTTGAATATATGCAGCTTTATACATATTACATCAGCTCTCCCTTTCATGAATGCCATATACAGCGTCTGTGTGTTTATAATCCAAGATAAAATTAAAGTTTGTTAGGTGTGAACAACACAAATGTACACTGAGAAAAGCGACGGTAGCCATAGTAATATATTACCACTAGTTTTAAAAGTGAGAATAATAAAACCTCTTTTAGAGTATGATATTGATGGTCTTGCGTACTCTCTGGTTAAAATAGTTAACACACCTAACGTCACTAACTTATATTGCAGTTTACCTATATTATTATATGGAAAAGGAAGGAGTGCAAACTGGCTTTACTTAAATAATATTTATCAGTATATTTGGATTTAGAACAAAAGAAAATAAATTTACAAACATAGAGAAGTCTGTGGTGCCGACTATAATAACGCAAATTAGTAGGATCATGCACGGTAATGTTGATATTCAAGTTCCTTTCATGAGCAATGCACACGAGTCTAGTGTGTCCTTTACATTTATAGAGCTTCTACCTACTTTTTTTATATCTAAAGTTTGGTTTGCAATTTACAACCTCTCACTACTTAGTGCATGCCTACTTCTCTCAACAGCCAATTGAAATCATGCCTACCGGAAATACTCGCGTATAACGCCATATCAACTGAAAACTGCATAGACCCAGATCTGCCGTCTCATAATGCTCCGGCAGATCTGGGTCTATGCATTTTGTAAGGACTAATTAGTAGAACAAACAACATAGATCCTGATCATGGTCTATGTTGTTTGCATTTTGACTTAGCTTATACGCGAGAATATACGATAATATTAGTAGCCACTTTGCTTTGTGCCAGGTTAGGTGTCCACGTGTTGCATCTGCAATAATATAATAATTGAGGGCTTATTTCAAAATTGAACCGGTAGTTAAAACAGATAATAACACAACAGGCTTCAATTCCATTATTAGAAGTTCATTTGGTGAAATAAACGCATTATGATTTTCATGTATAAGTCAGTGCATATAACAAATATTAATCATGAAAAAGAATGCGTTTTTGCTAATTAAAAACGTATTCTTTATACTCTACTTGTCTTTTATCCAGCCTGTCTTTACTGCACGACCAGTTTATGGCAATTATGGTATTCAAGCTTTGTTTAAAATGATGGATTTTGAATAAAAGCGACAAAATGGGTTCTAATGGGAATCTATATGAAAACTAACATCCACTAACCGAAGTAAAGTTGTACTCTTTTTGAAGTTCCTTGACCGGTGTATTATGAAAATAAACCATTAACTGTCTTATATTTTTCATTGGCAGCATATCTTATGTTCCGAATGCAAGGGTGACGTTTTTATATTTATTGACTTTTTTTTACTTCCCTTCGGTCTCATCATTTTTGTTTTTATCTTTGTTTTACGACATGCTATTACCATCGCTATCTACGACATTTGAGTTTCGACAATTTATATCAAATAATAGAACCATTTGCATGCTAAAATCTGTTGTTTGACTTTAACCATTTACTAATCTTTTTTTGTTGTTTTTTTTTTTTGTGTATATCCAAAAACTATGATGTTTTTTTTATATATCAAACTATATAATAACTACTAAATGTCAGTGGTATAAAATTACACTTATAGCTTTATCGTATTCTCATATAAAAATCTTTCTTACCTGGATAGAGATCAGCTTTTGTCATTTGAGTGTAAATTGAAAATATTTTGCTTTTGATACCAGTGATTTTTCTTATTAATTTCCACGAAGCATAAAGAGTCAACGGTTGCATTTGTTTACACGAAAGTATTGCTGAAGTTTTCCGTGCTTCAAGTGAAAGCATCAGTTAGATCAGCAGTTATGCTTAGCAACTACAAAGAAATTCAGTCATCAGTTAGAATTTGAAATATACATCTACCCGGTTCACAAGTTTTTTAGTTTGTTAGTTTCGTCATGTATGTTTGCGTCTTGTTTACGAACCAACAAATCAAGACGTTCACAAGCAAGAATGTCGTTTACTGTCTGCACTAATTGTAGTTTCCTATGGCATGAAGTACCAGATATGTACGTCTGACGTAGATATACTCGGATTAATCTGATCTTCCCTATACCAAATACGAGTAGATATACTCGGAATAATCTGATCTTCCCTATACCAAATACGTGTAGATATACTCGGAATAATCTGATTGGTAAGTAGTCCTCATAATATTCATTGACACTGGTTCTCTGCAAAGTAGAAGGATGCTAAATACAATCTTTTAGTGTGTAGATACAACCTTCAGTAAAACATCCTGCCTTTGAGCTAAACATCTGCAGGAGTAACTCATGGTACTTTATTCTTATATCATGCCATGTGCAGTCTTTTCAGGAAGGCTGATACAAATGAGCCAACTTTCAAACACATTGCCAGACGATGTTCCAAATGAAAGAAAGAAACCAAAAAGGTATAGGGGATGCTGCAGGGTTTTTAGACGTGAGAACTTTGCTTTGCAAACGACAGCCTTGCAGTATCACATCCGGTAAAACCAAGGATATTCTTAATGAGGAGCCAAATAAATTTTTCCACCACGTTCTGCAATGATATATTGCACATACATGATACGTTCACGTTTGTACCCACTGTTGTAACGTACAAATTATCTGCTAAATGTGAAACCATACCCAGGCAATGTGGAAACATAAATTACCTGTTCCCGCTTGTTCTGAGTACAATATTTCTGTATGTGTGTGTGTGTGTGTGTGTGTGTGTGTGTGTGTGTGTGTGTGTGTGTGAGAGACAGAGAGATAGAGGGGTCGGGGGTCGTGTAGATTATGTTGGGAGGGGATGTAGAGGGGTATGGCGGGGATTCTACCACGGTTATTTGCACTTTTTGGCTAGTTAACAAATTCGTCTTTATTTACTTATAAGCAGAATAATTATTCCTTGTAACGTTTTACCGTTACCATCATGTTTCATCTCATCAAAAAAAATATATTGAAATAAATAAATCCTTCCAGTCACATGCGATCTTTAACAATAGCCGCTAATCAAATATGCATAAGATATCCTTCATTTACCACGACACGTTTGAATCCCTAACAAGCCGACACATTGGACACAAAAACAACAAAAATAAATCATAAACTAATCAAGCAAACTTCAAGCTGATTATCTTAACCTCTTTTAAAGCGCTATTTCCAACTGCAATGTAAGACGTCATGCTTTTGGAATCTATGACGCTATGAGTAATATTAAAAACTTAAAAACATTACATGAAAAATTGAATTGATCAACTAACGGATATAAGAGAGGAGTCGTGTAATACAACTGCTTTTCCCGTTTTCTGGCGCTGAGGCACTTGTGGTCTCAAAATCTTCGAAGTTCGATCTGGTGACTAGCTTCATGTTGCGAGAAAGAATAAAAGACGATAGATATTCATTGACAAAGAGAGATATAACGGAACATAATACACGTGTAAACTTACCTTGGATGGTAAACAAACAAACCTCTACCTTCAGTTAAACTCATCAACTGTAAGAGATTCCTGTATCAGGACCGTATAAAGTTGATGTAAGGTAGACCTTTTAGACCACCGAGGTGGTGGTCTATACTCGTGATAGGCGCGCCTTCCATGCATATTTGCCAAAGCACCCGAATTATTGGCATGCGCGGTTAGGGAGGAGAACTCCATGGTCTACCTCGTGACTGGGACTAAAAGTGTAAAATATGATGAAAGGCGTGTCCTTGATAACGTTTTGTAAGCTTGACAGCTTTTGTTGAGCATGACAACCTTTTATGAGCATGAAGCTTTTCCTGAGCCTGACAAAACTCTTGTGCGCATGACAACCTTTTCTGAACGTGATCAAGAAACAAAACAATTGACTTGGAAAGCGTGGAGGTGTGGGGGGACGGGGGAGGGGGTTAACACTCTTTGTTTATTAAAGTGCGCTAGCAATATGGCAGCGGCGCAATTGGAGTCAATCGTCTAGTCAGCTACTGACTCGACGTCATCTCAGTAAGCATAGTAAGTTTAGCAGAACACACACAGCTTATGGTGAATCCCCAGCGATTTGCTTTTCATGAGCTATTCGTCGATCACGGCCAAAGCGTGCGCCTTCTGCGAGACAGTACGTTTTTCATATTTCATGGTTGTGTATTCCTAGACCACCAGTCCGAACTAGTAGGGCGTGTGACCAGCTGTATTTTGTGGCGTCACGTTCTCGCATGTTTCTCGTAGCAAACAAAATATATTGGCATGCGCCATGGGAACAAAGAAAGAGAAACAGGTCATGTGTATTTTAAAGCAGAATGTCGCCAAAAGTATACTTAACTTAAAAGCGAAAATGAAAGGAAATGATCCTTGTCAGTGATTGTTTCTTGGTAACACTATTCGGAGTAGCAAATCGTGTCTTAGTAAGTATTGTAAATCACACCTACAGAGGCAGCGAATGGCGAGTGTTCCGCCTGTACCGTGTTGGTCGTGTGGACACAATCTGTGTTGTTTGCGTGGCAACAATAAGGTACATCATCGTTTAATATCTACAGAAAAATTTGCCAGAAGGCAGTTTGGTCTTGGATTACAAGAATTAATGGAGGTTAAAATATCAATTTAGATATTATCTCCTATGTTGTCGACTGGTAACATTTTAATCACTGCAATAAAGTATAGGGTAGAAAAAGAGTAATTAAACATTTGTCTGCCTAATTATATCCTTATAAAATAGCATGGACGACAAGGCACTACAGGAGATTAACGATATGGCTTGTCGTGTTCTTCTTAGTCTAAAGTTTCGTGCAGTTGCAGTGGCTGTTCATATTGAACGTCCCATTCCTGAATCACGATAATGGAAGTACGCCCTGCTCTCGATCCGTGTCAGCGTGACGAACGGCCAAATCTTGGACCGCTCAGAGAGCTCGAGAATCCCACTCAGGCACCGCGCCGAAAACGCGAGAAACCTACACCAACTCCACGTCTACCACACAAGCGCGAGGGTATTGAAGAGCACGCCTACACCACAGAGGTGGAAGTCTTTTTTAGAGACACAAAAAAAAGTGATACGACTTTGGCTCAGGCCTTTTGAGAGAATGTCGGACTAATCACACAGAAAGAGCCAATCGCTTTTACAAAGCTCTACAGGAGCCTTCCACAAGTATCACAAAAGTTGTTACTAGCTTCTGTATGGCTATAAACCAGCCTAGCTGGCTGGAGACTCGTGACTGAGTTTCGTGTTATCTTTATGCAAAGCAAAAAGGAGCCTCAGTTTGATTGGCCAAAAGGAGCTCCGCAAGAATGGCAAAGATAAACCCTCCGTATTCTCCCTGTGTGTAGTCAATCAGGGGTATGTAGCAATGACATTGTGGATGGCTTTTCGATTCTGGTTTGGAAAGCGATAGCCAGAGTTCGGCGCGCTGTACTTGGTGCCCATGTTGGAGACCAGACAAAGGTCTGCAAGAGGTGAAACGAGAAGTGCTACCGGCAGGTTATAGGATGGACCAAAAAACTTTCCAACGATGTGACCCGATGGGTTGCGCTGTCACACTACGGTCAGGACGCGCTAACTCTCTTTGTCCACTACCATCGTGGTCCGCGTAGTGGGCTGCTTGTTAGTGCGCAAGCGCTGGAACGGCTGCCAGAGGGAACCAAACGTATTGTCATTGACTTCTCTCTCACTTATGCTGATATGATGACCAAGCTACCATCTTTGCCTGTACTATCCAAGATTGACTACCTTCAGAAGCTCACCGGTGGTCCAATCTGGCAAATCCGCTGTTACCAAGTAAATGTCGCAAAAACCGACCGACCCCATTTTCTTTCCATCTAGACACGAATTTGACTCGGACACTGTTCTCGTATACTCTGAGGAGTGAGACATTGATTGTACTATCCTAGAAGAGATCGTACCACACAAACTATACTACAAGAAGCAACCAAGGTTCTGTGTCAGATGCATAATTGTGCCACGAATTACATCAGCGAAGACGACAAAAGTTACGTAGCTAACGCTGTCTATGGACTTGCTAGCAGATGCTATAACAAAACAGCCTGGGGTCACCTTTACCAAGACGAGAATGGGGCTCTTGTCTGCTCCATTGGTCGCCTGGGTACAGAGCATGACACAGATCTTCATCTGGTTGTTGACCAGATACAACCAGAGATCTCAGAGGGTATTATGTCAATATCGCATATCATTCTCAATAAAATATGTATCCTGCTTCACACGGTTGCTAGCGCACCAGAAGGCACTGTAGTTACAGTGCACATAGATTGTGTATACTTGTGTCTACATGACCCTGTCTGAGGAGTAATATGATCGCCAGCGACTACAAGATGCCGGCTTTCAGTGATGTTCAAAGAATTTTGCTTCAAACGCGACGCTAAATATATAGTCAGTGCTGTCTATGTCCACAATGATATGATCAAAACAAAGATTAGAAAGTACTTGTTCAAGCCCAATGTGTTTGTGTGAGAGGGTGTTTGTGTCAAAGCCAAATGTTTCGATATAACCGATAAATATGTGCTACCGTACATCGAATCTAAGGAGGCTGTGAATCGCTGGTTTTGGCATCAACCATGGAGTAAACGACAAGATGATGAACTCTGCAGTCAGTGTCCTTAACCATCTGTAAGGTAGCGAAATGGTGCGCAGCTTTTGCCGATTTCATGTTTACAATCAACAAAATGCTGTGTCCCGTTCCGTCCCAAACATCGTGGAATGCATTAGACACTTTCGACATGAATGCCTACAAGCGTTCCTGCAACGAGTTTTGCGCGGACAAATACTCAGACTGGCGGCAAAGCTTAGGCAGAACAAAATATTAGGAACGATATACAACTATATACCCGGCACGAGATACCATCCTCTTACAGTCGTACCATTTGACTTTAACTATATCTCATTCATAGGTGAGCAAAGCCAAACGATGACCTAGTTAATACGAGTGGAAAGGATTTCGCGCCCCAAAACAGTTCCTCGCAAATGTCGAATGCCAATGAAGAGGTCCTCCCGAAGTAGAAACAAAAGTACCAGGACGTGCTCCATTATGCCAGGAGCAAGCTAGATTACGTCATGGAAGGCAGCCTGCACATGATTTTGGACTTGGATCTTCGCATTGGAACTTACGAGGGTTATAACAACGAAATTGTTGTGGCAGCCGACGACTTAAATATGGCCACCAACGCCGGTGTTAATGCAAAAAGACTACCCAGCACAAGCAGTGCCAACACGGAGGGAACGCAGACATAACAGCCGCAACCAACAAAGAACGAAGAAGTCATTCTGACTATACAAGTAGTTGTCCCGACTGCCAGTAAAGCGCCAGCACGGGCAGAGTGCAACACAGCTAAAGCTGCAATCACTGAAGAAGACCCCGACAACAAAATAACGCTGTTTCTACCCGATATTTTGGATTATGTGGGAGTGATGTCGCTCTTGTGAGCCTCCGCTGGACACCTTTGCAGTTCGACAGTAGGGATGTCGAGTTGGTACTCTTATTACGTTCACGTTGACCCTGTTGTTCGCTGTCACGCTCTTGAGCTAGCTGGTCGTGCAGTCGTAAGAATATTGCTACATCGCAACCACGATATTAACTAGAATTGCGATGAAAAGCGCCAACAAATGCTCAGCCACCCATCCAAAAATATTCCCGGCAGTTGTAAGAGGAATTATATAACGGCGCTGATGATGTCAGATTGAGTAGCCAAAGCGTTATCTGCGAGTGTTTTGAGATCCCGGCCACCTGCTGAATCGACTTCCTATCCATTCTTTTGCGCTCATTAAGCTAGTTTAGATGGAGTAAAACCATCCACTCCAGCACCGCCCCTGCCTGTTACTGCGAGCACAATAGTTATTATAATAAACTCAAGCACAGTGAGAATCGAAGCAATGTTGATGCGCTGCTCGTGGAAGAGGGTTCGCAATTATTCAGCGAGTATTGCATTCTCTTCTAGGATCCAGCTGATTGTCTTCCGAATCCGATAAATTGGGCTGCGGGGTTAGGGGAGGTTGTCTCTCGATTGGTGCTGGCAGCCTCTAGCCGCGGTTGACTTCTTCTCTTCTAGGGCGACGTCGTGATTTAGTTATGTAAGATTTGCGTGGTTATTTACAATCTCGTCGAAAATCCTTTGAAACGCCACGATGAGATCACTGATATCTTGCATTTGGAGGCCGTCACATGTTATTTGCCCCGCATCATTGATTGTACGTTTCACGTCATATCTCTTGGTATATCCAAGTATAATGCCTTGCTCCGAACTAGAATGCAACACGGCACCTTTAACAACGAAGGGATCATAGTTTGACAGATTCTCTAGGGATGCCGTTATCTCATTGTATTTGATAAAATGTCGACTTTTGTGCTTTGGGATATTCTTTTGAGATTTGACAGGTGGGTTTTTTGTGTCCTGAAGTGCATCCACCCGACGTCTAGCTTCCCATTCTTACTTATTTTTATCAAACGACTATGCTTGCTCATCCAAGGTCTGATCTTGATCCGAAGCAGGATCGGCAGATTCATCCGGCAGTATCCCCATGAAATCAGACTCCCGTATCAACATTTTCCCCTATGTCTCTAAACTAACCTCAACAGGTCTATTAAAGGAAGGGTACTGAGCTTCAAAAGCTCAAGAGCGATAACAGCATCATCATGTCTCAGTCTCAATACGGAAACAAACATAACCCATTTCGGTCTCTTTGCCGTGTACTTGGGGTGAATGGAATCTGAAGCACAGTCGTCGTGACTAATAACTCAAGCACCAGAGATGAAAACCAACTGCTTGTCCTTAGGTGTCCAAAACCTCGGCAACAACGATGTTATTGTGCCCGGTACTACTTGGCTGGCATTGTCAATTACTTTGAACTGCGGCGGAAAAGCACCAGACGCCAATCGTACAATCGAGAAAATCCTCGGCTGCGCCATCGTCAAAGAGATCAGCATGAAGATTGAAGTAAATGAACAGGTCTGCATTAACGTTGCTGATGACGTTGCCGATGATTGGGGCGCCTGCAAGGATATGTGGCTGACGGAAAAAGAGCGAACTTACTTATCCTATCAGCGCCAACACATCCGCCATATGTGTTGAGTCCAGCAATACCGACATTGCTACCCATCCGGCGTGTCTATCCCTGCCATATTTTGGAACCGCTTCTACGTGCCGCTCGGCTTTGAGATGATGAACGACCATATGCAATATGGCCAGTCCGGCTCTTCAGACCACCTCTCCTTCGAGCTGATGTTTAGCGACTACGGCCTGCTATTCCAGAACGCAATTGTTGGGGCGAGCTACACCATCAGTGGTATCTCTCTGAAGTACGACGTTTCACCAACTTAAAACTCGCAGAGATAATCGTGCAGCATCACATAGAGCAAGAGACCATTCTATACCACCGAGTGCTGTGCCATTTATTTCAAAATGGCACTGAACAAAAGCAACTCAATGTGGAACATCAAACTGAACACATCCGCCAAAAATATGAAGGCGATACTCCTTCTCGTCGAAGATGGGGCAACAAGCGCTGCAGAGGCTTCATGCAAGCTCCTAATCAATAGGTGATATCGATTGTATCCGCAAGCAGATCTCCGCCCTGGGGCAGCTGAAGTATTAGCATTGGGAAGATGCCTTAAAGTTTATGGCGAGAGATTTTCTCAAGGACACAGAGCTGCCATCTGTTGATGTTTTCACCGTCTACCAAAGCCGGTTTATACTCGTTCTCGACCAGCGGTCGTCGGAAGACCACACGTTCCACGGGTCAGGAAGACATATCGAACGCTGCAGATCGAAAGGACGGTTCAAGCGGCATGCTTATTGAATATAAACTACCTATATGTTATCATGGTTGCACAGATCAATATTGGGAAAGGCCAACTGCGCTAGCACTAACGCGCTCTCGCATATGCGGGATGATTTGCCGCCACACTGCGCCATGATCCACAGCCCAACGATACTAGGCATATGATAGGCCATGGGCATGCAGCAAGAGCGATGCGAGAGTATTTCACGTCAGCATCAAGATCCATGATCTGAATGACCTATTCCGCGTACTTGGTGAAAAGGTCAAGGAAACCACCACGCATTTTTTACAAGATAACTGCGTCTTTCTTTCTAGCGTAGGGCATAAGGAAACGGCCCTTGCTGAGTCCACCTTTATTAGCATCCACTATGGCATCAGTGTGTGGGTCATTACACACATATACAATGCTGTAGTCCTTACTTTCGGACAGCAGACATTGTGGATAGCCCCATTCTCCTGCAAAGACAAAATCTCATTTATGGATTCACTGGATGGGAACTATATTGTTGAAGACGAGCGGTGATCAGAGATCAATTAATTTCTCAAACAGTCACGTTTCGGTAAGCTACTCCTACGAACCGACCCACCCATATCTTACCAAGTTTACTCTTGACATGTGGTGGCTACATATTTGGTATATCTTTAGCCACACTTTTACATTTGTGGTCCTAACCTATAGAATCAATACGTCACGTACAGTTAAGCGCTCAGTCAATCAACAAAAATTACATAAGAACCATGGCAGAACTTGCTATCAATAAAGTGGATCTTGATGCGGTATTCAATGTGCTTGTGTTATAATGCACTCGTGCAGGCAGACAGAACAACAGCGATGCCCGATGTACGCTGTCCCAAAACAGTACAAGCAGCGCAGCGTGAGTGCCTATCCGAATTGGTGGCTTCTGGTGCAACAGAAGAATATTCTGTCCGGAATCTCATTTTTGTGGGCCTTGCGGTAATGAGTGAAGAAGAGGTCGCAAAGACCTATGCCATATACAAGGCTAGATTAGGAACCAGGATGACCGCTTCGCTAGATTCGTCTATACATAGGGTGTACACCACAGATGTTAGCCACATTTTACCCATAAACAACCATGAACATCTTGCGCTTGACTTGGAAGAGAATCCATTTATCCGAGCCTCTTCCCCGAACATTAGAATCCCACCTTTACTTCAGGTACGGCGCGGTACTATCATATCTTGCGGCTGGCATGTTTACATACAGACATATCGATTTTGAGAAGAAATAGCCAGCTGTGGAAGTGCTTTCTCAAGAGTCTGAAATATAGAAAGAAGTGAATAGTACCGACGATACCTATGTCGGGACTGATCGCAGCGTGGGCACATTGGGTTGTTCGTCTTTTCTTGTGCTTCCAACAAAAAAAAAAAAGAATAAAGAAAAAATAAAAAATAAAGTTGTATAACTAGGTCAGCTCCATAACAAGCGGAGTGTAATCAAACGACATAGCCGCTCATCAGCTGCTCTATGTTGCACTGACGTTGCTTCAGGTGGAGCAAAGCCGTTGGCTCACGTCATGCTAGGCACGGAACGCCGCTGCATTAAGCTCGGACAAGTGGTGAGTAATACAGTGGTTCAATATTACGCCGCAGGGGTCCTTACTGGATCCACAAAGTTGCATATGACAACGGCGCAGCAGTCTGAACGCACCTGTCAGGCCTAGTGGAGGCTAATCTGGCTATTGGAATACTTGTATGATGGCGCTTGATTCGAAATTTGCGTCCGTATACTACAATTCGCGAGGATTCTGACGGAAAAGCTGTAGTGGTTAAAAAGTTTCCCTCATCCACTAAAGCCACCTTAACCTAGGTTAAGACATGGCTCGCCAGGCAAGCCGCCTGGCATATATACCAACCCGTGCCACGATATGTCCTTCAACCAATTTTCGATGAGGACAGACCAAACGTCGCTCACCAAGCCGATCTGCTTTATGTACAGCAAGACAAGATGAGCATGCGTACTTATAAGTATGCGCTAAGAGTGGTTAGCGTAGCCTCTCAGTGCAAAGCTGCAGAGTCACTATCAGGCCGCTTGCCTCTGTTGCACTTACAAGCGCGGATCCGCTTTCGTCGCCTTCTCTGCTACTTGCTGATTCCAGTAGAGTGTTTAATGTGTACCGTCTCCTAGCTGCTGGGGAAACACAATGTTAGTTCCAGCGCGGTGAAGCCGGCAGTTACAGAGCGCCAGTTATCGTCGAACGTTTTAATTGTACTATGCAGAAGATGCTGTTTGGAAGCAGTACGCTTAAGAAATTGTCTTGACTTCTGGTGTGCGCTCACAGGAGTGAAAGCATCCGTTCTCAATAATGAGGTGACCCGACTGACAGGCAGGAGGCCCTCAGACGCCATCAAATAGCGCACAGTTGCGCATAAGCCCTCATTGCCACTAGCATTGAAAGAGTCTCGACTTCCGTCCAGTGCTAGTTTCCGTCATATGTGCGTTCCTAGTGAGCTGGAAGACGAGAAATGCTGCGCCACATACCCTGTGTGGTCGCTCAATGTTTTCACCCCGGCTGACAGGGTTGATATTTCAGACCAGCTGTCTATAAATCATCTTTTATGTAGAGGTTCTATGTGCAGTGGCTTCGTTCGAGAGAAAATTCAGATTGTTTCATAAGGCTCTCAGCAACCACCTAGAGGCATTCTGATTTGGCCAAGAGCTCTTTGATGTACTACTCCATCATGACGCAATCCACTTCTTGGTGTCCAGTGGAGTAAGGCTTGTCTTGTTGATGCGGTAAATTGCCATTTTGTGGTGGTCGTGTCAGATGGTGATTATGGAGTGGCGGAATTCCTTTCACTTTTGGATTCATTCGAGATAGAGGTTTTGCCTAAGGTCAGCTGTTATGTCTGTCCACGAGATGCCTTTGGATTTACATATTTATGTGCCTATCGCTTTCAGTATGGAGTACATCTTGATGCTCAGGCCAACGAAATCGGCGATGGGCTTTCCCCAGCACTCATTCTTAAACTTGCCTATGACCTTTTACTGGTTGTACTGTAGAGAGGTTACTCTTCGTGGTAGTCGCTCATATCGTAGAGGTGAACATCTTTGGCCATATCGGTGGTCTCGATTCTCAGCAGCAAATTGTCAGTGTCTGTGTACAGAAGGTGCCCCTTGTCCCCAAAGCGTTCTTTGGTCTGATTTTAGTAAACGTCGTACATCAGGTGCTTTCTCAGGTGGAGAATCGCTCGCCCCATATAAATGGTACGATGAGTTTCATGCTAACATTTGTGAATTGAACCTTCTATTGGCATATTAAGTGCCTGGAAAGAAATCTGTATAGATGATGAAGGGAACGTGCGTCTGGTGGTGGTGGCTTTGAGAAATTATAGTGTTTTTGCCTGGCTTGGTAATGACTTTCGCTGAGGTTTTTTGCTAATGCCGCTACCATGTGGTAAGTGCTTCTAGATTAGGTTTTCGTTTCTGTAGACGTCTAAATACCACCGGCAGACGTCCCTTTTTCCGTATGCTTGCTCTGGCGGTACACAAGTCTGCTTATGTCCTTTATTTAAACGTGTTTGCTTTTTCCGGCACTTGTGCTAGCGGTGAGCAGTAGAAGGCCTATAGTGTGCTGCCTGACTTCCTCAATGATCTGCAAAAGGTAGAGGCCCTTACATTAATTGCAATTGATGGGTTGCAGCTTTAAAACCTGGCATTATCATTCACCCTTACAGAAAACCTGATACCATCAAAGTCGAGCTCGCAGAACGGAAGATACTATGGCATTCTGAGACCAAGGAATCCTCGCGTAACAAATGCCCCTCTCAGATCCATTCCTCCGTACGCCTCAGGATGGTGGCATTGGTTCGGGCAATCATCTGCTTGATCTTAATAATGCGCAGTATGGCGGCGAAACCATTCGGGAAATAGGCCGTCACTTTTTATGCTGTCCAGTTCAGCATTTTCGACGCAGAGGTCTTTTTCTGGCCTTGTACAGCTTTCTCCAGCTGTGCTGTCAACACGAGGTTAAACTTCAGGTCATATAGTAACCTCAGTTCCTTGTTAAGGACGGCTTGTGTACTAGGTACCATGGCATTGAGGAATATATTTAAGCGTCAACCTCGAGCTTGTGATTTTCTTGATAAGTGGTGCGATAGTCTTTCACAGAGGCGCTGGCATTATCTTTGAGTTCTACAAAGGCGGATGTTAGCTTCTAGCGCTTGTTTTTGACGTGCGCGGTGATGGGGCTGGCTTCTTGATAATATCCTGCCTTGGGGCTTAAACTGGCTGATGAATGCAACTCGCCAGTAGTACGTCCTGAGCATGATCATATTCACTTTGGGTTATTTGCTCCCTGGAAAGCAACTTATTCAAACGTAAGCATCTTATCATATCTGAGGGATTATATGCACTCATCCAACAATCTCCTTATTGGATTTCATTAAGGTTTCGAGCTCGGCAGTTACCATGTTAAAACAGGGTTTATATACACTAATCCAACAATCTCTTAATGGATTTGTTTGTGATCTGGAACTCGGTAATGACCATGGTCAACTGCCTCCACGTTTTGTTCCCTATTTCGTTTTAGCTTTCTTGGCATGTAATTACCGCCACAATGCGGACATGTCCGATGCTCCGTCCTAACAGAAGCACCACATTAACAACATAGCCTTTTTGGCACCCCTGCTTCACCTTATTGTGTGCGCCACAATAGTCGTTTACGTTTCATGCACCAACCGGTTTCCCCCCTATTCCCAGGGACCGCAGCTCCCGGCACACCATCCCCGCGTATCCCAATATGTCTAGAGTTTTGGTAAATATGCAGGTAAGGCGTGCCTACCACGAGTATAAATCTCCACCTCGGTATAGTCCAATATACCCACTTTACTTATGAAGTCAAGTTTCATTTACGAAAATCTGGACTTTATATTGCACAGTTTGAAAAACATTCCGTTACATTTATATATATATGTGAAGTGTAAAGTCTTCCGTATAAAAAGCTTCCAGAAACTCAACGTATTGCCGGTTACATTCTTTCTTTTTTTTTTTTTTTTTTTTTTTTTTTTTTGATGAAATTTGGGCTTATTTTGAGAAGAGAAGAATGCTTTACACGGGACTTTGCGATTATTTCTAACAGTGCCAAATATTCGAGAAACAATCGTTTTGTTATCGACATTTTTCTGTAAGTTTAAGTGTAGAAATAGGGGTAAGTATACGAGAAGTTTTCAATGTCTCTAAATATGTCACGTGGCCCTGAAATCACTTGCAAATTCTGTTATTTATCCTAGAGATAACCTTGGGGCTTATTCAGGTCAGCTATCGTTGAATAATGTTGACAAGTAATGGGCAAGGGAGTGCATGAATGATTTTTAATTTATACAAAATGCAGTTTATCTTTACGAAATAACAAGCTCCAGTGAGCAAATAAACACACATGTTTTTGTCGGCTTGTCTGCACTCTTCTTGATAACAAAGACCCTTTATATATCAGCCCATTTTAAGCTCCAGGATACATTTTAGGCACTGTTTGATCTATGTTAAAGATAGATTGTTACCAAGAGTAACTTTACCAAGAACGTGACAAATTTGCAAATTAAATCTGAAGTATTTAGAACCAAAACAATTTTTTTCCGGAGATTACATTCTGTCATATTGCGATTCAAGTAGTTTGAGGTTTCTTTTGATTTGTTTATCAATAACATATTCTCCTATTGGTCCGTTGGGACACCCCGATGGCTACATCAAGTGAACACCCGTATAAATAGTGAGTGTATACTCCACCCAATATCTCTAGGAGAGGACTGTGAACGGAGAACATCATCAATTTCCAATGATGAGGAATCTCACCTTGTTGCTGCTGATTTCGGTCGTGTGTGCTGTCGCCTTTTCCAAAAGTATTTATTTCTTTCCTTTTGTTATCCATTTTCTTTCTTTCCTTTCTTCTTTCATTGAATCGTTCCTTCTTTGTTCAAGTTTCTATTTTTTCTTCATCTTGTATTATGTTTGCATATGTTTATATGTAAGTATATGAATATGTACGAGCCCTGAAAACAGGAGAGTTAACAGGACGCTTAAACCCATTAATGTCGGTTTTTGACTGTTCGCCTAATTTTCCTATTCATTTGAGGCATATAATCCCCACTTAAGACTCAGAAGCAAAGCTGTTGACCATGCCAATATGTGGAGTATCTCTTAGAAGCGATCTTATGAGGACAACTTACAAACAATAAAGAAAGAAGAGCAAATATTACCCTATTGTTTGTAAAGGCAATATACAAACTAAAATTACTGCACTGAAACAAATAGCCTACAAAATGATAGTCTGGCCATAACTTGAATATTACTGTGGCAGCCGCTAGAAAAACAAAATTCAGAATTCCCTGATCTACATGTACAAAATGAGTCAAAATATTATCTTGGTAGATCACCAACATTTCAACCCGACATGTAATTACAATTACCTAATCCCTTAATCACGCACACAATATCATGCAAACTCTTTTTTCCGCAACGATTCAGTACTGGAAGAGAATACCCATTCACATCAAATCAAGGATCAGCATTAATCAATCCACTGCTGGTCTGAGAGATATCAGGTCATGATAATTTAAACAAAATATCTTCGCTTTATTTTCTTTAAAATGTTTAATTGGAAGTACGTGATGTATTGAAATTACCCTCAGCTGTCTCATGATTTGCACTTCCCGCTAATAACCTATGGTTGATCGACGTGGTGGACACTACGTATAAAGATAAACACGCTACCTCACTCAAACTTACTCATATGTTAAATCAATAATTTCCAAACAAATGTGTGAAATTTTGTGAAAATCTTTTCTCTGGTTTAAACATGTAATAGTTTCTTAAAGCGTACTCGTCGTGTTTTGTTTCATATTGGGTCATTCGTCAATATGATTAAGATCAGTAAAATCCTTGCGAAATAGCTGTGTTAAATTACAGGATGATACGAATTAAAGTCCATTGATTATTGTGCGATATTGACAAACCTTTTGCGAAAATGATGAGATGCTTAAAATGTTTTGGCAAAGCGTATCGTGTTATGTTAGCTCGTAGTACTCGTTGCACAGCGATTTCGGGAAGGGCGATTGTCACCAGGTGATAATGAAAGAAAAGAAAGGTCAGAGATGCCCTATGTACACACAATACCAGCATCGCGTTAGTAAAATCAAAAACAGACGATGGCTTTAACATGCAAAATTAAAAAATTTGGAATCTTTGATATGCGCCAGTTAAGTTCATTCTCAGAGAAAATAAAAGAATTAGTAGAGTCGGAAACATAATCCTAGATCCGTGTATCACACTGCGTCATGGCGTATAACTCATGACGTTTACAGATACTCCAAGTTTCTATACCAGACCGTAAATAAATGGATTCATTGCATAAACTAGATTCAACAACTTTATAAACTGTTATGCATATGTTCACAAAAGGTATGTTCTAAATAAGCTGAAGTTTGAGTCATGTAGCTTGGTTTCATTTAATTTTCTACGCATTGTTCAGGAATGCTTGGATAAACTCATATGCACGTATGTATATACGTATGCATGGTTGCTTAGCTTGTTGGTTTGGTGGCTGGAAGGCTGTCTGGTTGTTTGTTTGGTTGGCTGAATGGATTGATGGGTGGCTGGCTGGATAAATTGACAGATGGATGAATATTTGCTTGCATTTATATTTGTACGTATATACAAACGTACGCGCGATGAAAATAATTATTTAGAGTGTTCAGCAACTACTGTCAGAAACACTTTAACAAATATTCAAGCAGTCGGTATTCACGGGACGATATTCACTTTAACAGTCGGTATTCACGGGACGATATTAATGGACAGGCGTCCTAAGATTGCTTGATCAGTTGTATTTTTATTAGAAGATTATACGTTGTCATTATTAAATTGTAAGATCTAAACAAAATATTCACTTACACTGCATATTTTTGGTAGTTAATATTATTCATGAACCTAATTACAAAGAACACTATACAGCAATGTGCATGTCTTTATTGAGGAAAACACCATTGTAATATATACCCAAGAAGTTAGAAAGATAAAAGCACTTGCAATTGACTATAAATTATTACTTGAACCATTTTATTGACACCTCATACAACACCCTTTATTAACTGATACTTCAGACAATACGTGTTATTGACTGACATCTCATACAATTATTGACTTTAATGAAAATGATTCTAGGCTTTATTAAACAATTAACACAAAGCCACTTATAATTGAAACAATTAACACAATTATAAAACAATTAACACAAAGCCAATTATAATTGAACAAATTTATAATTGAACAAATTTCCTAGTGAGCTTAAAGTTAAGAGTTATGTGGAGAGAAAGACAGACGGAGGGACGTTGCCCTTGTGTAAAATAAAAACTAAAAACTCTCTGAGTAATGAGAGAAATGCAATCAGCTCGCATTTGAAACTTCTGCAACGGAAAAAGAAAGATCTTACTCATTGTCTCACCTGCGCAATCATGCTGAGACATAGAGATCCCTTTCTGGCGGCGATAGCGGCGGCATCGATGTTCTTTTTTTTTTCCCCCTCTCTTTTTATAACGGTTTTGTGTTAAAGAATTTACAATTGGGGATAGATCAGCTTATCACTTTTTCATTTACTGAATGCTGCGTTTGCTTTTACCTGCTGTTATGTAAACTTTTGTTAGAAAATAGTCTGTCTGCCACATCATTTCCAGGATAAAATTATACCCGCCATTTTGCAGTCCATTTATAATGAGACAAAATGTATATTAATATTTCATGTTAGTTTATGTTACGTGACTGTGTATAAACTGACACATTATTGGCGTCGGGCAAGATATCGTGAGTATGATGTCGAAAGAGACCATTTCATTTTAAACAAAATATTGAAATCATATTAACGTTTGGAAGAAATCGGCCCTTATATCGATATAAAATAATTTTAAGCTTAGAAAGCAAATGAATTATGTAAAATTAGCATTGTATTGTGCATAATTAGCTCACGTGCACTAAAGAAAGACTTTTTTCAAAATTGCCGTTTGTTTCCCTTATTTCTTGTTCACATTGTAATCCTCTTTTCGACGTCATACTCAAGATTTGTTGTCCGATGAGCATGTACGCCAATACACATGCTTTTTTCCCCAGGTCTTCGCAAGCGCAGAAGTTACTCTAACGATGATGCGGCTGTGTTGGAAGTTTTACTAAAGGACATCGAGGATGGAAAAGTAGACCTAAATGAGTAAGTCTCTGAAAATATTTTAAATTTCCGGTAAATTATTGATCATTAGGCGTATTTAACGGGATCTGAACAGAAGTATATTAGATCTTTAGTCGCTCAGTGATCATTTAGGTCACTTTGAGTTTGCAATGACTTCAGCGTTACAGACGATAGATAGAAGGGAGAAAGGGAGAGAGGTACAGTGTAGGTGATTGGTTGGTAAGATAGATAGATAGATAGATAGATAGATAGATAGGCAGGCGGGAGCAATGAAGACAGCTTGTAGAGGTGAGTTGGTGAGAAGCTAAAATAGATAGTTTGATCGATAGATAGATAGATAGACCAACTGATTGACAAACAGACAGACAGAAAGGTAGAGAGAGAGAGAACAACATAGATAAACACAAAGGCCTATAAATAAAGGTACGTAGGTCGAAAGACATACATACACCCAAATGGATATAATGACCTAAATACACAGATATATTGAAAAATAGATATAAAGGTAATAGATAGATAGATAGATAGATAGACAAGTATCTCCCAACGAACAGACATTAAAGACTATTATTAAGTTTCAAATTCTGACGGAACAAATGTTTTCCATTTTTACAGACTGCTCGGCGATGACACCAATAATCCGAATCGCAGGAATTGGTTCAGGAGGATCAGATGGCCTTGGGGCAAAAAATAAGAGAACAAAGTCATATTCACCCAGATCATCTGTTCCTAAGTTCTTGTATACCAATTATATATTAACCTTGTACAATTGACATTATATAGTATTGCAGTGATAATATCAAACAAAAATCTGATCTAATGTTCTTGTACCTGTGTAACCTGCAGACATCACATCCGCCAGATCAAGATACGTTGTGGAACCAACCAGCCCACCCCTACGCTCTTTACCCCGTTCTGCCATGCCCGGAACAGAGTTCTGAACGAGGATTCAGTCCTATGCATAACAAAATTGCAACCTATGCATTTAATTTACAATTGTCTTATTTATTAAAAAAATATATTTGTATCTGAGTATATGCTGTGTTCAATCTATTTCTCTCATTCTGTGTTGTATAATTCACGTGATAACCTCCTCCTTTGAGGTGTCCTCTAGATCGAGTCTTCAATTTACCATTCGCGTGTCTGATTGAAACATCTATCTCTTGCCAATGTGACATATTTTCATTTTTGTTTAAAAAATAAATCCTCCAGTAGAAAGGTTCTATTAAATAAAGATCAAATATATTATATTCAACTCTCGTTTTAAAGACTACGTTCATTTCTTGCCATTTCTCGTAGTAATGAATCGATCGTTGTAGAGGTCATGCTTGAATTTGTCATGTTGTTGTAAAACCAACATGTATACATTAGAAGATTAAGTCGGAACTATAGATATATACCATACATTCAGTAGCATCGTGACTATTTTTGAAATCTCTTACATATTTTCCAACATTTGCAAACTAAATCTCCATATTCAAAATGTTTGCCTACTATACCCTGACATACTACTGGCAAGATTGATGATCTCCAAAGAATACAAATGCCATTGTAAGAACGATATATAAAGGAAATATACATTTTTGTTGCCAGAAAACTGTGACCTGTTTGCGGGAAGGTTAAACTCTAAAGATTGTTCTTGCCAAATTGAAATTATACCAGCTATATCAATAGTCCCTAAAATATGCATGCATATTTCAGTCTCGATAACAAAACGGAATGTTGAAATTGGCACTAAATGGTATGTCATTAGAGATAAAATACGGCTTTACAATGAAAATCTCGTAATGAATTAAATTGCTACCAAGGTGGCACTCTTGTTTGTCTAGAAAACGCCAAGTGCTGCCACGACAACTTTATTTCTGCGAGAATCTGACAGGAACACGTGTTTTTGTTTATGCTTTTGTTTCCACAGAATTTGCAAAGTGTAACAAAAAGGGTTGGAAATTTTAAGGCTTGAATCAGATTTTGCACTGCCTCTCTCTCAGAAAAAAAAAAAAAAACATGATCTTTTTTCCTTAAAAGAAATTGAAGGGGAGGCTGACCCCGAAAGGACAAAAATCTGTACGGTGGCATTATTTACCAACCTGAACCACGCAGCAGTTTTGTTACAACTCTCTCTCTCTCTCTCTCTCTCTCTCTCTCCACATATATATATATATATATATATATATATATATATATATATATATATATATATATATATATATATATATATATATATATATATGTGTGTGTGTGTGTGTGTGTGTGTGTTCAATAAAAGGAGATCTTAACATTAGCTATCATATTTAAAGGCGGACAATTTTCACGGGAAGTTATTTTCGCGATGCTATGAGACCCCTAAACTAATCAAATGTACCCACCACTTAAACTGCCCACTGTACGATGCATATATATATATATATATATATATATATATATATATATATATATATATATATATATATATATGTGTGTGTGTGTGTGTGTGTGTGTGTGTGTGTGAGTGTGTGTGTGTGTGTGTGTGTGTGTGTGTGTGTGTGTGTGTGAATTTTGCACTAGTTGAGACTAATTTAAATCCATATTAACAAATATGAACATGTATGCAATTTCTTTCCTTGATGCTACAATGACCAAAACTGATAATTAAAAGCAAATTTAGGAAAGAAACATTGTTTCTGCTTCACAATCTGGCATGTCCCAATTGATCTGAAATAACTGTGCAAATAAAGCACAGTCAACCCCTGTTTGACTCATCTCCGAAGGAAAATTTCTTAGAGCATGCTAGGAAACAGTATATCATTTGGTTTGTGACAGGAAATCATCAGCTGCGTGGGGAACGTTGTGTATCATAAAATTACTATTTTTCACAAGCTAGCAAAGAAATAAATGGATACAGCAATTAATTAAACAGTTTTTATTATATCCAATTGTTGTCCTTTTCAGGAATTGATTATTGTAGCTTATTGCAGAAAATCTTCCTTACTCTAGTAACAGCTTTTTACGTTGCCTGTCACAAAATTACCATGTTAAGCCAGGGTTTATATACTAATCCAACAGTTTCTAATTGAATCTTTATATTGTCTGGAGATCGGCAATGACCGTGTTCAACTGCATCCACGCCTTGTTCTCTTTTCGTTTAAACTTTCTGGCATGTAATTATCACCATAGCACGGACATATCTGATTCACCGTCCTAACACAAATACCTCATTTCCATCATGACAACGAGCTCCACAATAGTTATTCAGGCAGCTTTTCCCACATACCTCCGTACTCCCTAGTTGTAGCATTGCGAACTTGATTTTACCGTAAACACCATATCTGAAGGGTATACGGACAATCGCCAAACTGTATCATCTTTCGAGCATATTTCTTTAAATGGTGTATACCACTGGTTTAGCTCGGCCTCGGAGGGGGCCTAGGCCAGGTCTGTAACAAAACTTTCGCGCACCAACCGGTTTCTCCCAGAAGCCGCACAGCCCCTGCACGCCACATTCGCAAATTTATTTAGTGTTTTGGTAAATATGTAGGGAAGGCACGCCTTCCACGAGTATAAACCACCACCTCAGTGGTAAAAAAAAACAAAAAACACTTTACATCTGCTTATTAAGTCTCGTTTCCTTTACGAGAACCTTGCTTTTGTATTGCATAGTGTGATAAGCATTCCGTTACATTTATAAATATGTGAAGTCTTCCATATAATTTAATTTTTAACAACTCAAAGTACTGCTGGTTTCATCTATTGAAGTTTTCGCTTGTTTTGCGTGTTTCGATTTATTCTGAGAACAGAACTTAGCGAATCTTTCTAGTAGTGGCTATATATTCGAGTAACTAACACTTTGTTATCGAATATTTTCTGAACGTTTAAGTGTAGAAATACGGTTAGGTATACAAGAAGCTTATAATGCCTCTACACAAGACATATGTCCTCAAAATCACTTGCAAATTCTATACCTATCCTAGGAATTACCCCGGAGTTTTTTCAGTCCAGCTAAGTCTATCGATATAAACAGATCGACTAATTACATAATTATATTTGTGTTGAAATTCGGTAATTGATTTCTAAAAGAAGTGTATCTTTCTAATGTTATGTATTATTTCAATTTGTTTTATGTAATTGATTAAATTGTTATATTTCATGTACGGGTGCTCGCGTTATTCTGTTCTATATCTCTGCTCAGATCTCTATTTATCCCATCTATAAATTTCATATTTATCTTATTATTTACTCGATCCGGGTAATAACACCGAGTTCGATCATCCTCTAGATAGCGATAACCATCCAGATCGTACACCTGTTACGAGAGATGCGTAACAAACGCGTTTCAATAAACCGACACCTAATACAACGCGTTTTATTCACTGACACCTCATACCATTGTTGACTTTAATGAAAAATGTTTTACCCTATATAAAACAATTAACACAAAGTCACTTATAATTGAATACGTGTCCTGGTGGACTTAAAGTTTAAAGGAGTTATGTGAAGAGAGAGAGAGAGAGAGAGAGAGAGAGAGAGAGAGAGAGAGAGAGAGAGAGAGAGAGAGAGAGAGGTTGCCCTATTATACAAAATAACCAAATTCTGAGTTATCGTAAATGTATAGCGATCTTTTTTATATTTGAAACGTTTGCAACGGAAACAGAACGATCTGACTCATTGGCTCACCTGCGTAATCATGCTGAGACATATTGATCCTTTAATGGCGGTGACGGAGGTAACATCGATGTTGTTTGTTTTGTTTTTGTTTTTTTGTTTTTTTTTGGGGGGGGGGTGTTTGGTTTTTTTTTTTTTTTTTTGGGGGGGGGGTATTTATGTTTTCTCTTTTATAAGTTGGATACAATGGGGATAGATTCGTTTATCGCTGTTTCATTCACTGCCTGCTGCATTTGCTTTCCAGAGAGTCTGCTGTTATGTAAACTTTTGTTGGAAAATAGTCTTTCTGCGACATCATTTCCGGGAGTAAACGGTATCTGCTATTTTGAAGTCCATTTATAATGATGCGAAATGTTCATTAATTTTTTTTTTTTTTTTTTTTTTGATATTTTGTTTGTTTGTATTAAGTGACTCTGTATGAATTGACACATTCATAAGGTCGCTACATGTCAGGTAAGATATCTTGATTATGACCTCGAAAAGGACGATTCCATTTTAAACAAAATATTGAAATCATATGAAAGTTTCGAAGAAATCACCCCTTATAGGGATCGGACCACTAATTCATTTCCCATAAAACGTAATTTTAATATATTAAAAAATAAAAATAAGTTGTTCATTAGCTTGGCAAACAAACCACACATGGTTCCATTCATTAGAGTTTGAGACATATTTTTTAGCCTTAAAAAACTGGTGCCTCGCAGCATATTTTTCAGTCTCGTAATGCTACACAGGGGGACTCCCTGGTATGCACCTAATAACATAGCCACACACCAATAGCACACATGCTATTTTGTCAGTAGGAAATTAAATACAGGATGTCACAGGGAACAATGAAGACAGTTGTGGGTGAGTTGGTTGGTAAGAAGATAAATATGTAGTTTGATAAATAGGTAGACCAACCGATTTATAAAGAGGCAGACAGGAAGGTAGAGAGAACAAAAAAACAGAGATAGACACAAAAAGCAAAGAAATAAAGGTACGTAAGTCGAATGACTGAGAGACACCCAAATGGGCATAATATCAGACAGACACAGATATATAGCAAAATAGACATAAAGGTAATGGATAGGTAAATATATATATATATATATACAATTATCTCTCAACAGATACACCTAGGAGAGTATTATTAAGTTTCAAACTCTGAATAAACAAGTGTTTTCCATTTTCACAGACTGCTAAGCGATGATACCAATAATCTAAATCGCAGGATTTTGTGGGCAGAAGATGGCCTTGGGCAGAAGATGGCCTTGGGCAGAAAATGTCCTTGGGCAGAAGATGGCCTTGGGCAGAAGATGGCCTTGGGCACAAAATGAGATAGCACTATCATCCAGATCATATATTCTTAAATTCTTGCACAACCTATTATATATAGTATAGTGAACTCGCTATGGACTACTTCTCTTAAATTAATTGTTATTATATAGTATTGAAGTGATGAAAGTCAAATAAATTAGATCTAATGTTCTTGTACCTGTGTAATCTGCGGACATATCACATCAACCGAATCAAGATAAGTTTTGGAACCAATCAGCCCACCCCTACGCTCTTTATTCCGTTCTGCCATGCCCGGAAAAGAGTTCTTGCGGAGGATTCAGTCCTATGCATAACAAAATTGCGACCTATGCATTTAATTTACAATTGTCTTATTTATAAAAAGATATTTTTATCTGAGTATATGCTGTGTTCAATCTATTTCTCTCATTCTGTGTGGTATTATTGAAGTAATAACCTCCTCCTTTGAGGTGTCCTCTAGATGGAGTCTTCAGCTTACCGTCCGGGTGTCTGATTGAAACATCTTTCTCTAGCTTATGTAAGCTATTTTCATATATTTGTATCTATAATAAATGCTACAGCAGAAAGTTTATATTGAATAAAGATCAAATATACTACACTCAGCTCTCGTTTGAAAAACTAACTTAAATTCTAGCCATTTTGTTGCAGTAACGAATCTAGCGTTGTAGACGTCATGCCTGAAATTTAGATGAATTATCTCCCATGTCATGTCGTTGATAAACCAACATGTATACATTCGAAGAGTAAAACAGAAATATAAATATATGCCACATATTCAATATTATCGTGACTATGTTTGAAATCTCATACATATTTGCCAACATTTGTAAATAAACCTCATAATTAAAATGTTAGCCTACTATTCCGTGACATATTGCTGGCAAAAATCTCCAAAGAATAAAAATGTCATTATAAGAACGATATATGACGGAAAAATATATTTTTTTTGCCAGAAAACTACGACCTATTTACGGAAATGTTAAACGCTAAAGATTGTTCTTGCCAAATTGAAATAACGCATCACGATGATGTTATTGTCTGAATTTATTTTCTTTCTATCAAAGATAATATGCGAGTCTTATTGAGTTGAATTATACCAGATATGTCAATACTCCTTAAAATATGCTAGTATTTAAGCATATTTCAGTGTCGATAACAAGATGGAATTTTGAAACCACTATAATTTCTTTTGTATGCTTACTTCGAATACTTAACGAAGATGTTATTCGTATTTTGAAGACTTTTCTTACATAGAAAGATCGATGGAAAACATATTAGCCTTAAATAGGCCTTAAGATAAAGTTATGCAATTTTATTTAAGTATGCAGTTGTACAGTTTGGACTAAGAAAGTAATCTACATTGCAAATGTTGATCAATGAGTGTCAGCTCAGGAACCAATCGGACATAAATTAACAGGACGGATGTGCAGCACGTGCAACCTTGAGATATGAGAATTTGCGTCTCTAGTGCACGTGGTCTATATGTTAGCTTCACCACCAGTTAAGGAAATGTACATGATGATTATATTTTGTATACCTGTGATTCATCATCCATCCAAATTGCTCTTTTCCAGGTAATACAATCTGTCCATATACCTCGGAATAAACGTTCATGTTAATATCGTTTGTTTTGCGAATTTACGTACTGGTTTATTTCTTTCCGACAGTGCCTGGAACTAACAAGCACACACCAACATTTCCCTTCTGCATAATTCGAGGAAAAGGAGGTTATATTTTTCACATCATGTAAGCAGTAGAATTGTACAACAATGCACTTTAGAAGTGTGTAATGCAAAGCCCATAGAAGTGTGTAATACAAAGCCCATAGAAGTGTGTAATACAAAGCCCATAGAAGTGTGTAATACAAAGCCCATAGAAGTGTATAATACAAAGCCCATAGAAGTGTGTAATACAAAGCCCATAGAAGTGTATAATACAAAGCCCATAACTTTATAGGACCTAAATATATCTTTAATTATTAAATAGCTGAAAAAAGTCACAACGTAATCTTAAGTTTAGACATTTGACAGGGGCCAATTTACGAAACTATCCCCTGCTACATACAGTAGTGCATGTGATGGAACAAAGCGAGAGAACTCTGCCTGTCAAGTTACACATTGCCAATTGGTCATACAGAACGACGTTTTAACAGTTGAATTATTTCCTCAACGGTAAAACATTTCTTTATAAGGCATAAATATTACATATGCATTGAAAGTGAAAGGGTTCTTAGTGACATCTGGTTAGCTTTCTCCTCTAAAAGCACCGGGTTGAACCAAACTTGATATATCAGTTTCCCATGGTTACCATGTACAAGAAGGGTATCATTTTTGTATACCTCACCCAGGGGATGCATTTGACAAAAGGTAAAATGTAAACAAACAAATTTGGATTTCAGTGAAATTTTAATTTTTTTTTCTTTGTTTTTTGTTGTTGTTGTTTTGGGGTTTTTTTTGTTTTTTTTTTGCTGATCTTTTTTCGATTTTTTGTTTGGTTTGTTTTGTTTTACCTCAAAACTTGTATCAGTGATACACATGCTAATTGTCGTATATTTTGAGTTATGAGCCCTGAGTTGCGGGAATGGGGGTGGGGTAGATATTCGATAATTAAACTGTTTTTCGATTATCCAAGCTGCAATAAAGGTGTGTGTATTTGTAACGGCGAGTAATCGTAGCTGCACTTGTTGGTGCGTACAGGCAAGCCGATGGGAGGCGATGGGAACCGTAACCCGCGGACCTTGTTTCGAATCTCAGTACAGAAATAATAATAATAATAATAATAATAATAATAATAATAATAATAATAATATAATATTTTTTTTATTTTTATTATTATTATTATTATTATTATTATTATTATTATTATTATTATTATTATAGGTGTGCTTGTGTGAGTGCACAAGTGTGAGTTGCGTAAAAAAGGTGATTGGTTAGCTTAGAACTCTGTTTGATGGAGGGTGTTCAAATCTGTTACATAAATCAACTAGTATGACCTTTGCTGCAAGTGTTTCATGTCTGCGAAATTTGGATTAGGGAGTAATTGATGTATTCGCTTTTTGTACCAACAGTGGATTAACATCAACCGTTTGTGATGAACTAAAGTTAATTTACATCCTTTCATAGCGTCAAGGTATACAGGGTTAATGTCTTTCCGGCAGGGTCTGTCCTTTGTATGTTCATCTCATTTCTACTCCCAAAATAGGTCCAGCGGTTGATTCTAACATACGACTTTTCACAACAGACCTATAAGTATGGGAAGAAAGTCTACTCGTTGAGTGAAAACTTGTTTCCATTCATTGAGTAGAATTTTCTTTTTCATCATTTGGCGAAGAAAGTGACGATGTAATCCTAACCGCTGTTTTCTGGTTAAGAAAACCGTCCCTTTCAATATGTTTCAACAACATTCACAGACTGCATAGATGGTGAATGGAGGTGTTTTTTGAATGAATTATTCTCATGTGAGCATTCGCTTTGGTGAGTACAGACAAGAGATCACAATATTTTGCTAAACGCAACAGAATGGCTTTCTTTCCTTGTTTGGAGGAATATTTGGACGTTGACGATGGTTATGTGACTGTGAACTCTTGGAAGATTACTTCATATTCAGAGGAAGTGAAGTTCTTCTTGTCCAACACTACTTTTGCACTGGAATTCGTCTCCACTTGCGGTTGGGACATCGTACCAACATAGCCGTGGGTACCACCGGACGAAGAGGAGCTGTCAATGGACTAAATCGTGCGCGTTCTTGTTCGGAGAAATCCATTGAACTTTCTAACATTCTTTTTCTGTGTTGCACTCTTTTCCTTCTGGGTGGTGGGAGGGGGTTGGGCCAGGGCAGAGGAAGAAGACAACGGAGAAATATAAGTCCCTTTGGCTCCGCTCTACAGTTTCATTCTTTGCATAGGGTTTGACTTTTAAAAAATAATAATTTCCCATGTTTTTCTCACTGGCTATCATGGTTATTTAAACAAAAGACATTGTATATATTAGATAATGTTAAAAAAATTCTTAATTATCTCTATTTTTGGTGTTTGATTGATGGATGTAAGTTGGGTTATGGAGTATACAGCTTGACCTTCCTCCAGATGTGCACAGCTCAAAAGGCTGCTAGCTGCGCTTGGTCATTTTATCTTTCTGGGCTTCAAATGTAAATTAGAAGAAAAAACAAGGCTAGAATGGGGGTTTTTTCTTCACTTTTTACATACTTTGTAACTCATTTATTGCACTTTCAGAAGCTGGTATTGTCTAATCTGGCAAAATTAATTTTCCCCATTTTAATAGCTGCTAAAGTTAGTGTACCTTGGACTAGTTCAGGCTCATTTTTTCACCACAAGGGAGCAGCCATTTTGGTCAGCTATCTGCTTTAGATGGTGCATAGGTTCCATAATTAAGACATGTAAAGAAATGTCAGTCACAATACATGAAAGTAGAATCTAGGCATGCCATCATTCTCTCAATTGTGCATGGTGCCAATGCAAACAACTTCAGCTCTCCCGGTCCCTCTCTCAGTAGTACATAATAACTGCAGGGCGAAATCTCTAGAGATAGATTTCCATGTCTTCATCAGATTGGGAAAACACATGTTTTAAATGAGGTTTACCTGGCATCATCACTAACAAGGGAGAATAGGGAAAGACGGTAGCAGATGTGGATGTAGAGACGACAGGTTTCCGTCGGTACGTGCGTGTTCTGGCCGCAGTACCCCTTTAACTTGAGGGTGAAATGGTAGTTCCATTGTTTTCTTCTTGGGAGAGGACGATTTGGGATTTTGGGATTTGAACACTACCACTCTCATCTTCTTTATATTTTGCTTGTATTTTGTCTTTGATGGGTTTGTTTTTTTTTTCTTTCTAGATTTGGCTACGATATTAGGATCCCATCGTAGAAGCAAACGAACAATTACTCCTCCTAAAAATTCAGTTCCACCACGTTTCAACATAATATGTTTCTTCGTTTGAGTATTGATTCTTGGACAGGCCAGTTTTTTTCAAAGCTACTTTATGCATTTACCCCACCGCCACCCCAAACAGCAATGTGGATAATTCCTTTAGTCATTGAGATGCTGTCTCAACTGGAGACGGCATTCTATTAAATGCGAACGTACTCAGATGGCATACAGTGTGCAAATGAATTTGGCAAGAGGTTGAGGGGGGTTGGGGGGAGACTTGGTTGGTTTAGCGCCATTTTTCAGCACTTGATAGGCTATACATTGCGGCCAGTATATTTGGTGGAGGAAGATCCTGGGAACACCGACGGAAGAACCACAGATCAACGGGAAGCTTCTTATAACCTTTCTCACATATTCACGTTGGCCGAACCGAGATTCGAACCCAAGCAACAGAGGAGAGATGTCAGTGATCTGTAAAGGCGAGCGCCTTAGACAACTCGGCCACCAGGGGCCCCGGCAAGAGACTGAGATTCATAGGAACTCATTTATAATACTCTCAAGAGGAAGGAAGTGAATGCTGTTTGCATGTTATTTTTCTTTGTGTGATGAAGAAGGCAAGGGAAGCAATATGTAAATCATTCGACCTTCTTCTTGATACCAATCGTAAAAAATATCCGTACGAAACCTCAAATAATCTGGGCTAATAGGTTTTAAATCGATCAGTAAATACGCATATGACACCTGAGTGACATTAGCATAACTCAGCCAACCAGGGCGTTCCTGCTTGTTTATCCAAGACTTAGACTTGAGATGTTATCTCGAACTTTCAAAGAACACCACATAATAAGAACTTAGACGAATCGAGCCATGCGCTTTACTTTGTTCAAATACATTTTGAGTAATGTAAATAGTATTAGCGTTGCTAAGATGTCCTTTTCATGCAAACCAAGTTTAATTTCTTCTTCGTCTGCTAATAAAATTGCATCGAACATGACGAGATGTCTTTGATTAGATAAGGCACAATCCCATTGTCTTCCCGAAAATTCCTTCTACAAACGAAGTTGATTCTCTTTGTAACACCACACTATACGCCGTGGAGGACTATCGAATAAAAGCGATTTGTGTTCGATCAAACATTTGACAAATTCGGTTCTGCCTGAACAGCTCTGTACAGCAATCATCATGTTTGCGTGATAGCAAAGATAGAGTGCCTCCCAGTTTTGAAGATTTGACCTTGAGGCAATCATTTTGAGAACGGAGGAGGCAGCCATAACTCTCGAGTTATTGTGGAAATTCTGCGACTACACAGATTACACAAGACATTTTATGCAGAAAAACAAACATGCGTAGTTTTTGGTTCTTGTTGTTTTCAAGGCACAATAGACTGTAACCATTTCAAAAAAGTGAATTTCTTTCTTTCATAGGTTCAGTAACACAAGTCTTTGACAGTGTCAGCGACCTCTGTTTCCATGTGTTGAATCCAAGACTGTTACATTCATGTACATCCTTCCAGGAGTTAGCCTGTTGGTGTACGTCACATACTACTTGGCAAGTATGAAGTTCAGATAACGTGCCACAAAATCTCTTCTCCACACAGGTTTAGAGGAGTATTCATCCCGAATTGCAAAACTTGTAACACAATTCTCTTTTTCGTGCACAGACAAAGTTTTAGTGGTCATGTCTTTGCATGGAATGGTGAACCATGTACCAAATGGTATCTGCCAAAAATTTTTCTTGTTTGTTGTTCGTCCTTCGAGTTCGAAGATGACCATGACATCACTAACTGTCTTGGTTTCTGTGGTTACGTGAGTGGCTGATCAGGACAAGTTTTTCTGTGAACTGTCTGTGGTACACTGGCCAGGAGATGCCGCTTGTGTTTGCTTGATCAATACAAGACGTGCTGCAGTTCTGAGATTTGGGCCTCTTGAGTTTCTGCACCGCCTCTGCAATTCTCCAAAGTTCAAAGTCTGTAGCGCCAGAATGAGTGAGACAGCGCCAGATGGAGCTGTGCAAGATCTTCCCAATAATCAGGGCCAATGCTGAAATGGTTAAAAGATGACGTGAGGGACTCTTTGAAGAGTTTCATCTGACCACCATGCGATCGCTTTCCCAATCGTCTTTGGTAGTCGCTGACATCCTGGTAACGTGGCCTGCCCATCTCATCTGTGATTTCATCAGCATAGTGTATGCTTAGAAATTCTGCTCGTGTGAGAACCTCAGTGTCTGGGACCCTGCCCTGCCATCTTATTTTCATCAGTTTCCTCAGGAAGCCCATGTGAAAATGGTTCAACTTCTTGGCATGGCGCCCTTAACCGTCCAGGTTTCGCATGCATGAAGTAGGTCAGCAACACATTGGCTTTGTAAACCTTCAGTTTTGTTTGCAGACTGATGCCTCTGGGCTCCCACACATTTGCACTTAGTCTTCCAAAGACCACACGTGCTTTAGCAATTCTGGCGTTGGTTTCATCATCAATGTGGACTGTACATGACAATGTACTGCCGAGAAAAGTAAACTTGTTCATTGCCAGGGGAGTTTGGACATTTACCGTGATTGTAGGGTCTACGTAAGGCTTTCCTGGTGCAGGTTGGTGCATCACCTGTCTTCTTGATACTGATTGTTAGACTGAATTGTCGCAAGCTCAAGAGAAATGGCCCATACTCTGTTGCATGTCAGACTCAGATTTGGTACTTAGGGAACAGTCGTCAGGAAACAGGGGATTACGAACAGTCACTTTCTGTGATTTAGTCCTTGCCTGTAGTCTCCTCAGATTGAAGAACTTGCACTCAGTCCGGTGTCTAATGCCAATCCCAGTGTCACGGAGGACATCAGTAAGCATGGCAGAGAACATCATACTGAAGATGGGTGGGATCAACACACAGCCTTGCTTGACTCCGCTAGTGACCGAGAATGGTTCAGATGACTCACCGTCGTCCACGACACGAGCGAGCATGCCATCATGGAAGTGCCGAACCACTACGATGAATTTCTCTGGGTAACCAGATTTTGCCATGATCTTCCAGAGTCTCTCACGACTGACTGTGCCAAAGACTTTGGTCAGGTCGATGAATGTCGTGTACAGGTTGGAATTATGTTCCTGTCATTTTTCCTGGAGTTGACGAGCTGCAACAACTCTGTATGTGGTCCCTCGTCCTTTCCTGAAGTTACACTGGCAGGAGTCCGTGGTCAGATTTTTGGCAAGGATTGTGCTAATATTGACAGCAAGGTGATGCCACGATGGTTGTCACATAATGGCTGTTGCCTTTCCACTTGTGCTAGTCGACAACGGAGACATCCTTGTACTCCTGGGGTAAAGCTTCTCGAGTCCACATTGACTGGAAGAATTTCTGTGCCACGTGCGACTTCTGCTGATATAGCATCCGCTCCAGGCGCTTTGCTACTGGACATCAGGTCAATTGCTTTCTCAATTTCAGTCAGCTCTGGAGGATCATCAAATAGTGTGTTGATTTCCACTTGGGGCAGTCCATCAATTGCCTCCTCACCGATAGATGAATTTAGATTGAGAATATTGTTGAAGTGTTCCTACTATCTTTGTAGTAAATTTACTTTGTCAGTGAGTAGAATGGTGTTGTCAGCACTCATTATTGGAGATGTTCCTGATGCCTGCAGCCTATAAATTATCTTCAAAATATCATAGGAATTCTTCTTGCCATTCCTGTCTACGTATGACTGAATCTCAACTACGTTGTTGCTCAGCTATGAGTCTTGCAACTCAATGAGTTTGCACTGGGCAGTTTTCTTGATGTTGCTGAAGGCTGCCTTCTTATATGATGACGTGCTGTCTTCTGAACAGCCGTTTTGTAGCTAATGTTTCTTATTTAGTAGTCTCTGGATGGCAGCATCGTTCTCATCAAACCAGTCTTGATGTTTACTAGTGATGGGACCGAGAGTTTTGGATGCAGCCGATTACACAGAGTCTCTGAAAGATGACCAGTTTTCCTCGACATTCTAGGAGTTCGCATCAGTTGTTTCTAGTTGGCTGCACACTTCTTAGTCAAATGCCTGTTTCACATTTTCCTGTTTCACTTCGGAGGAACTGAACATTTTGGGCACTTCTTTGCCTTGTGGTCGTCTGCTGGGCTGAATCTGGATATTCAGCTTGCAGACTATAAGCCTGTAGTCAGTCCAGCATTCTGCACTTAATATGGCCAACGAGACTCATACATCTTCTCCTAGTTGATGAGATGCCAGTACTTGGAGCGTGAGTGGATCTAAGACGTCTTGTTGTGGTTTCGCTGGCTGAAGACTGTGTTGGTGATTGTAAAGTAGTGCTCAGCGGATTTCCTCAGCAGGAGGAGTCCGTTGTTGCTGCATTTGCCAAAGCCATTTTTTTCAATGACACATGGCCTTATCTGGTGATCTCTGCCAACTCTAGTATTGAAGTCGCCAAGACCGATGAGCTTTCCTGCTTTCGGTCCTTCTGCCATAAGAGACTCCAGGTCTTCATAAAATATGTCCTTGATCTCTTCTGGGTTGGTCAGGGTGCGTGTATATGCGCTGATGATAGTTGAATGTCTTTTTCCGTACAGTGGGAGTCTCGTTTGCATTAGCCTGTCATTCGCGCCCTTTGGGAGATTTGTGAGCCTGTGATTTGATGGCAAACCCAACACCAGCTGCACGTAGCTATGCTTTACTTCGGCCACTGCAGAAAAAGGTGTAGCTGGCTCCTACTTATGTGAGTTGTCCTTCCTCAGTTAGGCGCTTTTCTCTCAGGGCTGCTATCTGGATGTTGAATCTGGCCAGTTCTCTACCAACTAGAGCTGTTATTCTCTCTGGTCTATCTGCTTCTGTACTGTTTATTAGTGTGCGCACATTCAAGGCACCGATGGTGAGCTGCGTCACCTATGTCTTCTTGTTAGATTTTCGACCGCTAAGCTGGGATGACGTCAGCCGCGGTTTGCTGACTAGGGTTAAGGTGAAGCAGACAATGTTTAGGGCACCTTTTCTAGCCCGTTCCACGTGCCACGGGGGTAAGCCATGTGATCCTAAAAAGAGCTGCTCAGCTACCCAGGGGGCTGAGTTCCACTGCTGTTCTGGTCCAATTAAAGGCGACCCTATGCCCTGAGCCACCTGTGTGCAGGTCTGCAGCTACAGCTCCCAATGTATTCACATTTGCTTCTTTGCCGCTCGCCCATCGACACAGGACTTGAAGGTATCTGGTGGGGGAGGGTAATGATGTCATGACTTACGCCTGAGTTGGATTTAAGTGAGGGAAAGTTGCGTCGAATCACCCTCACTCTCTCGTCTCGACCTGTCTGAATCCAGTGGTACGACAATGTCGAGACGTCTGGAGACGAGTCTGGATGCAGTGGATGGCCATTAGGTCCTACCGCACCTGAGCTAGTACCCTGCGCTGTCCACACAGCTCTTGCCATCTGCCTTCACAGAAGGAAGGGTGAGAATATCTGCTCGGCCGCCTGATCCGCGAGAGAGGACTTTCCAGAGTGAACCAGGTGTAGCTGATTGTATCTGCCAAATACAATAACTAACACATACATTACATGTCGTCCTAAATTCAAACGAGTTATGTTGGCTTGTGAACTGAATGTATATGTAAGCACTTGGTAATCCCCTAAGTTTTGAATTGTTTCATTGAAATTCTATCATGGAATTATGTGCAACAGTGCATGCAGAAATCGTGGAATTGCGAGTTTTATAACTTTTTCACAGTTGATCAATGCCTGACCATTTGAACAGTATACCATTCAGATATCAATGATTAAAACGTCTTTGCCGTTGAGAGTGCAATTATTCTTTCCGTTTAACTTCAATCTGAACACAGTAGCGGTAAATGCATTCACGCAGCTAAAAAGATAAATTCTGAATGTGCTCTTCTACAATACCACATGGACTCACATTCCTAACCCACCTAGGTAATGTAGCGACAACACGGAGACTATCTGGAATATTCAAGGTAAGCTGTATCTTTATACCCCACAACAGAAAGACAGTACTTGGTCTCCTTGACCTTTTAGACAAATCCTGATCTGGCAAAAAGATCTGGGCCATCTCCATTTGGTCGTGTGGAATCGACTGGTAAAATCACAATAGCCAGGCAACTCTTCTAGAAACGAGTATTCGTTTTTTATACGTGTCAAGAATGATTTGTGAGTGTGTGGATGACGATCATATTTTGGCACACAAATAGCATCCTTCTGATAGTTGAGCGAGGACGTACTGCATCACTGTTGTCGCAGGGCACATCATCAAATTCATCTTCATTCAACATTGAGTAGGGGGTACATCACACTATTTATGTGTCAAATTCATCTTTCTCTATGGACCTATCTGCCCAAAATGGTCTATTTTTTTTACAACTGTCTCCTTTTTGTACTGAATGGCGGTACCCGTAGGACACTGTGATTTGATAGGGAAATCGCACTCGTTTCTTGTTGGGAATCGGATCAATTTTCGCGATGGGTTGACTGACGATTTGATGGTCTGACTAACGTAAGTAGTAATATGTAATCTCTAGAGTTCATACCCTCTAGACTTCCAAATTTATTAAAGAGCTTGACAGGACCATCAGATCCTTTCTGAAGTAGTTATCTCTTTATTTGGCTTACAGCATGCATTTCCCCTGGTACCCTGGTTCACTGCACTTTTGGTGGGCCGGGTCTAACCAGTATTTTAGAGTTGTTGTTGGGTATCTTATGTGTTATACTGTTTCTGTGATTCTATGACCCATGGGGCAGTGCTGCTCTTTTCGTGGGTTTTATTTAACTTGTTTTTCGTTTGTAGCATTGGTCTTATTTGCTATACCGTCACATTGAGTTGTGTGATGTGATTTACACTCTGTTTTGGTGGCTGCTCGCACGGGTTTTAGGGGCGTCAAGACTTTGGAAATGGTTTCGCCTTCTGGCCATGTTGTGTCTGTCTGGGTACATACCATCCTGAGCCGGTTACAGGATAAGGTCTCCATTTAACTCTTGAAATTGCAGCCATACTCAAATCTTTGAACTACACTGAAACCTCCCAAAATTAACCAAAATAAATTCATCTTTTCGGATTTTCTTTCCGCAATGAAATACTTGCCAAATCTGAAATTTGAGAACTCATTGATATCACCAATTTCACAGAAATATGACCTGCTCATACAGTCTGGGTAAAATATTATGTACTGTTGGTTTCCTAGTGACATTGGTATTAAAGGAAATGAAAGGGCAGATAATGCAATCCAAGGAAAATTCCTATTTCTTTCCTCAAATATAAATCGGTATGTTCTTCATATGTGAAGTCCAGAGCATCACTCATCTTTTGATAGTGACACCCTTCCTATAGAACAGATCGTAGAGATGAGGTGGTATTGTGCCGATAGCGTATAGAACATACATACCTGATTCATGCATTCATCCTGCGGGGTCAACCTCAAACAGAGTGCGTACACTACCAGTCTTCACTGACAGTGCAACAGATTTTTTGTCGAGCATGTCGACTTTCAACCTATGAGACAAACGTTTTTGTTGTTAATTTAATGAAGAACCTATACGATGATGAACCACTAGAAACATAATTAGTATTTGGGGGAGTGCGGTTTTGAAAAAAAAAAAAAAAATGATCCCGTATTTTAAGGCTCTTATATTTTGTGCCTCTATTTGTTTTGTTTTATATGCAACTTACAGAATTTTATTATCTCTGTATTTTATCTTTTATTTTTGGCATACTTTATGTTTTCATTTATGTGGAAGAGTTTTATCTTTCTGAGGGTTTTGTGCCATTCTTTTCTAAACTTTTAGAACTTTACTTTTAATTAGCACCGTATGACTATTGTTGCTGGAAAGTGCTCTTAAACTCTAATACAGACCTACTTCCATCCATACATGCTTATAATACATACTGTTTTATGTATTGTATCTATTTTGTATCTTTGGTGTGCTTATACACCACCCCTCCATTTCAATGTGACTTTCTAAGTATGTGTGTATTATCAATCGTTGCATACCCCTTTCCATAACTGATAGGTGTTTGTTTGTAACCGCGGTTTTGTTTGTCTTTTAAAACAACGTGTATGTGTATGCTGATGGAGGGGGGTGCTCTCATTATAGGTTAGACATCATCACCCTACCTGTACTTTACATCCCCTTTACACGTGGGTTTGTTTGTTGTTGCGTGAGTGTTGGTCAGTATTGGTTAGTATAAGTCAGTGAGGGTGAGTATTGGTCAGCAAGCCTGTGTGTTGGTCGGATTAGAGTGTGTGTTAGTAACCAACACCTTCGTTGTACCCCACCCCCTCCATTTTTTGGCTTGCATGCGTGGGTGAGTGTTGGGTAGAAAATAGGTGTGTTAATGCCTAGCACAAAACTCTCCTTTCCCTCTTCCGTTTGTTTCTATGTGTGGGTGTTAGATAGTAAAGGGTGGGTGTTGGATGGTAATTATGTGTTAATGACCATTATTTGTTTTCCCTCATTCGTTTGTTTGTTGCTGTCTTTTTTTTTTAAGTAGGCGCGTGATCGTTTCCTCACTGAAGACAAAAATATTCCTTCTTAACACCCCCGCCCACACTCCCTAAAATAGATTGTCTCAAATTAGTTAATGTGGGTGTTATATATATATATATATATATATATATATATATATATATATATATATATATATATATATATATATATATATATATATATATATATATATATTCAATACGAATGCTTGACTGTTATGTTAGTTTTCCATAGGTGGAAATACATCTGCCCATGCTCCATTCCCATAGGTGGCCATAGTGTCATACGTCATGTGCATTCCCCATTAGGTGGACATGATACCTCCTAATGTTAAATTCCTATATATGATCATAGTGTGAACTTCTTTATTTCACAGTTTACAATATTGCACCATGGCCATCTGATGTTAAATACCATAGACGGCCATAGTGCCATCTTATGGCTCTACCTCTCCCCTTTAATACTGGTATGCAGCATATTTTGACACACAGTTTGCGACTTTATTCTTTAAATATAATGTTTATAACTTGTCAATTATGCAGATTGTGCCCGATTTAATAACAGCTATAATGTAAGTAACTATCCTAGCAAATGTTCCGGCAAGCATGGTATAAAACATGTTATTATCCACTTATGTAGGAACCGGAACATGACAAAGTCTTCATACCATAAACGAGGTACCCCTTTGGCAGCATTATACGTTATTGTGTAGGTTTATACACAGTTGCCCTAGAAACCAATCAAGAAAAGAATATCGATTAAGGCAACTCCAACATCTCTTTTCAAACTCAACATACACCCAGCTATTATACCATAATCTATACAGTTTGAGTGAGTGAGCCAAACAAATTTTCTCTTTCAGACACAGAGACTTATAGATCTAAGAGGTTAATTCCGTTGATATATATGAGATTATTTCATTGCTTATTGATGACGTATTTTTGTTCAAGCATATTCACGAGAAGGGAGGAAATCTTGTCGCAGGTAACCACGGATTACATTGGAGCGTAACGGAATCGATGCAGACAGACAAATTGATAAAACAGATTTGGCTAAACAAAATGGAAAGAAGACATATGTACATAGACAAGAATACAGAAAAACAGACTGAAAGACAAAAAGACAGGTGGTCATGTAGGGAGGCAAATGGAGAGAGAGAGAGAGAGAGAGAGAGAGAAAGAGAGAAAGAGAGAGAGATAGGGGGAGGGCCGTTTCTTTTAAAATATTGTCTTGCTCAAGTACATATCGGATTCCTCCAAGAAAAATAAAGCTAAAAAAACGAGTTGCTTGCAGTGTAATTTAGAAAAAATAAAGAAGGAGTAAAAGTTTAAGTAAAGTTTTAATATAATTAGAAATCGAATGTCTAACGCAATCATCTACTAACGTGTTTTTATTTTCGTACCATGACTCATGACAGTTGAGTTCTGTATACTGGAAGATAACTCATGCATTATCTTTTTTTTTCTTTAAGTTACTGTTCTTGTTTCCACGAATTCTCACCTAGGAAGTCAATATAGAAACTGGAAAGAGATAGATATGCGTCAATGAGAACGAAGTCACAGGAAGGTAAGAATCTGTCATTTTAAACGATTCAAATTAATACTGTCATCCATTGTTTGTATTTATCGTACAAGTCAAACATTATTTGCTGTAGGACGATGCGCCAATGTAAGCTGATTGCTGTCAACAAAATCGGTTCAACAACATATAGATTTTAACGTACGCGTGGCATTATTGTCAACACCCATATAGGTATCACGAATAACTCAGTTCTTAACGATCAGTCAATATGACTCTTTTATAAATATAATTGACTTTGTGCACATGTGTAAAATGGATCAGTTTATTTAGACCAGAAGTCAAGGTTTGCATATGACTAGAGTTACAACAGGTAGATATCTGGAAATCAACGCCTAATTGCCTTGTTATAACCATGTTGGTAAACAATATCTACTCTAACAATAAATTCCTGTTTTATGTTGACTTTCCTACCAACGTTGAAATTAGTTCAGATGTTAACCAGGCCAGAGTCATTTTCTTAAATACCTTCTTTACGACCTGCCTAGGGATTCAGTTGAGGATGAACAATAAAATTCCGATATAAAATACCCACGAGTTGAAATCTCTGATGGAAGTAGAAACAAATGATCGGTATTGTTGTTTCGTCTTGGTGTCCTTCTGTTCATACTTCCGCCAAAACGTTATTATAAATCACGAAATTCAAGCATGAATTATTTTAATATTAAATATATTCCGTACAGGTATACACATAAGGTGCCTAATATGAATAAAATAGAAGAAAATACACATATATGAGTCCTGAAAACTACTACTACTACTACTACAATAATAATAATAATAATAATAATAATAATAATAATAATAATAATATGGGATTTTCTTTCCTTTTTTATGTCCATTTTCTTTATGGAAGGGTGTTGCTTGTTTACAATCTGTGGGAGTAAGATACGTACAACCTAATTGGTCATGTTCTACAGCAACAATGGACAAATGAAATTGATGAGGGCGCCATTGATTTTTTGCACTCTTACAGTCAGAATGTTCAAATGAGAACATTTTAAATCAACATAATACTGCAGAACGATAAATACTTCATCGAAATATGAATACGTCGCTTCAAGATCTGGTAAACTATTTAATTTTACTAACTTTATACCGACCTTATGTTCAGTTTTACGTTGACAAATAATGACCAGCATTAGTTTACACTCCGAAAATGTAAAATATTGTCTCCAAATCATTCTAATAATTAATTAGAAACATGTCTTGTGTAATACTATTTTAGTAGAATCATTTTGCCTCTCCCCTGTTGGCTCAGTGATGTACAATGGCCCCTATGCGCATTCCCGCAGGCGACTAATGGAGGCAGTGGCCGCAGTAGCTCATTAATTGGTGTGCCGGACTTGTGACCGAGAGAGTGCAGGTTGGAATTGTCCCATTGATTCAGTTCTAGTTATCTGCCGTGGTGCATCTTTGAGCAATGCACTTTACTCCAATTGCCTCGGCACTCAATTACCTACTTGTGTTGCTGTGCAGTAAAAGACAAAACCAAACCAAATCATGTTTGCTTTGGACTATGTTTTATCATTTTTTTAAACGAATCCGGGGATGACTTTCGTCTCTGTCTATAACGCTGTCTCCAGCTAAACAGCTTGGTGAAAATGTGATATTATTTGTAGTACAGTCAACTCTTGTTTAAAAGATCAAGCAAGTTTGTCGTAGTAAAGAATGTAGTTTGAAGATAATATTTTTAATTTTAGAAAAGTGGTCTTGTTTGATTGTTGGCAAGCCAATGTAGCAGTGAGAAGAATGGGTCAGAAATAGAACTCTATACATATTGTATATCTGATATTATCGTAATTATTTTAAAATCTTATACATATTTTCCTGCATATACAACTTATTTTCTAACAATGACATGTGTGTATGTTATTCACTGACATATTCCAGGTAAAAGTAAAAAATACCAATAAATGAGAATGTGGTTGTAAAGGTAATATATAAGAAAAATGCATGTCTGTGAGAGAGAAAAATGTCGGAGTCGGAACCTAAATATTCCGTGATAAAGATAAAGTTAACACGTTTGTTTTCGTCAATTTTAGGCAGAATGCAAATATTCCGTTGTAATAAATGTTCCTTCAATGAGAATTGACTGAATAATTTGTCGTTTATCAACGGACTGAGAAAAGATGATATTTCTATTTCTTATGAATAGATTTGTAGGAAAGCACATAGAATATTGCTTTAGAATTTAACATGTAAATATTTTTAATTCATCGATATGTAACGCATGGTAAAACCGATCGAATCCAGCTACACTGCTGACTTGACCTCTGTTTAATGTGTTGCCCTACATTGCAAGTATTCTATTGTAGTTAGGAGTACATAGTCATTGGAAGCAATAAACAGTGTTGCTAACCAGGCTTAATTTCACAGTTTTGTTTTGCTAGTGAATAATCTTTAAAAAAAAAAAAAAAAAAATTATAAATAGTGATATTGTTAATATTAAGTAGAAAGAGAAATAGCTAAACAAAATTACTGAAAACAAGCATAAAATACTGACAATTTTCAGAATCAAGAACGGTATTGATTTGACATCGACGTGAGAGTACAAACATGAAGTCCAAAATAAAATATAATGCCATTGTTGTACGTGGATAAACCATGGAAATATCAGATCAAAAGAGAAATCAGAACAGTGAAATATAAGCATTGTGTTCATTTCTCTTGGCATTTTGGAAAAATAGGACTTAGGAGTATAAATTGCATGTTTGCTACATTTAGCTACCAGGTCAAGAAAAAGGGTCAGTGCAAAAACTATCAAAGTGCGTTTTGCATGATATACACACAATTAATTGGCTTCAATGCTCCTGTGCTCAGACCACACCCTCAAGATAAAGGAAGGTCACTGTGAGCTATATTTCAATTTTTACTGACTTTGGTTAAGATGTGTTTATCTCACAACCACATGGGTTTTGCCATGCTATATGCAAACTTTCCTACCTAGACTCATGAAACTTGATGAAGGGAAGCATCTTGATAAATACTTCACCATTATTGCAAAAAGAGATCTCTTTGACCTATATTTCATGCTACTGTGACTTTGTGGAGATTTTGTGTTTAAAGTTAATTTCTGTGTGCTGTTCTTTACATAGTTATGAAGCATGATACCTGGATGCATCTCTGTTAGTATTGCACCTCACAACCAAACGTCACTGACACCAATACGGTAATATAATTAGTTGTGTTTAGGTCATGACGACCAAGCTGTCTCCATGCAATGTACACACTAACCTTCACGAAAGAACCTCTATGACAGTGCTGTTGAAAGTAGGAATAAATATGTTTATTCAATGGTAAAATTTCCATATTTATGACAAGACATATATACTATAAAAATTTACTCTCAGTAAGTAAAATGTGTAATGTACACGCGAATGAGTAGCTGCACTGGCTAATAAAGATAATTATCGATATATGAACTATGTAACAGTTCTCATATGCTTGCAATGGTGGTCATACAGGCTGTCACTCCAGGAGTACGCAGAGTCTGCGATTTCCGCCAGGTAAAATCTGGTTTGTAGGGTCGTCAATAATAAAAGTTTCTGAAGCTGATTTTTATTAACAATGAATTGAGAAAACAAATATATCCTATGGTTTTTATCACGTCATTATGGTTCCTCTGCTTTGATATTACAGAAAGGAATGTTCATTATTGTTGCATGTATTTTATGCCCTGTCACAATGGCCAACAATTTGTAGGCACGATCACTTTGACATTAACTTAGTTTCTGCCTAGCAGCTGGAGACTACGAAACATTTTGTACAGGCGAGCTATGTAATTGGTAATTGCGTTCTAATTGTCAAAGAGTTCTGATAAATCAATAAATAAAGACACAAACTCTTCTCTTCAAAGTTGCCTTGTGTTGTTTATTTATTGCACGGGGCGTAATTTGTCGTTCAAGCCGATATCTTTTCACCTCGGTAAGACTTGGACGCGTTCACGATTTTACATCAAAATGAGGGTCTTTTGAGATCATAGTAAATGTATGGTAGAACATAATGAAGTATCATTTATATTCATCTCAAAAGATGTGTATGCATTCCGTGAATTCGTAAAGCCTAAACATAGAATAACACAGAAAATTCTCTCTCTCTACCTCTCTCTCTCTCTCTCTCTCTCTCTCTCTCTCTCTCTCTCTCTCTCTCTCTCTCTCTCTCTCTCTCTCTCTCTCTCTCTCTCTCTCTCTCTTGCGCGCGCTAGCTCGCTCTTATAATAAGTATACCTGCAAGGCCTTCAGCATGTCCCCTGAAACCTGCCGGGAAAGCATGTACTGAATTAACTATGTTTCACGTGGTACCACTTTTCGGTGATTCCGCTGTTGCAACAAATTGCAACTATAAAGACCAAATGAACAATTATCTATCTATGAAGATAACAACACCAGATCAAAATCAGAGGCATATACATGAATTCATGCAAGGACAAAAAAATGGTTTTTAGCAAAAGCACGGAATGTGACACCCACAAAAACGTATGAACTCACATGGAGTATTAGGATAGTAAAGAGAGCGGAAATTTACTTCAAACAAACCAAAAACATTATTATAAATATGAAGACTCTGACTGTTGATCGAGATCTATTGGATCAAAGTATGCCAGATATATAGACCGATTCAAACAATAACTGTACATTGTAACTGATTGCCTGTCCTTAAAAAGAACTCACACAGCATTCTGGGGGATGGGGATGGAGGGATGGGGGGGGGGGGGGTGTTAATGAATAAATTGAGAAACAAGATTGTCAGGGTAGTATTATCATTTCCACTCTGATTTAAGCCTACAGAAATGCGAGTGACAAATGTCCTTTTACATATTAAGTATCAATTACGTATACATTTCCAAACTAAGAAAATAGTTGGCAATCCGTAAGTCGCCTGCTGGTATTGTGATATCAAGATTGCGTCAGACTTTGCTTATCCGCAATAAATTGTCGTTCGCTGTATGATGGATGATTCATGTTTATGAGACATAATATAATATTTTATGTTGAAGGAAGTAAAATCCATAATGTCTTTAAAAGGGTGGCATTAATAGTGGTTCATCCAATTTTTAACATCCAGATTAAGCTTGTACTCAAAAATTCCAGAGGCTGACCATAAAAACCTAGGACTCAATTCATCCATAGAGTTTGTGAGTTTTAAGTTCGGGATACTCTAAATTTCTAAGTTATCCACCCGAATGACAGGGGCAACGGAAACCAAAATATGACTCATATTAGCTAGGGATGAAGAGCGGGAAGGAAACCGGGAAGTTTTCTAAAATTTTATTTTGCTTGACGTTTGACACTAAACACGTACGAGGGAAAATCGACATTAAGGTATGTTATGTTACATATACATATAAATACTGTATATACCTGACGACATTTACTATAAAATGAGATCAAATTCCGAAACTGCTGTGATATTTTGAAACAATGCATTTTTTGATGGATCGACAAATTGCATCGAACTTTGGTATCACATTTGAAGAAACACTAGTTTTTCAGTTAATTGTGTTACCCTTTTTAAATAAAGTCATTATTATTATTATTATTATTATTGAGGGTTGACTAACAAATTAATATATATGTTTTACCCTTCATAGGGTATATATATATATATATATATATATATATATATATATATATATATATATATATATATATATATATATATATGTATATATACTGTAAGTCTGAGTCAGAGGAGACGATGATATAGTTTGTATTGTTTCACTTACAAAAGATTTACAAGAGATACACTTTTAAATAGTAGATTTTTCTTCAAAAATAATACTCAATCTTTTGTTCCGATCTTCGAGGAGGCCGTGATTTATTTAGAAATGTATTTGACTTTGCACATGAAAATAATTCAAACTTACAAATATCCTTTCAAAAAGCATAGAAATACCTGTCAACTTATTTTATCAAGGGAACGTTTAAGATGCATTGATAATGTGAGCACGTAATGTGAGCTGCAGTAACAAAAAGGCGAAATATTTGACCTGAACGAGAGTAGAAATGCAAGTAGATTCTCGTACTTACAATATTTGATAAAAATAAAAATCTATGAAGAAAACAAATTGGAGAAAAACTTGTTGTGGATTGTGTGTTTAGAAACTATTAGTAAGAGCAGTGTTTTAATTATCGAAACATCAAACGCTATAGTGAACGAAAAAGTAAAATGTCATTTTTACATCTCCATTTTTAAAAGTGGCTATGTGATATGCCTTTAATTCTGTAGATAATTGTGATTTTTTTGTACATAAATGAATGAGTGTCTGGGTCAGATTTCAGTAGCTGTAGCGGCTCATTGGTTAGCGTTCCTGACTCGTCACTGAAAGACCGCAGGTTCGAATCATGCCATCGTATCAGCCTGGGTCGGCTATACAGTTGTATCCGTGGGCAAGGCAATTTACCACAATTACCTCGGCACTAAATAACCTACATGTGTTGCCTTGCCGTAAAACACCAAACTGAACCAAACTTGGTCGAATTTTTTAGAATGATGGAATGTTCTTGACTGGAATAAATTTTATATATATATATATATATATATATATATATATATATATATATATATATATATATATATATATATATATATATATATATACAATATCGGTGTACCGGCAATGAATATAAAGAGCTCATTAACTCTTGAAGTTTGGAATATCGTAGTAATGTATGTTCTGAATGGTCTTGCTGTCTGTGTGCTCTATACAGTTACTCAATTTGCATCCACTGGGGTGTAATTGGCAAGATCTGAAATCCAAACTAAAACCAACATTGTGAATGAATATATGGAACGTACCATACACATTTACTGATAATGTTTAAAATTGAAAAAATTTAACAAAAATATATGAAACCTTACAAAATATAATTATTTGTTAGTAACCCTCTGCCATGTCAGAAAAAAATTCAAAAACTGTAGTTTTGCTCCACTTGAATTATAAGCTGTTTGATTTGGGGAAGAACATCATGTACGCCAACTGTATGGCTTTAAAACGGTGTCAACAGAAACGAAGAAATTTAAATACCGTATTAGATCGGGCTGCTTCATAATACATACAAGTATTTAGTAATCGCAACCCAGCTGTCCTCAGATCTTCGTAGCATTTACGTCATTATTGAGTATTTGTTAGTGTGATTGATTGTTTGATTGAATGATTGACCGATTGTCCTGCAATTAGACTTTAGCGTGACATAACAAGTTTCGAAATAGTGCACAGCTCTGGAGATGACACTAGTTAGCTGGATTTGAGCGTTTATGGAATGAAGTTGACCTAATCGTCAATGATAAAGTTTCTTATACAAAAAGAATAATGCCTTTGTTGTATAATAATTATATGAATCCTCTATATGCTTCTCTCTCAAATAGTGCAAATTAAAAGTTGAAAATATTTTGTGGTGACTTGGTCTTGTTCCAGCCGCTTTAGATGCGTAAATTGATGATACATACAACATTGTTTCCATTGTATTTTGTGGAGTGTTCTGTGTCAATCTCAAGACAAAGAATACTAGATTACATAAGCAAAACAAAAATAAAAAACAAAACAAAACAAAATATATCTAATTTAACCGAACTAAAGTCACTGGCTATAGACTTGACGTTATGTAATTCCAGAAATGAAATACAGGAGTAAAACTGATCTATGATAGTACATGTTTGTATATAGTTAGTAGATGGAGGTAATATTCTAGTACATACAAACAGTTTATCATTTTGTGTTGTTCAGACGCTAATAATGAGAAAGGTATACTTAAATGTTACCTTACCCTGGCAGCCGACTTTCCAGGTCACTTAATGTATACATTTGGTAATTCAAGTACCTTCTAATGGTGTTCTTTATCGCTGATTGCAATTGTACAGGTAATGTAAATACGTGTTTAAACAGTGTTCTGATCCACAGGTAGCATTCTGTGTAAAACGTATTTAACAAAGACTATCTGAGTAGGAATGTCTAATGCAGGTACGGTATGTAGGCTGGTCACGTATATCATTCTGTGCGTTTTGGCGATCACTCAAAACCTATTTAAATTTAGAAGGAAAGAAACTGTAACAATGCCTGATTAACACCACTGTACTTGTAAACTTGAAGCGAGCATAATACATGACACGTAAATCAAAGTCATCAAATCAATGATGAATAGCAGGCATATACGTGTAAAAGCACATTAAATGCATACGCCAGTTTATGATTTGCTGGCACATAAGTCGCAAATATTGCCATTGTGATTATGAAAGATACATATTGCTATAAAGAAATGTTTCTTATTAAGACTGGTGTATGACTTTTATCTTTCTTTTTGTTTATCTATTGAAGTATATACACGTAGCTTCTAATTTACGTTGGTCGTAATAATATGTCACTATAACAGGATCTGTAATGAGATGCACAACCGTTCTCTCCCGTTTTTTAACATTATGTATGATATAAAAGTAGCGGATATATTTTATTAACAAAAACAAATCTTACATATCAAGGGCTTCTTTTAAATAGCGTTACATGTGTGAAACCTCGCTGCAAACAGGGCTTTTTGATCTAACATTCAGGTAAGATAATTACGCAATTTTGGTACACCTCTACAAGGAATTTATACGGTCGTAGTTTTAAAAGCAGTTTCATGCACTTATTTCGTATGACGTGTCGTGGAGTTACTTGCTTGTATTGCACGTGTACATGATTATTGTACCTTGAGTTTTCCATCGTTATTGACACACATGTATGAAATAATAATGAAAAGCAATGGGACCATTATATGCAACAACTTTTCGTCTTTTAGTTCAGCCAAGTTATTGGCAGTTGATGTTTCCATATAAAGGGAGATGATAAGTTTTTGGAAACCTTCAATTTGGTAGCATAGATCTTGTCACAAGTTTTCCAGTGGTCAATCTACGACATGGTTTTGGGCCTTTGCATCTCCAGCTTTCCAGGAAAGATACACTCCAATGTTTACTAACCACGCTCCAAGTGTGCAAATGGGCACCTTATCACATACGATGCTTTTTCGTTGTTATGGGCTAAATTTGTCCGTAGATGCAAGATTTGACACCTTTTTCGACCGAGGACATCATGCGCTGGAGGTGTGTCATCCGTACGTTGATGTGTAATCTCACGAGTATTCTCTATTTACACCAAATACAAATTCACACACATATACACACACATATACACACACATATACACACACACATGCACACGCACATATTCTGGTATTTGGTGCATACAGAGGACTCGGGAATGGAACTCCGTACAGAGTATATTTGCTCTAGCTATACTGGAGTAAAAAGAGATATAAATTCTGGCAGTAAATGTATAGCACATGATGACGTATCTCGGAGGATATTGTAAAATTAATTCTAAGGAATATGAAATATTGCAATGCAAGCTAAGACGCACACGTTTACACAAATAGTACGCACTATCATTTCAAACTAAGGACACACATAACTATTGACCAAAACATGGAAATTGTAGACAACTGGACAGCACGGACAATTAGGGCTCTCATAATCTTGCAAAATGAAAATGAAGACAAGCATTACTAGATCGTGTATGAACGGTTCAGACCAGGAGGTTTAGTGCTCTCAGACGTAATTGTGTTTCGTGTTCTTTTTTATTTCTTTTTTTTTTTTATTCCAGACAGATGTATAACCCTTTCTTTAAAGGAAGACTGCATCATTATTCATCAGTTGCTAATTTTTAATTGTTTCTTCATACAGCAAGGTGGCAGCCTGGTGGCTCCATTCAGTTCATAAATGTGTTTAGGCAGAAGCACATAACGGAGTTCGTAATAAGCGTACCAAAACATATATCGTGCTATTTTAAATGTGCTTAAATTGACACTATCAAAAAACGTTCTATATCACGCCAACCTATTCCACAAAATGTTAACCCATATAATCTATGAAATTTCAAGCTGATTTATTTTCTCTTTTTTCATTATTACTGAGTTTATTCTATTTGGAATGTATTATTTGTTTCATAATATTTATTAGTTATAAAGTTTGTTAGTTAAATTCGACCTAAGAAAGATAACGGACGCTTTTACACTGATGGTCAGTACTATACTTAAAAAGAAAGACACACATAATAATTTTTAAAAACATGGAAACTTTGGACAATAGTACATCATGGAGAATGATGAAATCTTTGCACAGAATAAACTATCAATAAAAACTAATGACGCACAAACTTTTTTACAAAATCAAGGAGATTGTAGACACTGGTACATCACGTAAGACATTGGGTTCTCAACAGAATACTTCTCATGATATGTAGCTGGTGCTAAATGAACGCGGTGCCAATAGGACAGCCAAGATGGCCTCCGCAGTAGCCATCTAAAAATCTTACTATAGGTATTACTCCTGAATGGATGATCATATCATCATGGATTTTCACTCAAAGACTTATTATGATGTTAGTTGGTCCTGAATAAAAATGGTGCCGATCTGTCATTCAATATGACCGATATATGACCATATGACCATCGGCTCCTCTTTTAAATTTGGGGCCCAGTTGTAAGCTGAATTACCGTGTAAATTATTTCACTGTATTGACTTTGATGAGGTGTCAAACTGGGCAATGTGTGGCCGTAGATTTTAATTAATACAAACCACACCGGTCACTAATTTCTTAATTGCTGTAATAAACTGATACCAGCTGAAGGCCTGGCAACTTTACTTTTTTCGGAGGGTGGGGAGGGGAGAGAAGATTACATAAGGTTCACTTAATCTATCAGTATACAAAAATCATCTAAGTATGCATTTTGTAGACTGGCTAAGTTAAATCATACACAAACTATTACCTTTAGGAGAAGTTACGTATACAGTTGCACGTTTAATTGAATCACGGAGGTATGTAGCAATGTGGCGTTTCCATTATTTATTGCAAATAATGTTAATAGTAAACGTAATAAATATTCGCTAACAGATGAAAATAAAATATATTTGTGTTGATTATACGGGTTATTACGATCAGGAAGGAGACAATTAAATTGCACAATCAGCGCAAAAAATAGTAAGTGCTTACACACAAAGAGTAGTGCTTCAAATGACCATTCAAAATCACAGGTCAATAATGATCACGTGACTACTTAATAATAACAGAGGCTAATTAAATATTAATTATCTATGATATTAGTGAAGTTGACTGATTGTCCCTCTGAACTGAAAAATGTCTGTGTATATTTACATTTACAATGTATACAATTTATGCATTGTGTTCAAGCCATTCCATATAACTTCCTTTTTAAAAGAAAAAAAAAAGAAAGAAAAGAAAAACTAGTTTACTGCTTTCACTCAACCAGAGATGCCAACCATTTATACTTGTCACCAAACGGTACCAAATACATTGCATAAGATGTCTTTTTCAACCAAACTTGTTTAACTAATTACGATTTTAGTCACATGGGAACTTTGACTGATGCAAAATAGACTGGTTTTTTGTTCTCTTCAATTTCATGGATGTCTCAGTGATTTTGAATGGCATATGAGCAGCAACATTCTTGATAACAATAATTATTGAAATAACTAAATGTTTACTTCAGAAAGTATTTTTCCCAATAATATCTTGCTGGCTCACAAAGAAAAATTACAGATTTGGTAATCCATAGACCTAAATACTGAAGTTAGTTATAAACCATCAGAATCTCGTTGTACTGATATACTTTCAATAATACATGTAACGTGCATCTTTCTATTATTTCAAAAAGTATATTTAAAAAATTAAATGATCAATGTACATACCTTGACTGTCCGAAAAAGCGTATATATTTTAGCCACAGTGTGGTCCTGCTGGTTCCAGAAGGGCTCCACATTTCGGTTGGTAGCTTCGTAAAATTTGGTTAGCCAAATATCATGTCTCGTGTTTGTAAATATACAAGCTGACAAATCAAATATTTTCAGGTACAAGTTGCATATTTTAATCGAGGATTTCTTATGGAAATAACACTTGATAAATACTTCATCCTTATTGCAAAAAGATATCTCTTCGACCTATATTTCATGCTTCTGTGATTTTATTCAGATTTTGTTATTTGAAGTTAATTTCCTGTGTATTCTTCATTTTAGAATTATGAACCTTGAGAACTGCATGGATCTCTGTTAGTACTACACCTTGCAACGAATGGTCACTCTGACCTACATCTTATGCTTTACTAACATAATAAATTACTTGTGTTTAGCTTATGATGACATAGTGTTATGCATGATATATACATATCAGCCTTCACATAAGGAACATTTATGACGGTGCAGTTGAAAGTAGGAACAAATGTTTATTCAGTGGTACACTTTCCAATGTTTATACTGTAATATATTTCTCTCAGCAGGTAAAATTTGTATTGTACAAGTGAATGAGTACGTATTAGATGAGTGGACTGCATGTATTTCAGATGCAGTGGCTAATCAGAAAAATTTCTGATGGATGAACTACGCTTTAACACTGATCATAATGGCTGTCATTCCAGGAGTACTGACAGTCTGTGATTTACCCCTGTTAAAACTGGCTTCTAGGACGGACAATAAAAATGGTTTCAGAAGTTGATCTATTAAAAATCATTTGAAGAAACAATATATCATTTGGTTCTCATCAACTCATTATGGTTCCTCTGCTTTGATATTACAGAAAGGAATGTTTTTTTGGTTTATGTATGTTTGCCCTGTCGCAAGGACCGACATTTTGTAGGTTGCGATCACTTTGGCATTAACTTATTTTCTGCACGGCTGCTGGAGACTACGAAAACTTGATAGAATCGAGCTATGTAATCGGTAACTACGTTCTGGGTGTCAAAGAGTTCTGATAAATCAATAAATAAAAACACGAATTCTTACCTTTAAAAGTTGCCTTGCACTGCTTATAAATTGCACGGGGCGTAGTTTGACGTTTCACCCGGCATCTTTTCACCACGGTAACACTTGGTCACGGTCATGATTATATCTAAAAATCGGGGCCCGTTGATATTACGGTAATGGTATGGGGGAAATGTAAGAAGTGTCATTTATGTTCATATCAATAGATTTGTACGCATTTCAGCGAATTTGTAATGCCTAACCATATAATATTACTGAGAATTCTCTCTCTCTCTCTCTCTCTCTCTCTCTCTCTCTCTCTCTCTCTCTCTCTCTCAATTTTTATATTAGTCTATGAATCACGGGGCTGTACGTTATTTGTAGAATAACTTCAAAGCTTTGAGCAAATGCTAACTGTTTTTTCCTAAAATCTGCTGGGCAAACTTATACTGAATTGACTACTATTCGTGCGGTACCAGTTTTCGTGGATTCCGTAGTCGCTACAAACTGCGACTATACATATCCAAGATAACAGCACCGCATCACAATCAGAGGCACGTACACGAATTCAAAAACTGACAAAAAGTCATTTTATTTTTAAATTGCAAAAGCGCGGAATTCGATACCCTGGAAAATGTATGAGGTCAAATTATGATGGACAACTATGCAGTATTTTGAAATGGACTTCTGAAATAGTACAGGTATCAGCAATTTACTTCGAACCCCAAAAAATATTAACAAAAAATCATGAATATAAATATCGACAAGCTATCTGTTGACCGAGATCTATTCGTCCAATGCATGCCGGATATATAGACCGATTCAAACAATAACTCTATAATTTAACTGATTGCCGGTGTTTGAAAAGATCTCACTCAAATTGGGGGGGGGGGGCTGTTGGGGTAGTTGCTTTTTATGTTAAATAAATAAATTGAGGAAACTAAGATTTTTATTGTAGCACTATTATTTCCACTCTTCTAAACTTACAGAAATAAGAATTACATATGTATTTTTACATCCGTTTGCATACTAAGAATCAATCACGGGTACATTTCCAAAGAAAGAAAAGAGCTTGCAATCCGTTAAGTTGCCTGCTGGTGTTTTGATATTAAGATTGCGCCTGTCTTTGCCTATTTGGAGTAAATTGCCGTTTGCTGTACGATGGTTAATACAGCTTTATGAAACAAAATTTCATATTTTATGTTGATGGAAGTAAAATCCGGAATGTCTTCAATATGTTACATTAAGAGTGGTATATCAAATTTGTTAACTTCTATATTTAGTCAGTACTCAAAAACACTAGAGACTGCCCATAAAGACGCGATTGATTCATAGAGTTTATAAATCTTAAGTAGAGGATACTCTGAATTTCTAAGAAGGACAGGGACCACGGGAACCCAATGTGATTCATATTAATTAGAGATGGAGGATGGGAAGGAGATGGTGTAGTTTGTTTAAATTGTGTTCTGCTTGACGGTTGACACTAAACACGTGTGAGGGGAAATCGAAGGCAGATGACATGTACGTGTAAATACCGTATATACCTGACGATGTTTGAGAAACAATGAGATACAATTTCAGAACTGTTATGATACTTTGACATAATACATTATTTGATTGATCGACACATTTTGTCGAACTTTGATATCACATTTGAAGAAACACTATTTTTTAACAGTAGGAAGTTCGATAAACCTGAATTTAAAAAATACAAGAATATTCCGTGTTGTTTTTTGCTGCTAGTCGACAATTCATGTGAAAGATCACCGAGTAGGAAACATTAGGTTTTGATAGGTTGAACGTTCTTTAAACCTTAATTACCTTTATTGGCAAATCTATGTTTTGGTTGGGGGGGGGGGTCTGATAGATTTTGACACTGAACATTGTTACTGATAAATTTATACTTGCATGAGGTTACGTAAAGTCTCTTTTATAAGATTCTGTTCCTTCTTAAGGCATATTTATCGATCTATCTGTGTAAGGGGTGGTGGGTAATGGGGTGGAGGTGGCGGTGCAAAGTTTAAACATTTCCGATGATTACTGATTGGAATTTATTATTATTGCTAGTAGTAGAAGTAGCAGTATGTGACGAACCTTAGATTGTGACGAATGGAAAGTCGAACAAAACACTTCCATCAAAAGCTGGCTAAATGGAAGTGTCTTTTATGCTCTCTACAAATGTCGATAGGAACAATCAATGCTTTCTATCACTAAGAAAGTGATAAACAATATTGATCTGTCTTATATCCGAAATATAGATTATTTTGATATAAACAACTATTGTAATGATGCCAAGGGAATTCCTGTAATGAACGGCATTTACACAAAATATGCATTAGAAATTAATAAAATAACACGTGCACGTCACGTCATGGCGTGACTTTGAACCTGTTAACCGTTTTCTTGTATGTAAATACTTTCGTTGTGTCATTTAAGTGTATACTTTGCTTTAAATAAATCAATTTATCACATGGTTACTGTGTTAAAAAAGCACAGTACCATGTGATAAATTCATTCATTTGGTTTGCTTTTGATGTTTTACGGCACAGAAACGCGTTGAGGTTATTTAGTGCCAAAGCAATTTGAGTAAAATGCCTTGCCCAGGGATGCACCACAGTGGCCCACTTGGGCTGATCCGATGAAAGGGCTTGAACCTGTACCCTTTCGTTCTCGAATATGAGACGCTAACCACTGATATTTAGATTTATATACCCATATAATATTTCCCAATATTACACACGTTTAATAGCACGCAATGACACAATGAATGACGGCATGACGTTATACAAGGGGAAGGCGTAATGACCAAGGCATCCGGATGTAATTTAAAGTCAATTCTATGTACCATTTTTGCGGTTCTTATTGAGTATTGTTTAGTCATGTGATATATGTAACAGGAATACGTCGTTATATTTCACTTTTAAAAAAAGGTTTACAAGATCTCTGCTTTCGACGAGCAGATATTCTTCGCAGATAATAATGAATCTTTAGTTTCGATTTTTGAAGAGACCGGGGTTTTTTTCAGATTTTATTTGCCTTTGTGTGAGAAAATAATTGAGACTTACGCGAGAGCTCACCAAGCAGGATCAGTTACCTTTTCCGTACAGATAAACTTACACCAGGTATTGAATTACCTTGCAGCATACTTTATCACGTGAACAATTAAGTTGCTTTGATAATATAAAAGCGTACTAATGACTGCAGTACTGGAACAAGAGCACACACCGAGACTGACGAAAATAGTATATCGCTTTTGGTTCTCTTGTTTACAATATCTGATGAAAAAAAGCTATGCGGGTCTCTCAGAAATTTGTTCATATAACTAGTTGAAAAATTATACAGATGTATTGCCTGGATACGATTGAATTCAATCCTCTTTGTTCGATTATTAACATGTTTCTTGTGACTGTAATATTGTCATTGCATCGAGTATATATCTTGTTAAAAACATTACAGCATGATTCGGTTTGCAAAAGAGCTAATTTCCGCTATCTGCCAGAATAACAGTATCGTAAGCCTACAGGATAATAAATGCGTTAAAATAGAAGGTACTTGTTAAGGCTCCTTCTATCCTTTATGTTCACTATGCTGTTATTTTTGCAGATAACGAACTATATCTTCAGAAATCTTTGGATGAATTGTGTATATACTGCAGAAAACCCAGATTAAATGTCATTGCAGAAAACAATAGCAATACTTGTCATTGATGACATCTTACTGTTTCTCTTTTTTTAGAAACAAATCAGTGGGAACAGCTAATACGGTTCGTATACAGGATTGCTCTTTTAACAAATTGGTTTGATTTTATTCGGCGGAAAATAGAATCACTGAACACAATAATAAAGCATTGTTTTCCTGCATAAAATAATATGACATTTATCTGTATCATTAGATTTCCAACTGAAACTTATTTCATGATGCTTTTTTGTCCTTATTATTCGTTTAGTGTTTTAGTGATAATTAAGTTATTAAACATGAACACCCTGAAACATTTTATATTTTATTTTTAAAAACGTGTTCCACTATATCTGTTCTGAGAAGAGATCGGTATGTTTCCTACGAGCATTTTTATCAACATTTAGAGCTTTTATATTTGGGGCTTGACTTGAGCAAAATTTTAAAAATAGTATATGATAGTATGCTACAATATGTTGCTGCTGGCATATAACATTTGTATTAATTTTCCTTTACCAGATATATTTTGTGTGCTTAAGGACTGAATAATTTATAGTTTTCTCAATCATTTCCATCTGTTAATTGGCTGAAAGATAAATTTATCGAAACTAGGCATTCTGGTGTTTTTAAGTCCACTAAAATTAGAACTTAGTGGATATTTAAAATCTTTTAAATTTTGACATATTTAAAACTTATGCCACGTAAGCGTATAATAAAATTTTTACAAAGAGTCATAGGTTTCCTATTGAAGATGGCAAAATTTGAATATATGAAAGAAAATGTGAATTATGTGCCTCACAAGATATAGGTGATGAACTTGCTTATCTTATTCGAAGTTAATATTTTGCTAAAATAAGAAAACATTATATAAGTAAAAAGTATCTCAAAAATGTTAAATGATATAACGCACAAATGATCCGATGGCGACAAGAAATATTAACAATTCGACCGCTAGTTTGAAAATATAACACAATGGAACAAAAAAGTATCCTATGGCCACCAGGGGATTCAACATTACTCCACTGGTTGAACCATTTTCCCTTGTCGTAATAATTTCTTTAAAAGTTTTAAACAAAAATGACCTACCGACGACAAGGAATTAACATGAGTTCATAGGTGTAGGACACACGTATTGACCAACATATAGATAGACTGACCAAAAATCTTTTATTGACAAACACCCATGCCTACAGAACAACACCTACTCTAACTCACATAAAGTGTAAGATGTAAAAGACGCAGGATCAAATAGAAATTAAACCCATTTTAAAAACATTGGAGGGGTGGAAAATGTATTTATGTTTTAGCAGTGGAAGGCAAAAGACATACTATCAAACACATAAAAACACGCAAATAAATAGTTGGAAAAGTGTCTGAATTTCTTAGAGATCTGGGTTTCTCTGAATATTGTCCGGACCAGGCTCTTTATGCCACCAATTGTTCTTGTTGCTCCAGTTCCTCCTTTTCCATTATTCTATGTTGGACCCTTGTCTAGTTTGGGTTGATGCGTTCTTGCTCCTGTTCCTCTTTAGTCTTTTCTTCTCCTTTTTTCCTCATCCCATGCCCTCTTGATCTGTATAGTCTTCTCTTCCATCACCCATCTAATTAATTCCTTGTTGCAATCATCTTTATTTAGTCAACCCAGTTTAGGAGGTTTCTATCCTTGTAAGAAACGCGTTTAAATTTCCAACTTCGCAGTGTTCTGCCATTATGTTAAGCCGACGACGAATGCTACCAAATGCAAGCACTTAATCCCATGTCCCACTAATCAAAACGAGCGTGACGCGTGACATCCTTCACCCACGTTGTCTTGTATCTACCAATCACAATCTTTCAATGACTTACATGTGGTACCATTATCATTTATTTTATATACATTTTACAGAATCTTAACATTGTTACGATTTATAGTTTATCTTGTTCTATTTCACGTTTACATTTATTTCAAAGGGTTTATCTTCGTGGGGTTTTGTCCAATTAATCTTTACAGTTTTTAAACATCTAATTTTAGTTGGCACCATGTCGCCTCTGTTGTGCTGAGGTAATGCGCTTCTATATCATCCATACATACGTATAACCAATCACACAGTCACAAGGCATGACCATGTGAGACGTCATTTTTAGATGAGAATTGCAGAGGACATGTGATGTGACTTTCAGATCCAAGGAGACCTCTGACACATTTTCATCAACACTCACACTGACACAATAGAAAAGTAGAAACGGATTCAGTTTGTGCTACTGTGAAAGACGATAGACAAAGACATACAAAACACGCAAACATACAAAAGGTGTACAGAACACACAAACATGCAAAAGATATATAACGATTAAAAATAGTTCCAGCAGTTTCTCTATTTCTGGGAGATCTAGATGGCCCTGTAAGGGCCGGTTGCTTTCTCAGACATACTCTCCTCTAATGGCTGTACCTCCTGGGCCAGACTCCACAGGCCGTACATGTCAGGCTCTATTGATCCCTACCCCAGGGATTAATGTACACGGAGAGGAAAAAGTGATGATGGTTAGTCTCACTTTCCCAGTGTTCCACTTATGGAATGATGGACTCAGGATCATGATGTGACTGTTGCTGCTGCAGCTGTTGTTGATGTTGCTGCCACTCATGGAACAGTTAGTGTTGTTCTTTATTTCATTTCGTCTTCCCGTTCCCTTTTCTCTTTCAACCAAGACTTCTCTCACCAGCTGATTTGCCAGCTTGAATGGCATTATATTCCTCTTGATGGCTCTTTTATTTAAATGTAATTCCATTTCATCAGGAGGAGCTTCACCCTCATTAAGTGAGCTAAGGCTTCACTTGTCTATAATGTTCTGGCACATTTTCTTGGCGGTTGTCTGGTCGACGATGGATGGCAATACCTGATAATGATGATAATGATGACGATGATGATGATGATGATGATGGGATTGAATTGTAGTCTTTTTCACCGTTTGGCCACGTACGACTGGTTAATAAATGTACGCACAGCTTACTATTCACTTAATAAAAGTCTGTTTGAGGCCAAGTATGGAAAGTGCGTTTCGAGAAGCACAAAAAGGGACAAGAATCATAAATTGAATCATTGAAAAGAAGGAGGGAGTGAGGGAGGGGGAGAAAAAATGAGAAATCATATCCAATTTACATCAACGCTACATGTGTGCTTTTTCTTCTGTATATATTTCAGCATGACGATTGAATTTTATATTACGATTAAGTTGACAGAATAGCAAGGTACTTGTTTTACCTCTCTAAGAAACGAAATGTCGAATTTTCAATATGATTGTTTCGCTGAAAATTCGCAATCTTGTATGCATTAAAACTCTACAAAATAATTGGTTATATTTGTGATACGACGTTTTGTATTTCAATACCTCTAGGTTTTCCATCGATAACAAATATTTCTTTCTTTTTTTTTTTTTTTTTCAACGTTCGCTTTTAATCTCTATTCTTTGCAGTATATATTATTTGTATATATAATTCACTCAAAGTTTCCGATGATCTTTCTCGTTGTCTGCAAGAATAATAGTATAGTCAACATAAAGGATAACAAGTATCTTACATTTTAAAGTATGCATTATCTTTTATGACGACGATACTGTTATTTTTGCACATAACGAAAAAGATCTTTTTTACTACCTTAATCATGTCATATTATTTTAAAATAGTTACTGACTCAATGCAGTGTCAACGATATGGTCACAAGAAGCATGTTAATAATCGAGCAAATAAGATTAAATTCAATTGTATCTAAGCCGTAAACATGTATATGAAAGGATTCCTGAGAGAGCTGTGTAGCTTTTTGATTAAATTTTCCCAACACAAAAATCTAACGCGATAGACCATTTAATCCAGTCTATTTGAACTCTCGCTCCAGCGAAATATTTTTCATTTGTACTGCGGTCCATAGTACGTGTTCAAATTATCAATGTAATTCTATCGCTCCCTTGAAAAAATATGTTTAGAGGATAATTCAAAACGTTTTGTAAACATATTTGTAATGCATCCTTGTAAACACCTTTTAAGTGAAATATCACAAAATATGCTCTCTTCTCCTTGATGCTGAATCCAGGAGTGGGTGTCAAAGATCAACTGCTAGCTCATATTGGTCAATCCTAGGGCAGTCTTCCTCTGATTTACGAACTTATCCAGTCCAAGACAAAATTCATTCCGTTTCTTACAGCTGATTGTGGTGCTGTCGCCTCCACTAATTGCATACGTATTTGAGTTCAAACGATGTGGAGGTCCTAGGGAGAAACAAACCTAGAAAGTCCAGAGTAATTTAAACTATACACAACATCATGTGTTTTCATGGAACACCTACCGAAATTCCTAGGGCGAAATGAAACGGTAGGAATTCCGGATGAAGTGCAGGTAACTCGGTAACTGCCTGAGTGTATGCATGTAACCGGTTTCAACTCGTGTCCAGCACGCAATCCACGTTTATACTACAGAACGAATTGATACGAGCTAACAGGTGCTCCCCCACCACTCCCCCAAAAAAGAAGAAAAAAAAAGAAAAACTAGTAAAAAAAAGATGACTATAGTTCCTGGACTCGATCCCACGGTGGATTGTAAACATTAGATTCACTAGTTTCAAAAACTGAAGCGCCAAGGCAAAGCAATTAACCCACTTACTAAAACCTGTAACAAATTTTGAACTACGTTTTGCCTGTGCTGTTTAAAATTTTGTTCCCATCGTTTTGGGGTTTTTTTCTTTTGTTTTTTCTTTCTTTTGTTGTTTTTGTTTTCTACATGCTGAGTGCTTAGTAAGTAAATAAAGATTCCAGTTGTAAATAATAAAATATAATAATTTATGTTTGCATGTTGATATACCAAGTTGCTTAGTAGATGTAAATTAAAATTTAATATATTGGTGAGTTGTTTACAACAGGTGTTTACTGCACATACGACACACTCCGGAAACCATTAGACAGCTTAAGATTATTTGCAGTAGACAGCCCATCCCAAATAATATCGAAAGAGCTTTTACCTGCCAGCAATGCTTAAAAAAATTATTAAGTTTAGGTCGTCTACAAAGTGATAAAAGTCTTTAGAGTAATAACAGTCTATAAAGTAATAAAGGTGTTTAAAATAATTAAAGTGATTTGTATGTTAGATATAGTATCTGCTAAATTTTTAAAAAGAACCAACAGGTTTTGTTTTTTCTTTGTGTTTTTATTTTCCTTTTTTTTTCTAACTATGGGCTTATGATAAACAATCAAGACCTCACATGTTCAACTGCTTACCATACTAAATGTTTAAGGAAAGTAGCCTTATTGGTTTTTAGCGCGGTCATATCATTCGAGTTTAGCTGATGGGGAATTACTGCGTATATACAATCGGATAGTGCGGCCCATAGGAATTTAATGGTATGCACAATGTAGTTTGCTGTAAAGAAGTTGGAGTTTCTTGTAGTTATCCGGAGTTTAATAGGGTTTCATATTAGTAGATCTCCCGGAGAACCATGATGGACAAATAATATGACTGACATATTTTGCTAAATTTATTACGTTTATTGCTATTTTGTCAAACTATTTATATAGAGCTTAAGCATTATACAGTAAACTAAGATGATTAGTGGCTTTACATTTTATCACATATAAGCATATAAACGCCTTTACTTGTATTGCTGTTATGTTTTAGAATCGTCTCACATTTAACACTGGTACGGTTAAATGTGTACGGGTTGCTTTATTTTTGACGCGTTTTCGCCACTGACTATTGAAGGTTGCAATTTTTATTCTTACTGGGACTGGAATTTTGGTACCGACTGGGGTACAAATTAAATGATGCTACTGCTAATACTATCGTGCACAACCTAACGCTGGAGATAAACACCATACTGAAGAATGGCGATGCCACGTGAGGCTGCCGTTGTCCTTTATAAGACGCTAAGAAAAACTTATATTGAGGAAGCTACGATGTTTAACCCAGATTGATAGTGTACTCCAGAAAGCTATACAAACGTTCCAACGAACCGACTGTTAACGGATACCCCATATCTTCTATCAAGCGTATATCAGCCCGTGGGAGAAGGGGTAGCAGTATCATTTTTGGCAAACAAGATAAGTCACTTCATTCCATGTTGTTGATTGCGCCATACCTCTACTGAGCGCAAAACCAAAGAAAAGTGAAAGAAAAAAAAATCACAATTTATCCCTAACTGACCGCGGGTAGGTTTAAGGTGCTCCAGCTGAACAGGCAAGTGTTTATCCCATGTTGGCACATATTCATTTCCGCCGGCGCGTAATGCACTTGCAGCCCTTCGCAGGCCGGCCGTAAACTTGACAATAATAATTCGATCTGTTTCCTTATTTGGTCTGGGTTTTGTTTTGTCGGAGACAATGGCATCGGCCATCTCATGGTGCGTGAGCACACCCGTCTTAACCATAAACCGCAGCGTCAGCGCTATGGGGGCCCAGCTACGGCCATTACGAGAGTTACGGGAGGGGGTGGGGGGCTTTTCTCCTGGCGTGTTAAAGAGGCGGCCAAACCTGGCAGGTATGACCTGGTGGATCCAGGTGGCGAACTCCCATAAAAATACTTGTGCAAATCCGTTATTTTCGGTGCAGGCAGTGACACGTTAACAGCAACGCGAGTCATTGCATGGCGTCGATGGCCAAACCGTTCGAAGTACTGGGCGCATTCACCCATCCCTTTCAAGCTGACGGGATAACTGGCGGCCATGTTTACCATCTCCTCATTGGAGCCCCCTTTTCCACTTCACCAACGTTTGGCGGCGCGCCTCTGTCAGAACCTGTACCCTGGTGGCAATTTAAAAGTATTTAACCACATGCTGCACAACTCAGCTGTGCTTGTCGTCATCGTGGGGAGGGGGGAGCTTAGTGGATATTGGGGTAGTGGGCTAGGCCGTATACCACTGTTGCCACCGCATAAGCGCTTTCTTTGTAGATCCTGGCAATACCAGTGAGAATATCAGATCTTATTTCACGCGTGATTGTGACCACCCCGTCCGCTCTACGCTTCTGTCCTCACTTATTGGAACTTGCCCATCATCATCCACTCGTCAGCGTTCATGCCTTGGGTGATACAATTAACATGCAATCGGCAGTACCGCTAGTATGGCGGCCGCGCGCTGGTCGTCCATCTAGTTGTCCAGGATCAGGCGTCAGGGTTGTACTGTGTAACCGCGCAGGATGTTGGTGTCCCCAATCCCAAATGGATTATCCTCTTTGCTGCAAATCGTGCTGAAGTCAGGCACCGCCCCGTCGACCTCAAACTCGTCGCGGAAGCTCCGGTACCATCCATATTAAGCGTTCTGGAATAGGTGCAGGGTGCAGAGATGCCTTGCTGAGGTCAAATGAAATTTCCGGCGTCTAGGGCTCAATGGCGCCAAGGTGAGCGTCTTCCTGACTCAGTCTCTCTGCCTGCTCTGCCACCTCCAGTCTCACCTCTCTGCCTCCTCAAGCCTCGACAGCACTACACAAATCTCCTTTGGGACACCAATTGCTTCCAGCATCTTCTCTAACCCCATGCAACTGCACGGATAACGGGGCCTTAGACCTGTCATAGTCTCATACTGTTCGAGCGCTGCAAGCGCCCGCTGTGCATGCGTCATTATACTGGCATGCACATATGTGTCATGCAGGTTGGGTATACTATAGGCAAATAATTTCTGAAATATAAAAGTAATAATCAACACCCTATCGTGCACGGACTTTTTCCAACAACTCAGCCATCACTAAACTATTTCCTTACTTAGTAACCTGAATCTTGCCTTTTCGTTACCACATGCTTTGCATAGCCGCGACACCGTGAGTGTTCTCACTCCTCAAGAATGGCACTTTACCTGTATTTCGTTTCTTTTTCGCATCCTCTTCCGGAGTGCCATGCAGCGATCAAACAAGCATTAAACTGCACAAACTTCTACTTTTCTGGGGGGAAAAAACAAAGAAAAAAAAAACATTTGCACGTGTTCGTAACCTTCATTTTGCCCCTGTGTTTATGGCAATATAATTTGTCTAAAATATATTCTGCTGCTACACGGCGATCCAAGTGTTTAGCTGAGGGGTGAACCAGCTAAAATAGTGAGCTGCCCTCGTAGGGTACTGAGCGGAGGGAACCAGAGTTTATCCCATTTTTTTCGAAACTCAAGCTATGATCGTCCCCCTGCTGCTTGATATTTAGTACATTACATGGTAAATTCTCGAGTTCCGATTGGTTGATTATATAAATATTGTTTAGGATAGCATGCAACTCTATTGACTACGGGATATATATATATATATATATATATATATATATATATATATATATATATATATATATATATATATATATATATATATATATATATATATATATATTGCCACGCGCCGACCCTATATGTGACGTGATATGTCGTCATATGACATACTAACTCTAGTATTGCCTTCTCCATTGAGAACTGTCATCCTATATTCTAACGTGATGTCTGGTGGAGTGCAGTACAAAACTCCACGAGAAAATACCTCTCGGGAGAAGGCAATAACACAATGACAGTCATTTAAATTAGAAATTAGCATTTCTTCAAGTTTCAGAAGCATCATAATTGTTATTTGTTTTGCAAACTTTTTATTGCAAGGTCTTAATACGTACAAGATATGCATATATATTTTTCCTATGATAAAACTATTATTTAGGGTAATAAATCCATGTAGTATTTTTGTCAAGATACACACGTATAATAATAGCTCATGGCCAAGCAATTATGTCTTGAAGTCATATGAGGCAAATGTGTTATGTGCAAAGTACCCGAATTTATACATCTTCAAAACATTAAAATCAGCACGTTTCATTATGTAATAAAATGATTCATACATGTTTAATTGTAAATTTGTAAATGTAATTTATGAAAGTCGTTGAACGGTTTGATTCTCTTGCTCGACAAAACTCATTCAACTCATTTTATAAATTTTACTTGATATGAGCATTGATGTAAATCATATTTCACCAAATAGTTCACGTTCTCTTTAACAGAGTTTTCTTTTCAGATAAATAATACGTCACTGTTATAACCATGACAACCGTCACAATACAAAGAAATACACCCGCTTTTATTCAGTCTCAACAAGACACTGATGACTTCCTCAGAGAGTATGAAGATACGTACCTAACAGTCGTCACTACCATTCCAAGTGATGACACATTGACAAAGGAGGAATTCAGCAGACGCCACGAAACCTTAACAAAAGATTTTCGAGATCGACTAATAGATGTTGCAAATAAAGCATCCAAACTAGGTACATTGGTTTCGTGTGTAAATACAATCGCCAAAGCCAGATCAGAAAGCGAAATGTGTTCTGAAGAAGAAGAGGATTCGGAAGCAGCAGAAGATAAAGACTTTCATCAATATCCCGTAAGAAAGGAAGCTAAAATTGTGACAGAATCTGTTATTTACTCTAGAACGTCTCCTACGGATCCCAATATGTCGCATAATATTGGTGGAAGAAAAGAAATAGTAACAGCAGAAAATGAGCATATTTCGTGCAATTTGCAGATACTGACAGAAGATATCCAATGGCTTAGTGTACCGTTCCTGGCTGTGGAGAGAAACAACTTTGAAATTGTAGATTTATGTATCAAGACGGGATTGGATTTGGAGAAGTTTCGTGATTCGGAAGGCCAGACCTTATTAGGACATTCTGTAGCACAATCCAAACTCAACCATGATATCATAAATGTTCTTTTGGAATGCATTGGGATCAATATAGGTGCCAACAACGGCGAAACACCTTTAATGACCTGCCTTCAAAATGGAGGAATATCTGTGAAAGAAAGGGTTATATTGTTAAAAAGATTTATTGACGCTGGTGCCGATATAATGACAAGATCGTTTAATCTTGGAACGACTTTACATGAATTTATCATTTCCCTTACGACGGAAATGGATGTTGCAAAAATGACCGAATGGAAAAGTGTCATAGACATATTACTCGCAAGGGGAGTCGACATCAACGCTGTTGACTTCTTTGGGCATAATGCTCTGATGGGTGCTATTACGACTATACCACCTACAGGATTAGAAGACAGTGACGCGTATGACGCAAACGCAAGGAGAAACATTATTAAAGCTCGACGATGCAAAAGTGAAATAGTTGAATATTTACTGCATAAAGGGGCGGATCCAGAAGTGACTGCTTCCTATGGATATACCGCTTTGTGTATGGCATTGGCAAATATGAATGTGGATGTAGTAGACACTCTCGTCAAGCATGGTGCAAACGTTAACCATCAGACAAACGTAAAGATGTCGCCAGCATATCTCATTTGCTGCCAAGCTGATTGGACAGAGGAGAACGATATCGAAAATATCCTTCTTCCCTCACTTCGTATATTGCTGAATGCAGGATCTAATATTAATATCAAAGGGCTTGATGATTCAACTATTTTACATTTTGCTGCTGCGAAAATGAATCATACGGTTTGTGAGTTCCTCGTAAGATCTGGAGCTGACATAGAGGCGCGTGATTACCTTCAGCGAAGGCCTTTGCATATGGCGGTGAGAAACCCAAATAGTATGGTAACAGAAACACTGATAAAACTTGGAGCTGACATTGAGGCAAAAGATATCCATAGTGACAGACCCTTGACTCACGCTTGTCTCCATGCAAATACAAATGCAGTTCAGATTCTTGTGGCCTATGGTGCTGATTGTAGGGCCCGTGGTGATCTGGCAATACAACCAATACATATTGCGGCAGAGAACGGGGATGCTATAATGATGGCAATTTTACAAAATATGGGTTGTGATCTTTCTACTCAAGATGCAAGCGGATCAACACCCCTTCATTATGCCGCATCAGATGGAAATCCTGACACCGTTAAATATCTTCTCAACCAAAACGTCAACAAAAACTGCGAAGATTCTCAGGGGCAAGTACCTCTAGATTTGGCTCTGCTGAGAGGAGAGTACAGGGCCTCTACTTTACTTGCAGATTCGGAATCTGCAGTGAAATTTGGGAAACTACCTCCAGGTCTTTTTCCTAATCGACCTCTTCGAAAAATGAATGAGTTAGACGACTACTTAGAAGAAATCATTGAAGCGTTAAAAACTATAGGAGAGCCTGGAGCTGGTATAGGAAAAGCTATCTTAGACACACCTGGACTGGGTAGACTTCGCTTAGATGAAGGGGAAAGTAAATATATATTTGACACCATCCAACAACTGTGTTCAGAAATCGTCGAACGTATCGGTGAACTCGATCCACTTTTCCAATGCAAACTTATGAATGCAGGCAGCAGCTTTGAAGGAGTAAAAGTAGGATATCCTAATGAGTTCGATTTTGTCTGTCATATAGAGAAGATCAGTGCTTTCGTAGAGAAGGTAGAAACTGTCGACATCCCAGAATTCTGCCAAATTGTAATGAAAGATTCATTGCCTCCAGACATATCCAGATTTTGTCTCCGTTCAAATACAAACCTTAATGCAGGGGCTATTCTTCGCCATTTCTGTAGGCTTACAAGAATTGCAACCTACGATGTTCTTAAAAGACCGCACCAAAACATTTATGCTGGATTCCGTTTACTCAGTGAATGCGAAGTGGTTTTCCGCGATTCTCCCATTCCGTTGGGAAAATTGCAAGGTTTTACTGTCTCCTGGAGAGGACCAACCTACAAACATATTGACGTATCTGTCGACTTAAACCCAGTACTTTATACTACCGAATGGCCAACAAAAGCCGTACAAAGCTGCATTTTACTTCCAAATATTCAGGAAGAGGGAATGTACCTGATTCCGAAGTACTGCGACAAAAGTGTTTCCGCTACTCCTGTGGACATTGTTTCCGTCGATTCAGACTTGTGGAGGTATTCGACGCATCATGTCGAAGCAACCATGATGCAGAGGCTTCCTAAAGAAGCAAGGGACTCCTACATGCTCTGCAAAGCATTCCGCATGGAACCGCTCACGTGCAGCGTCAAAGTAGATAAAAGTGAGGGCTGGATGTCAGAGTCAGGTTTACAAAAGCTTCGTTCTCTCGAGGAACAAGGAATAATGGTTCCATATGGGAATGGCGATAACAATGGTGATCATAGCGAAGATGGTTATGATGATGATGGCTGTGAAATAGAAGAAGATAAAGACAGGAATGAGGAAAAGAATGATTTTGGAGCTGAAAGTGGAAGTAGTGATATTGTTAAGGATGAAGAGGGGGAAAATCTCAATCGTGATGAACATGAGGGTGATGTGCACACTGCACTTGATGGTATTATTCAAATTAACAAATATGGTGATAGAGTTAAGATTGTAGTCGGGTATGATCTTGACAATGAAATGGTTGAAAAAACAGCTGAAAAATCTATACCTTCATACCACCTCAAATCTATTTTTCTCGAAGAAGCAGAATTCATTTTATCAAAATCAGGGACCTTCTCCGACCGTGAGTTGCAGACAATTCCGTATAAAGTGTACGATAGACTTAAAACTGCAGCAGAAACCCAATTTTTAACAACACTCTTCTTCCCAGGTCAGAATATTTATCGCCAGCCACAAGACGACGGCAATCTTTCAGCAAGCATTAAGCTGCGAATGTCTTACATTAATAACATTCTTCGCCTCTTGAGAGAGCTTGGATTTGGCTTTGAAGGTTAGGAAACAAGTAGCTGTCATGTATAGAAATACAAGTGGGAGAGTATTATCCATAAGAACTCCATATAAACAAAATATTGATAGTATCATAGATTTAACATGTGAGAAACGACTCCCCTTAGAATCAAAATGCCGGACAAGATTTGAAAGTTATCGTGAGAATCGGGGGATATAACAACATAATTGCGAGAAAAGTTTCATTTTTTACAGAACGTTCAATACTATATTGATTTATTAATATTTTGTAAGTATTGGATACCTGAGTCATTAATTTTTTAATTATTTAATTTATGTTTCCCTGATTTTGGAAACCAAATGTAAATCAGGCATTGTTTGTAGAATATATGTCCCCGTGCTTATCTAGTTATTCTCCGCCTAATTTGTGCACCTACGGCAAACTCTCAGTTGGGAATAAGGATATAACCAGTGGTCAATGATGATTGTATATTTAAAGTGCAGTAAGTGTATATGATAACAGAGCGAGGATCTCAATAGTTTCTAAGTATAGACACATAAGCTAGGTCCCTGGTAATGAGAATGTACCTAGGGTGCAATGTTGGTTGTTTTACTAAATTTCTCGTTCATGTCAGAAAAATAGTAGGTTCATGATTGTTAGTTGCAAACACAAAATTATATTCTTAAATAATGTTGCAGAAATTCCACTTTTGGTATACTTTATATATTTTTTTGTTTTTATTCCTCTCTGGGGCCCAAGGGTAGAAGTGGAAGTGGAAATAGAAAAATATAAGTGTCGCACAAATTGACAATATGGGAAAATATCCCACCAGGTTTCGGGAATTTTGGCCTATAACAAAAATCACTGTTTGTGTTACTGATGAACAGACAAACAGAACCCATACCTGTATCAATCTGAACTTTATATAAAGTCGTTGGGAAGATAAGCTGGTTACATTTTGTACACCTATCTTATAACAAGTCTGTCCGTCCGTCTGTCCGTCCCTCACTTTTCCTCCTCTAGCTGTTTAAGACGAAAATTTGCGAACATTTATCTCAGGATGGCAATAATTTAGGTATGGAGTTCACGAGAATGTTAGAGCCATGTCTTCTGGCACTGTATTTTAACACGTTTTGGAATTGATTTAGTTCCAGAAATAAAACACAAGATTTTTAAATTTTACTTTCCACTAGAAAAATGATACCTAAAGAGACATTGCAAAACATTGTAATCACGAATCAAGTATCTTACAGTTTTCTCTGCACGTCGACTGAGATAAATCTGCATCGTGTTTATTATGATTATTAATATAAACACAAGATGGTATGATCCAGCTTTATAGCCAGCAGGCTGTACACTTTTATTTATGAGTATTAATGTATATGTATCTGTTTTCGTCATTATTATAAATAACGTTTAAATAACATGCTGTTTTTACATAATTCGTTGGCTTTAACAGTTTAAATGATCGGTTTCTTCAAAATTTTAGTCTGATTGTTCTCTTTCCATATTACAGAGTCATGGTCCAGATAGCATGCCCAATATGTACTTCTATTTCTATCGGCTAAACGAACATAATATATATATATATATATATATATATATATATATATATATATATATATATATATATATATATATATATATATGTGTGTGTGTGTGTGTCTGTGTCAATATATATATATATATATATATATATATATATATATATATATATATATATAGTAAGAAATGTCTACTTCCTGTTTAATAATAGTTTATTGAAGAAATTCCACTCAAATAGAAAGTCAACAAAACTATTTCATGAAAGTAACACAAGAAAGAAGATAGAAAGATGCCATCAGTACAAACGTATTCAGTTGGTTCAAACATATATATCGAATCTAGCAATGAAACGCTCTTTACTTGCATTCTTGCATAGTAAGAAGTCGTGACTGAAGTTAACTTACGATGGTTTGTGTCGAATTCGTTGCAATAAAATATTTCAAAATAAAATAGTTTTTTCAGTGTTAAAAAAGGATAAACAATGATTGGAAATTATTGAGTGACCCTAACAAATAAAGTTGAAGATTTGCTTTTAATTCCTTTTAACCTAGGTTACCAATGTAGTGGGAGATAACAGACAGAAGGGCGTTATGCAAGCTGTGTGATTCGGCAACTGACAGTTTATACCACGATAAACTGAGAAAAAACAGCATAAATCTCTTATAATTGCGATTACTACTGATTTGATTATTTATTTTTTTATTTTTTTTTTTTTTTTCATTTTTATTACTTAGTATCACTTTTTGTTGCTTCATTCAGCGTATGTATACAAGTATTGGGTTCCTGGTACGTAACTATTTATAGAACAGGGGATTCTCCTGCATAAGCATAATAACATCAAGCATATAATTTAACCAATGGTAAGTTTTTTGAACGTTCCCAGCATTGTCTACGTGCTTTGCCAAAAAAGGACATATGTATTCTGAGTGGAAGGTCAATATTCAACGTAAAGCTATGAAGTTCTTTTAGAAATGATTATAAGATTTTGATGCATTCATGGACAAATTGAAAGTGATTTGGCATATATTACTGTCCAGACTCGTTAGTGACCTATTTTCGTTTTCTTTTAACCTATTTTCGTGTTTATAACAGGCTAGGCTAATAAATGTAGATGCATTAGGTTATAGAAGCTATGTGACAAGTTTTGTTTGTCCACACACATTTGTAAAATAATGATCAGTTATTGTTTATTCATGTAATTAATCCAGGATATTATGTCAGTGAAATTTTTTTTACAACCTGATTCCCCTCCCTCTGCCCAATCAAATATTTGACATCAGTATATAAAAGAAATATAAAGACACACAGAAGAACATCTAGCAATAGAGGCTAATGGTTGATGTGTAATACTGTTGGTGTAAAAAGTTATTTTTCGCACAGGAAATCATAACAGAAAGCATAATTATTCCTTTTATTTATTTGTGAAATTCGTGTTTATTATTAACACACTTTTCTAGCAATAATGTATTAATATTTGCAACACATCATTGAAACATTGCTGTAAAAAATCAAACAATTGTATGACAAGTTTATGAATTTACTGTTCTAATTTGTACTTGTATATAACTATTTGTTCTGCATTTTCTGAATCCCACCTATAATTATTAATTGGAAGTTGCCATTCAATTTATAATAAAAACCAGAAGTGATAAAATGTTTTATATTATCATACATTTGTCATGGATTGTTGACATTGGGTACTTACCTTGAAAAGCAATTATTTCCTAAATTTGTGGTGTAAAATTATTTCTTTAGCTGGAATTAAACTGGAAGGTGCAGTGATTGAAATGGCAGGTGGAGTGTGTGATGAAACCTGTCATGGTGTTCATTGTGTTTTGTGAGAGTGCTTGTAGAGAAATGTGTGCAGATGCATGACACATTACTTGAGTGGTACTAGTTGGGTCTGCAGGGGCTATCTGAACATTTACTAGGCCTGGGAACGTACTGCAGAAGAATCTGGAGGAGAGAGTACCACATTTAAAGTTACATTGGACAGTATTTTACTCATTTGTTGCTTATGTTGAGTACTGTGTCTTGTGTAGGGTTTCAGTGAAAGCTCATTGGAGTGGTCAGAGAGAGAGACATAATGTGCGTAATAGAAAGGTTGGCATCTGTCATTACATTAAAAGCTGCAGCACGAAGAGAGTGGGCAGTATATCTTGCAGAAATGTTGGCATTTCTGTATATGTTAGGCATAAAATGACTAAATTGCCTCTGCCCAACACTTCTTGTGGTGTACCATGTTTGATACAATTGGGGATTTTCCACAGTATTTTTATCAATGTGACAAAAGAGGGAACCACCTTTAGACCTTTTGGATTAATGCATGTGAGGTAGTATTTTACGGAATTCACTGGGCAGTTTTGACCACCAGTTGAATACATTCTCTTGTCAGGGTTTTCTTCCTTAACATTTAAGTCCCCCTGATGATTTTTCTGCATAGTTTAATGGATCAAAATTACATATTCAGCTCCTATTTCATCAAACTTGAATTCAAAACTGGTAGGTGTTAACTGGCTGTGGATTTTTATCCACGGGTAACATAGTGGACAGAGAGAGATAAAACCAAACCCTGTATCTGAGTTTGATAGGAAAATCTTGCATCAGGTACTGATTAATTCCATGCATGTCTGATTGAAGAATAATAGATGGTTTGTGTTCAGTTGATCTTGATAAGATATTCTTTGTCGATCGACATTTAAGGGTCACTTAGAGTTTATCATCATTATCTACCCGACTAATTGCCTCAACAAGGCGTATGATTAGTCGTTGGCACGTGGCAAAACAGACGCTGAAGTATTTGTGGTCAACCCTGAGGGTTATAATCTCGATGTCCTGCTTTGTGCGCTAAGCAAAATGTTTGGGAAACAACTACGCTTTTTCTACTGGACGACTGTGCCTTTCTTTCTGGAGTTCGGCATAAGAAAACGGCCCTTACTAAGCTTGCCGCCATGCCTGCATCAGAGTGTCGGCCATAACACAAAAGCACAATGCAGTTCCCCGCGATTTCTGCGTGGACAGCCCTCTTCTACTGCAAATACGAAGACTCATTTAGAAACAAGTTGAGAGAAAACGATATCATTGAGGCCTCGTGTCGAGTGCAGGCCTAAGAGTTTCTTAAAAAGGAACGTTTGGCAAGCTCCTTCTGTGCACAGACCGACCAATGTCATACCACCTTGTGCCCACCTCCGCTGGAACAGCAGGGACTTCAGCCATTTGCTCGAGACCGAGCGGTAGCACTGGCGTAATGTGGTGGCTTGGTATTGAACTTTTTGCATGTGCTGCCTGGTGGGCACACTTTCAATAATTCCCAAGCACTGTTATATTGTTGGAATCGTATTATGTAATGTTGGCCGTAACACGCTTGAATCACCGATGTTCGTCTACAGTTAGAGCATTCAATCATTTCTTCTCCTTCAGAAACCCTAGGTCTAGACTCTACTATAATATCTCTCTCCACAATAAATATGTTGCTCCGATTGCTACATCATTTATTCCATTTGTAACAATAGTACTGTATACGAGACATCCTGTGATAATGGTAATGGCGTCGACATGATTTTGGTGATGATAGACGTAAATGTATTTTCCGTCTTGAAAATTGGATCCTCAAAACAGGAGATCTCCACAAATGACCTGAGGGTAAAATTTCAATGTATAGCGACGAGCAAACACTTCATGAATTTTCTGCATTTCTTTGGGTCCACGCACAGTCTCTTTCAAACGGGTATCTGCTTCTCTTTGTTGTTCGGCTCTGTGAGAATATCTAATGCAACTCCATAATCGCTTCCATTATTGTGTATCTGTTTTCTCTGTGTGAGCTCTAGCTACCACGTTCGAGCAGGCTAAACATATCTGATCTTGGTCGTTGTTATTCTTGACAATACTTTATTCAGCAGGGACTTCTGCGACTTGATCGAGAGCGAGCGGTAGCACTGGTGTAATGTGGTGGCCTGGTATTGCACTTTTTGCATGTGCTGCCTGGTGGGCACGCTCTCAATAATGCCCAAGAACTGTTATATTGTTAGAATTGTACTTGGGAATTCATCAAGAGACAAAACTTTTTGCGCGTTCTGCTGCCCCATTTGAAATGAAACGTGTGACATATGGAGGGTGGCTTTTCAATCGGTCATGTCAAATTTATAATTGGATTGTTGAACATGTTACATTTTGTCCAAGATTTTGGAACAGGTTGATTCATCAGTTGTATCAAATTCGATCCAGATGGAAGATTTAAAACTGTCGTGAGGAAAAGAATGTCGCAAATAATATTGATCTTCAATTTGAAACTGATGTTTCAATTCATCTAGCATCGACTCCAACAAGTCTGTAATAAACGCAGCCGCTTTCTCTACAGGGACCTGGGACTTTAACTCTTTAAATTTGACCTTGTTAGTGGAAGTGGAAGCTCAAAGTTTTCTAAAGACATTATACTAACTGCAATTGCCCGCAACCGGAGTTCCGAAACCAGGAAAGAAAATCAATCATACTGGATACGCCGCTTAAGAACACTGAAGCCAAGCCGCCTAAGTCAAGAAGATTCAAAGCGGGCACCCAGATGCAAATAAAGTAAAAGCAGTATCTGTTAAGAGCACATGTTTTTCGATCACACAATTTCTTCATTTAGGCGATTATTCATTCACTTACCTACAATTACTACTAGCATTATTGTCATGGTTATTGTTAATAAATAGACAATGAATTATCAGGATTATAATCTACGTCTACATTACTTTATATCAAGAAGTAATCAAAACCATCTAGATTGCAATTTTATCATCAGAATTCAAACCAATACGGGGCGATATCCGCAATTTTGAAGTAATATTTCTATTAGGCCATAAACATGTAAAGTTTTGTAAATTCAACGTTTTCTTTTGTATTTATTAATGTCTTCTTCGTATTTGTTTTATAATTTTGCCTTTCACAAATACTCAATGAGAGTCGAAAACGCTTAGGCTAGTTGAAACAAAATAAAAAATCAACTAGTTTTGCACTGATCGTTTGTCATTTTTGTTACAATTATCAATTATCGTTGTCAATACCCGACACACACGATCCCTTGCTGGATCCAGTGTACTCTAAAGGACTGTTATTCACCATATGATTTGTATTCTTTATATATAAACTGAAAGTTACCTCACACAGTCTCCTTCGTTCTGTTTGGTAGATACAAAGCAAGCCCTGGCTGATATGTGTCACACGCGTTCGATTTGTGGAATCTCAAAATCAGTTCCAATTCGGTCCTAGATTACGTATTAACGTTCACCCATTGTGTCATCCGTTCTCAAGATAACCAAGATGAATATGAGCGTAGAATCTGCCACCATTATTGCCAGCGTGATGTTTAATCCAGACTATGCAGTGTATATCAAGTCCATATGGGCGATCACGCGCATCACATACACTGGCCAATGGAAAGGAAGAGTGTATGTGGAAAGACAAGATGTTTTGAAGTTAATGCTCGTGTATGGACCTGATGTGTTGAGAAGCTTGCGACGAAGAACACTGAAGCTGTGTCACCAGTGTTAACAATCTTTTGTTAACAAACCAACCGCCCTTTTCAGGCCTACCCAGATCTCTCAAAAATCAGAGACACAACTCAATATATTCCCCAAAACAATATTTTAAAATGAGTTATCTCTTATGTTTGTATGTCTATTGTTTTGCATTCTCTACCAAAACATCCACTCCACCTTTATTTTAGTGTGTGATAGTAAAAGTGTGAATGAGTGATGGTATGTCTGTGTGAACATTCCTACCTTTTTTTCTCGTAGGTGTGGATGATGGTCAGCAACATTCTGTATTTATTAGTACGTGTGAATGTTGGTTAGCAGATGTGGGTGCTGGTCAATAGGTGTGGGCGCTAATCAGTAGGTGTATGTGTTGGTCAGTAGAGATGGGTGCTGATCTGTAAGACGGAGTGATGGTTAGTATGTATGGATGTCGGTGAGCAGATGTGGCTGCTGTCTGTAAAGATTGGTGCTGATCAGTAAGACGGTGTATTGGTCAGTAGGCGTGAGTATTGGTGTGTGGATGTGGGTGCTGGACAATACGTGTGGGTGCATGTTAGTAAGATGGTATGTCAGTCAGCAAGTGTGAGTGTTGGTATCAACATCAAAAATCATATTTCATTCTCCTTTGCCCAGACAGATCCATGCCATTAAACCTAATGTTAATCCTATGGACTATTGAACATTACATTTTCCCTTGTTTTCATAATGTGATCTCATGTTAATCCTATGGACTTTTTTAACATTATATTTTCCCTTGTACCCATAGGACCATAGTAGTATTAATCCTATGGACTAATGTTGATTTCCCCCTGTGCCGGTATTATCATTTTTCAAGACAGCGGCGTAATGTCAATTTCCCTTATGTTCACAATGCCATTTTTGTTCCCATATCGCCACATTTTACTACTTATTTAGAATCGTGAAACTTGCCGAGAGGATGCATCTTGATGAGTACTAAATCTTCATTACAAACGTTGGTCACTCTTGCCTAATGTTCACGCTTCACTGACTTGGGTTCACTTGTGTTTTAAATTTATTGTTCAAGCACTGTTCATGTTATACTCGTCAAACTATATGATTCTATCAATCTCTACTCCAATAATAGATGGTTACTATGACCTAGATTTCACATTTTACTGGATTAAGTTAAGTGTGTGCGTTATCTCATTACCATAGTTTAGTTCTTTTGTTTTGTTTTTTCTTTTTCCTTATTTGTTTTTTGTTATTTGCCTGTTTGCTTGTTTTTTTGTTTTTTTTTGTTTTTTTTTTGTTTTTTTCGGGGGGGGGGTTGCTGCTGTTGTGTTTTGTTTTGTTTGTTTGTTTGTTTTTTTTGGGGGGGGGGTATTTTTTGTTTCATTTTGTATAAATACTGTTATATCTAGAAACCTGAAACTTAGTGGAGGGATGCGTTTTAATGAGTATTATGCCCTCATTGCAAAAGTAGGTCACCGTGACCCATAGTTTACGCTTCATTCGCTTTGGTTCAATTTTGTATCTTAACTGTTTATGCTTGAATCAATAAACTAAATGATGGTGCACATTGTACCACACCTGTAGAGAAATTATATATGTGACCCATATTTCACATTATACTGGTTTTTGTTAATTTTTTTGCATTTCTAGACATGGAAATACGGACTTGAACACATGACTCAGATGAGATCAAACAAGGCGCTTCTGCGACGTAAAAACTCAACTGGTATCGATGCCTGCTGTTTCAGCGAGAGTAACATCCCCACATTTTCCTCAATCACAATTATTGCAGCAAGAGGAACCAAGACCTGTATTTCACTTTGAAAGCCCGCAAAAATCCAATACTCCTATATAGATCATGAGTGATATTAGCGCTGACGTGAGACGCCTGAACGATAGATTCGACCGTTTTGAGCCTACAACTGAAAAACTAAAAAAATCAAATGCAGCAGTAAAGGCGCACAACAACGGCTTACAAGAAAAGGTGAATGACCTCAATGAATCACTGTTAAGTCTAGAAGTGAATGACCTCACTGAATCACTGTTAAGTCTAGAAGCAAATTTTTGACTAACGGTAAGAAACTTGAGAATTAAAATGCCCACTTAAGCAGAGACAACGAAAATCTTCTACGGCATTTCAGAAATCAAGAGTGAAAAGTGGAACGACACGGGAAAGAAAAACGATAAGAGAATATATAAGGCAAACATTAGAAATAGACGAGTCGAAAATTTACATTAAACGAGCGCACCGCCTACATTCGAAGAGGAGTCCAAAACCTGCAATTGTTAAGTTTCTCGCTTCAAAGAATAGGAAACAGTTTTAAATAATAAAAAAAAAAGTACAGAGACATTAACAAGACGGCCGAAACAAGGCACAGGTGGAAGAGAGAAGGAGAAGAGGAGCAACTGGACAACGAATATCAAAATGTTTCAGAGGTAATTGAACTCTTTGGTCAGAAATGGAACCTTTCCTTTAATGGTAAATATAGATAGGTCTAAAAATATCCCCTATGTTGAAAGACTGTGTCCTTTTTGTGCAGATATAGAGGGTGAGTTTCACTTTGCTGTTAAATATCCCATGTATGATAATTTGAGAAATGCCTATTTACCTTCGTATATTCATTGTAATGCAAATAACATAAAGTTTTATAACTTTATGCAGAGAATCAATAATAATATTAATATCCTACATAATTTTTCTCTTTATCAGCAAAATCTATAAAAGTCAGAGAATCAGTGAATTAATCATAGAATTGTTTCGTGGTTGTACTATATTTTTCACACATGTATGTAATCTGGCTGGTTGCCAATGTTACAAGAAGAATGAAGATTATTATTATTATTATTATTATCCAAGAAGTTATCGGCGTACTATTTCTATTCACCAACAGTACCGTTTTGGGGAAGAGAAAATTCTCTCGAATACATATAATACAATTATATTAAGAGTATGAAAATTTGTAACTGTACTTGAATTCACATACAGGTTTCATATTGATGACAAAGCCACGCATAAAACTTACCTTTTGAGTTCTCAAGTATAAAACGCGTCCTATCTTCTGGGCATGAAATCAGTATTTTATAAATAAATAAAATGCTTATCTATGCGTCTCTCTCTCTCTCTCTCTCTCTCTCTCTCTCTCTCTCTCTCTGCAATAGCTCAAATGACTCAAGATCAGGTTTTATTATTTTGGTGAAAATCTCGCAGCATTAGTACTCACTAAACAGCAAAGCACAGATTATTCCATTTAATAAAATAAAGGTTCCCAACGTCAGATAACGACTGTAGAAAAACAATAAATCTGGGCATAATGTTCAATAAGTCGAGTTCATGAAAGACATGAATCCATTGTATTTCATAATAGCAGGAATACACAATGCTCTGTCATGCTTTGACGTAAGTCAAAGCAATATATTTTCTGGAAGCATATACCAGCAACAAAAGAAAATCATTTTGTGGCTTTTGTTGTCCCTCCGCGTGTTGTGCATTCCTCCCAATCCGGCCAGTAGTTCGCTTTCATCCTCTCGCAATACTGATCTAAATTTGAACATTCGTCTGGAAAGAGAGAAAAAGAACGCAATTATCTGACACGTTTCTATAACTAATTCAATCATAAGATATCTGCAATATCTATTCAAAATGTTAATACTGTAGTTTTGGCTTTGACACCCTCTTGGTAGAGGAGGTTCGTGGATTAGCTTGAAAATCTCGTAAACCGTTCGACTGTCACAAAATAGCGCCAAGGCTCTATTGAAGTCGTGTTTTATTCCGACTTTCCTTATGTTAACAATAAACTCCCTATTCACATTTCTCGCCTTGTTTTGATACTGTGAACGCTATAGCAGTGCATGTGATGAAACAAAGCGAGAAAACTCTTCCTGACAAGTTACACCGGGCCAATTCTTCGCACAGAAATATGTTGTAACGGTTGAATTCGTTTAGTTCATAAATTATGCAAGCCGAAGTTCCAACATAATGAAAACTATCTCCAGTTACAGTACAACGTTGAAACTTTTCTCCGACAGGAAAAAGAAAAATTCCGGTAAAGAATGAACGCGGATTAAATCAAGCATGTTGATCACATCCTGACTTGTAACCTTTTATTTACGTGACCTACACGATGAAATGATTCTTTGACATAGTGAACAGCAATATGATGATGCCCTCCCCAACCCTATATAATACAGTCAGGAAATCTGAGTGAGTTGATTCCGTAATCATGATCTCATTTTTGATTTATAATTGTTTACAAACAAAAGTATAAATTTTACTTTTAAATGATTACTGCATCTGATTTTACAACCATGTTATACGATGATGGTGAGGATGACTTGACGATATTGTTAGTAAACTTCGCTACCGGTAACAGCTACTTCCGAATGTAACGAACGCCTTCTTTGATCGCATGGTTTTGTAAATGCTACTTAATAATGATCATCTCGTTTTAACTCAAACTTCAATCAAGGTGGCAGTCTCAATTCTCTGGAAACGCCAAGTGCTGCCACGACAAGTTAATTTCGGCAAGAATCTGACAGAGATGCATATTCTTGTTTTTTTCCCTTTTCCCACGAAAATCGCAAAATGTAACGAAAAATATTGGAAATTGTAAGGCTTGAATCAGATTTAGCAATGACGTTTGCTTTAAACTTGTGACCTTTTATAGCTAAAAGACAACGAATAACGATTAATTTAGTGACAACTGAAAGCGAGACTGACTCAAAGGACAAACCTCTCTCTCTCTCTCTCATTTGTTCAAGAACATGGGATCTCAATCTTGGCCAGTTATATTTTAGCGCTTGTGAACCTTGATAGGTAATATTAAGGTGGAAGATTTTTATGGAATTATTTATTATCGCTATCTCACTACGAGAAAATTAAATCACATAAATTTAATGTATCCGCCGCTAAAAATTCTCGCTACACGATATATATATATATATATATATATATATATATATATATATATATATATGTTTGTGCGTGTGTGTGTGTGTGTACTTTAAATTTACCCTATAGAGTCACTGTACCTAATGAATGTTGTGTGCTATTTAAATGTCACAGATATCATACTTAACAAATATGGACATGTGCTAACATGTTTTTACTTTGTCCAGAAATGAAAGCTCAAGAAAACTTACCAAAGAAAAATGTCTTTGCTTCACATTCTGGTGTATGCCATTTGATCTGGGATAACTGTCCAAATATAGCACAGTCAACCTCTGTTACCTCATCTCCAAAGAAATATTTCTTAGAACCTGGAAATAAAAACGTGTAAACGTACTGCGTGGAAACAATGTATGGTGTGCTTTATAACAGGAAATCTATAGATATGTAGAGAACCTATGTGTATCATAAAATGACTATTCTTTACAAGATAACATATTAATAAACTGATAAAGTAAATTAATTCCTTATTTTTTAAGTTTTAATTTATTTCAGAAAATATCTTCCGCTCGAGTCGAGTAAATACTTTCTAGGCTGCCAAACCAATAAAAATAAGTACATACAACATGATATAACATGCAACAAATGACAGAACATAACGAGCAAATATACCAATTAACTTCGCACACAAGCAAACAAAATGCATTGTCTCTAGTGCCCTCACATTATATGAATATTTAAACCTGAATATGGACCAATGTAAGACACATAATTGAATATTCACTTATCGATGAAATGGGCAACATTATCTAATAACAGACCTTTGTTGAGGCGAACATGAAGTTTTATGAACTAGTAAGCCTCGTACTGAACGACGAGTATATCATATTTTGCACCATAAATGGAGGTAGGCCCTTGACAACGTCTGCCAATATTTTGCTAACACGTCTCACTTTTCCGCACAACACTTCTTGGCACGGCGCTGTGTCGCTGTGTCTTGGAATAAAACAGAAATAACCAAATAGTAAAACACACACACACACACACACACACATATATATATATATATATATATATATATATATATATATATATATATATATATATATATATATATATATATATATATATATATATATATATCGTGACAGAGCAAACTCGGTCCAAGATTTAAAAGTTTCTTCCAATCTTGTTGGGAAAGGTCTATTACTGGTTCCAGAAAATAGTCAAAACCCATATGGAAACTCAGGGAGAGACATTATTTAGTTATAATGATTGGCCTGTTTTCAGAAATAATCCATGCAGATTCCATACAGTTTTTTCTTAAAAGCACATGCCTCACTATGAAAGTGAGCGGGATACCCTTTTCTAAAGTTTGATGTTAGCCGTCATCGTCATGGGCGTCGGAGCTGGGGAGGCAGGGACGGCGGTCGCCGCCCCAATAATTAGGCAAGAAACAACAAATCTATGCTTAAAATCCACTATTTATCTGCTACGAATAAACAGGAAATATGCATAAATACGACATGTTATTTGTCACCTTGATGATGACGGTCGATACTGGAAAACGGCCAGTGCATACAGGACGTCTTAAACAATGCACGACCAATTATAGGATAATTGGAAGGGATTAATGCACACGAGTAGATAACATTGACCGCCGATAGGTAAGGTGTATACAACATCATTGTCCTGTTAAATTGGCGACCACCTGCCCTTTGTTTTGGAGACAAAAAGAAAGTAGTACCATCCTAACATAAAAGACTTTACATACCTTGATCTTGCATTACTTTTAACAAAACATATTGTATAACTTTTAATAATAACCATTATCGCATTTACTAAAAACAACGTGATAACTTATTTATTAAGACAATCTAAAATTAAGATTCATTCCGTAAATTGCACTTGCTATTTTAACATGGGTAGTCCGAATCAACCGTTCAACTTCAATTTCCCTAAGCGATATTTTGGGATAAAGAACCCAGAACACCATTCATTTAAAGCGGAATGGTTTAAACTCCATCCCTGGCTTCACTATGATGAGGTAATTGTGTGTAATATTTAATCAGTGTATCAGTCCTACCGGCATCTTCAAGACATGCTTCTGAAATGTGTTACCGACGACGCAACGTTCAGTGACGTTATGGACTATGTCGTTGCCTTCTACAAGGACGACGTTGATAAGATCAACCTTACAACACAGCTACAGACACTGAAAGTGCCCGTCAAAAGTTAAGTTGAGGATGTGCATAGACTCACTGTGCAGAACATTGTTGAAATGATACAAGAGATTAAACCAGCCTCTCGCCAACTCTTCTCAGAAGTTGTGACTGTGCTGAAGTTGATCTTAGTAATGCCAGCTACAAATGCCACAAGTGAAAGATCGTTTTCTACGTTAGGAAGAATAAAAACATATCTAAGCACCAGCGTGACTCAGGAACGCCTTAACGCATTAATGATGATATACGTTCACAGACAGGCTACGGACAGCATGGACATACGTGCTATTGCAAATGACTTTGTTAAATCTAAGGAAACACGCCAGGCAATTTTTGGGAAGTTTTGAATCAGAAGTGAAGTGCTAATGTAAATGAATTGTTTTAATTAAATTTTTAAAACATTGTTTTTATGGCTTTATGTATTAAATGAAATAAAGAAAAAGAACCGATTACGTTTTAATTTGAATATGCTCAGAATGCTCCAAAATGCTCCATTTCCTGTGTTCATTTTTTTTTTAAAATCCGCGGGTAAGGACTCCTGGACCACCCACCACCAGCAGGAGTGGGAAACCCCCTCTCGTACTCACCTCCTGTCAGTAACCTCCCCAATCTCCAATCTGCTCCGGGGCCCATGATCGCAGAGAGTTGCTAGTCGAGATCTGATTGTTTATTTAGATATTGTAAACTACCCGACACACAGATTGTCAGCTGAACCTTAACACTTGATAGATCACCCGTCATTGTTAATTGGCTGTAGAGGGAGACTAACTAACCTACGATTCACTACACCACATGATTGACCAATAGGTATATTAGTATTCACACCTTGTTTGAAACGGTTAGGTAACTTACTTTCACCTACTCGTTCAATCATAGCCTATGAGTAACATATGCTATCTATCCCTTTCTAGTGACCTACTGGTTTTGAAACCTTGCCCTTAAAGTTAGGAGAAACGTTCCGCACATTAATCTTATTTTACTTAGGTATGAAAGCATCCAATTCCAAAATAAACAAAACAACAATTTAAAAATAAACTCAACCAATCCATAAACAACTTACGGCCTTACCTAAGAAGTCAGAGAGAGCTTTCAGATCGCCCTTGATGATGTGGGTGATCTCCTGATAATTGTGTCGCCCAATGCCTTGTATCCAACCCTTTTTCATCATGTATCTCCTGTACCTCCATAGCGCGAATCGGTTGATGAACAAACTGGGTACGCTGAGATAAGATCTCATCATCTCCTCCAGATGAAAAGCCCATCTGAGCAGAATATGACACCTGAAGTATACGATTTTAGGCGGCAAATATTAAGATTTTATCTGTTTTCAATTAAATTTTCCCAGCGAAATTCCAAGCTAGGAGGTAGTATTTAAACCTACAACATTACGGAAAAACAAAAGAACTAGCACAGTCTCTTAGCACTACTGTGGTGCCTTGTTCGTTTTCAAGTTTGATCACATGCAAGGACATGTGCCGGCCTCCTAATTTTGTGCTTTTTCCAGGTTTCCTCAAATGACACCTTTTCACGTTAAGATCTCAGATGTTGAAACTACTTAACTTAAATTGTCAATAACTTAATGTGTAATGAACGAAAGTTAAATTGTCAATGCAAGATGAGATAAATACTTTACACTTATCGTAGAAGCATCGTTATTAGTGAATCTACTTTGATGGCGTATTCCAGTTCAATCTACCGTGCCAATCATGATCATTTTTAACTATATAACACCTTCATGTATGTCTTTAGGGTACAACACGGAAAACAAATAAAATATGTAACAGTAAACTCCAGACATAAATTATACTATAACCCAAAAGAAAAGTGGAGAATAATCAAGATCAGCATTCGGATCACCCTGGATTGTTTTTGTGTTTCGTTGGGTTTTTTGTGCTTTTTTTGTGCTTTTTGTGAAAAGAAAAGAAAATTGAGAAGTCACCTATTTGTTCAGAATGTTATGCCCTGCAGATCATTTGAAACTGGAAGCATACGCACTGACTGGATCTTATCGTTGATATCTCAATTGTTTTGATAGGAAAAAAAAACATTATATTTAACGGGGGGGGGGGGGAAGGAGGATGGGGGAAACATCCTATAGGGCTAATGGCGTAATTTAAACTCATAATATCCGTTTAGATCCTGTTGCATCTTCTGTTCATTTATTGATTTATTGTTATATGTTTGAAGGATGAAATGCATACGTTGGTGATTATCTACTACAACTCTAAATGTTTTACCAGTAAGTGTTTTCCTCAACCATCTTCAGCAATGCCCTGGCCGCAGCTCTCTGCTCTGCATTCAGATTTTTGTTGAGGTCGATATTAAACTTTTGATTGAGAAACTCGACGATAAACGAAGAGTCCGGAATAACATCCTCATTGTACTCTATCCAAGGTACTTTCCCCTTTGGTGCCCCGTTTAATCCACTAAAACTGTTCTGATAATGTAAAGAGACAAATGTAAGGATATATATATATATATATATATATATATATCTATATATATATATATATATATATATATATATATATATATATATGCTAAAAGTTTAAATTTAATAGATCTCTATACAGTCGGATATATTTCGGAAGAATATTACACGTGAACTTATGTTGCGTGCAATGTCTTCACTTTAAGTAACGGTTACAGAAAACAGACATCAATAACTTCTGTCACCAACTCATTAGCTCTTTGTCTTTACTCTCTTCCGGCTTTGTTCTTTCCTTGTGTTTATGGTCCTGTACTAAAGTTGTCAATAACTTTATAATATGGTACATTTTCGAGAAGCAATATATTTTTTGTTCATATGTGAAATCCTTATTTGACAGTTTTTCTGAATGTGCTTGTGTGTGTTTATGCGTTTGTGTATGTAATAGAACAGACAGATAAGCAGACCTACCACATAAGGTATTTTGGTTATACGGAGGTATGTCTCCACTTTTACAACAAAGTGAGACAAGTTTGGAGCGTAATGGGCCCTTTCAAATTGATGTAGGACCACCATGTCTTTTGGAGGGGAGCCTCTGAAGAAAAGATATCGATTTAACACGGTAAACAAAGCAATGACCATGAGCGGAAATCTAATTAAATGATCCTAAATTATTGTAATAGATTGGTGGTGGGGTATATGTGTAAGCTTATATAATTGTAATAATAAGTTTTTAAAAAATTTTAATTCAGAACATTTGTATTTTTGACTGTGTGTAATTATGATAAAATGCTAATAAAGGGATAAGACGACTAAAACATGAATATATAAGTATGTGTAATATACAGAGATTATTATATGCTGGCCTTCATATCCCCAATATAATCATTTAGCAAGAAATGGATGGCCTACAGTGCAGGTATTTTGTAAGTAAACCTTGAATTCCTAGTGTGGCGGGAGATGCTTTTTTTACTATGGTACAATATTAGTTTTGCATTAAGCCGGAATCAGTAGCAGTGAATTGAATTGAACTGATTCAGATTATTGTACTACAGATGTAATTTCAATCTCTATTTTGATAACAAAGAAATAAAATTTAATTGACTTGTCTTATTTTTATAAATATATGTTAGCTTCTTAATGTGGTGTAGTATATGTGTAATTGAAAATACCTCAAGACAGTGATGTTTTTATTTGGTGGAGATCTGTATCTATGGCCGATATTAGTGTTGACAGCTATCTGCCGACCTTTGAATTTCGCTCGTATTTATACTCTTCGGAAAATAGTCATGCGACGTAATTCTGACCAATCATTGCTTGTCTGGCACGCCGAACATGTCGGGTTGTGCCGAACAGACACTCTACAACCAGTGACTCTACTGGGGGTTATCATACAATTTAATTAGCATGACATGTCCGTTTACACTCAATCAGTAGCAAATATATAAACATTTTGTATTATCTCTTGTCCGTCAAACATAAAATCCTTTTAAGTCGTAACCAAGGGTCACTATGCATGGTTGAAGAGTAAACAAGTACTAGTGAACGCTGACAACATTGAAAATACATTGACTAGCATACAAATGAAGAACACAATATTAAAAGTTCAAAACATACTCATACTTGTATAAAGAAGGCCAGCATTTACAATGAACATATGAAATTAATTTTTAAAAATGGGAAATTAGATGAATTTAGTGTCTGGAACTGGTCATGTGATCTAGCGTCGGCCATCATGGCTGCAGACGTATTTTGTAGTGTCAGCTGATGAAGTCATCAAGCTTAGTTCTATTCAAATGCTGACTTGTAAGAGAAATTAGATGTGATAAACATATTTCTGGTGTGATAAATTCATATGAAGTAAAATTCTACAAGATTTTATGATTATTTAACGATGTGCAAGATCGAATTTGATGACAGTGCAGTTGCTACCCACATGACCGGCGATCACACTTGACACACAACATGAACAAGTGCATACAAATCAGGGAAAGTCACAATCTCTACACTTACAATCACGATTTTCAATTCGAAAATTCTTTTGAATGAATTAAAAACATATTTCCAGAGCAGGAATTATCCTATACATGTAATTGATTCTGCTTTGAATAAAGTCTGTACCCTTACCCAAAATGATGCTTTAAATACAGCAGAATGTACGAAAGAAATTTTTTTAGTTCCTTTCATAATACAATATAATCCTTCATTACCAAATATAGGTCTTACAATTAATAAATATTGGAGTCTCCTCAACTTATCAGATAAAAACAGCGTAAAAACACTGTACAAAGCAAGCCAGTTCATGCTTATAGAAGACCTAGAAATTTGCATGATCTTTTAATCAGAACTAAATCGACAGAAAGTGTAAAAAGATGTTTTTCATGATCTAAATGCAACAGACGTCGGTGCTATCAACGTGCAAATATTATAGAAAGTACCTGTTTTAGTAGCTCCAATACAAAATAATTGTTTTCTCTACGTTATGACACTGACTGCATGTCAACTGATGTAATTTATTTGATAACCTGTAAAAACAATGTAACATGCAATATGCTGGACTCACACTTCAACAAGTTTCTAAGAGAATGAATAATCACCGCTTTCATATAAAAAATTGTATGGATCCTCAGTTCTCCTCCAATGTTTCAATACATTTTAATACAAATAATCACTCTTTACGTGATTTTTCTTTCATGCCAATCGATATTGTGCATGGAAAGATGAACAGACTCATTAAATAAAGTTACTTGATAAATCGGTTAGATACTTTGTATCCCAATGGCCTTGATACTAAGGCATTGTATACAATTTTAGTGGAGGAATTGATGTGTTGTACACATATATGTATCGGTTACATATAATATAAAAAATATGTGGTTGTATGTATGACTGTTTTTGTCTACATTTTGATTTCGCTGATTCAGTTTTCATTAGAGACTCATGTATCTTTCTGATTCCATTATACATACGATATTTTTATGATAATGTATATGATTTATGACGTTTGTCAATGACGTAATTGTTTATAAATATATCGACGTCATCCGTTTCTTTCAAAATATGTTGTGCCTGAAGAAGCATATAGTAAATGCGAAACATATTGGCGTTCGTGTTGTTTATTTTATTTCAAAGATAGATAGATAGATAGATAGATAGATAGATAGATAGATAGATAGATAGATAGATAGATAGATAGATAGATAGATAGATACAACACCTACATACAAAAACACATTTGCAAGACTGACGAAATCATTAAACACCCTTTACAGTCCTTGGCTAAATTTTAAAAAAAAAACGTAAAAAAATAATAAACTGGGCAGAAATGCACTATATATAAGCCCTGTACAAGTACGATATAAAAGTGCATCAATGTATTCATACAGTGTATAAAGTGATCCATACAAAATAAAACAACCAATATAGGTTTTATATGGTCATGTTTTGAAAATGTATCAGAGTATTGATACAATGTACGAAGCATCTGTTTTAATTTTTCATGAATCACGAATAATTAGTTACAATTATTAAGTTCTGGTCGAAGAGTGAATATGAAATAAAAAGTTGTTTTTCTTCTCTAAAATATTCATTATCAGTAAATTTATATATTTGAAATTTCCACTGAACAATTATGTTGATGTTTATTAACTTATAATAATCTGAGATCTTCTGTTCTTGATTGTTGTGTGCGTACTGCCATTCTCCTTCTTACCGTCTGTACTCGCGTATAATTCTCATCCAAATGCAAACAACATAGACCCTGATCTGCCGTCGCATAATGCGCCGACAGATCAGGGTCTATGTTGTTTGTTCTGCTGATTAATCCTTACAAACTGCATAGACCCAGATCTGCCGGCGCATGATGCGACGGCAGATCTGGGTCTATGCAGTTGGTATGAAATTATACGCGAGTAAAGACGGTAGTTCATTTTTTGTCCTACCTATGTAAATGGTGTTGCATTTCACACATACAATGCATAAATCACATTTTTTAGAATTGCAATCCATGTTCTGTTTAACTTTAAATATCATACCAATTTTTAAATTTAATTGTGTTTCCTTCTATTGAAGTAGAACATGTTTTGCGTCTCTACTCATGCGACATTTGGTCACTCGGGCGTCTCTTTCAATAAAGTTAAATTTAGACCTGGTAGAATTTGTTTCAAATATCTGGGTTGTCTCTTATTAATATTATTTTGCATTATTTCCAAAACATATCTCGATTTATCACTTCGTCGAAGTAATTGTTCACATGTTCACACCATCGGGAAGATTTTGGCATTCCGTGAGTTACAATTTGTAATTCAAGGAATTTCATTTGATGATGGGTTAATCTTTTCGCGGTTGTCTCCCTTGATCGGTCCATTTCTTTTCGCTTTCAGTACTCTTTGATCGATACTTTCCTCTGGGCAGTTATGCCTGCGAAGATATTGCTGTAATTCTGCGAGAGTCTGTTTTTGTATATGTTGGTCCTTTACAATTGTTGTCACTATTGATGCAAGATTATGTTTTGCATAACAAGATTTAAAGTTGAGATATTTATGTATATCAGTTGGTTTACAAAAAATATCAGTAGAAAATATGGGTTCCAGATAATCAAGGAATGGTATACTTATTTGAATCTCAAGTTTTGTGAATGTTATAGCTTGATGTAAGTTATTACGTTCCTGGAAGAATTCTTTTATAGATATATGTTTATTCCATAGTATGAAGCAGTCATTTAAAATCTCTTCCAGTTCTTTCTCGAATAATCCCCAAATTCGTTTGTGTGTATATCCCTAATTCTGCCAAATAATGTCTGTTCTAAGCATCCCAAGACTAGTGTAGGACAATTTGGTGCCATCTTGATGCCAATACCCGTGCCTTGTTTCTGTATTTAGTAATTTCCATTAAAGTAAAACACATTACGTTCAAGTACTAGTTTAAAGGACTCAATTATAAATTCATGATTCAATCGTGAATATATGCTTTCACGTTTTTTCTTTAGCCAAAATTTCACTGCTTCTATTCCATTGTCATGCGGAATATTAGTGTGTATACGTTTACGATATAAAAAGTAGCGAGTCTTAACAACCTTGGTCGCGATGACTGGTAATTGGTTGATAAAATCAATATCATCCCTTATGAAACTAGGAACTTCTTTGCAAAGTGGTTTTAATATAACATCAAGCAAATGACATAGTCTTCGTGTGCAACTATTAGGTCTTCCTACAATAAGCCGAAATTTAAAATCTTCAGCCCTGTTTATTGTTACATATTCCGAATTTTGCCGCTAAATTTCTTCTGTGATGGTATTACTTCTGTGATGGTATTACTTCCGTAATGTTATTACTTTTGTGATGTTATTACTTCCGTGATGTTATTACTTTTGTGGATTTCCGTAATGTTATTACTTTTGTGATGTTATTACTTCCGTAATGTTATTAATTTTGTGGATTTCCGTAATGTTATTACTTTTGTGGATTTCCGTAATGTTATTACTTTTGTGGATTTCCGTAATGTTATTACTTTTGTGGATTTTTGTGAGGCTGTAAAAGTAACTTGTAAAATGTTCAAAATTCGTTAAATAATCATTTTCTTTTTTACATAGATCATTTCCATACTTTTCAGTTGCGTGGTTTATTAGTCCTCGCGCGTCCGTTTATGTTTGTTGACTTATTTCCTGGTAGAATTACTTATCATTTAGCATTTCATATAATTTGTCTCCGTAAAAATCGCTGTCCAAAATTATATCAGCTCCACCTATTTCAGCTTCTTTGATAATAATGAATGTGTCGAATACATTTTTTTTTTTTTAAATACACGCTTATCTGTCATTGTTTGAAAAGTTATTTTTTGCCTTGTGGTTACTTTTCAGTGGATATGTTTGTAATGACTGAATAACATGTTTTAAGACTTTGTACTTTTAAACGGATTCCATCCAGTTTAATTTCTAACCAAGGGTTTTTCTTTTCTTCTTCATCCTCACTTGCGTAATTTTTTTCGCTTAGTCTCTTTTTACGACTGAATTCTTTTTATGTCTGTCCGTAATTCAGTTATATTTCCTTTAGAAGTAGGGGTACATTTAAAACCTTTCTTCAGTAAACTTATCTCATTTGCTGAGAGCTCTCCGCTAGAGAGGTTGACTGCTTTAAGATGAATCTCAAACTTTATCATCCGGCCATGTCATGCTTGAATAAAATCATGCCGTCTAATTTCCACGAATATTTATGTAATTACTGTGCCGAATATGATTCTCAAATATATGTAAATACAAAATCCTAAATTAATCAAATTCAGAAAACAAATCTACTTACCTGATACAATGTAAAAAATATTCTAATAACTGCAGAGTAAGATTTTTTTTAAAAAATCCCGTACTGAACAGTTCAAAAAGAAGTACTCTTCGTCACGTGCAGGTTCTATAGATCGTTGGGGGGGGGGGGAGGGTTTTTTTCTCTCCATGTTTTGCTTAAAATGAAGCATTAAAGTATTTGATGCATTTAGACTAAAATTCTCTGTTTAGATCAGGATCACAAAGCATTTGTATATAAAAAAATAAAATACTCGTCAAACAAGCAGCTTAACGTTTCCATTTTAACCGCCTTTACATGCTTCTCAGTGGAACTGTGTTACAAGGCAGTTTCCTCCTCTTCTCAAAAAGGATTTAATTAGTGAATACAGATCAATATCTATTATATAATTTGTTTTAGGGGGAAAATGGAATTTCGGGGAACATAGCACGATAATCTAGATTTATTTCAATCGAGTATAATATATATATGGACCGGGAAGGCAATTTGTTGTACTACACCCCCCACCCCCACACATGGGCGTCCGCAGACATTTTTTTTTTTTTGGGGGGGGGGGGGGGGAGCATCATGATGATCGAAAACTGGTCACGTGAGGATATATTTATCTTTGTAGTATAGGCGCAAGATCCAAGGGGAAGCATTAAGCAAATGCTCCCCCCTGCAGACGCCCGTGCTCGACCCCCCCCCCCCCACACACACACACAACAAAAAACACCATTCGTTGTATAGTTAATGTACATCAGAGGTATTTTCAACCTCATGACTTTTGTTTAGTCTTACTGCACTGAACGTCCTTGTTTATGACCTGCTAATGCATGTGCATGTCCTGATGAATGCTTGAAACCATATATTTTACCTTGTACAGAATGGAGAATTTATTGGACAGGTCATTTGAATTATTATTTGTCTTTCTGAATGAACCTGTCAATTATTTTTATTGTTCTTTTTATATTAGTGTACTGTTTTATTTCAGTATACTTCTATAAGATGTCTACACTTCTCGGTGTATAAATTTGTGTACACGTGTGTGTGTGTGCGCGCGCGTACGCGTTTTGCACTATATGAAAGTTCAACTTACTCTCAAGATATCTAGGAAAATAAATCGTTTATACGTTTCCTACATCTGTCACAGGACAGTGCTCTATTGATGTGTACCCCCCACCCACCTACGCTGCATCACAAGACACGCGTAGATTCTATGCCTTCTTCTACATGTCCTGTTGCGACCTTTCATACATTACTTACCGCTTACTCGTTAGTTTTTTTCGCATCTGTCGGATAACGAGCGCCCCGACCCCTAGCACTACTGCTCCACCTATATAGGGTGCATACTCCGTCAGTCTATCAAACACAGTAGTCGCCATATTGTGTACCAATATAGAATATTCGATAAATTCTACTGTTTATCGTATCTAAACCCCCATTGAGCCCACAGCTGACGGAGGGCAGGGTATGACCTTTATTACTATAGTGAGATGTCCATGCGTGAATTGCATCTTACGTAAAGCGTATCCGTCATAATAACATAAACTTGCAGTGCTTAAGAAGTATACACTTCAATCGAGATTATAATGTATTTAGTTGAGTATGTGATTTAAACGGGCATGTGCAAGTCCCTGGTTAAGTATGCATATGTACACACGGTTGCAGCATATCGTCGAATCAACGTCGAACCTGAACCAGACTATAGTGAACCACGCTTCAGGGAGGTTCGATATAGGGAAAAATAATGAAGGATTTTACCGGTTTGAAAAGTGTCATTTTTGCCCACTATTTTATCTATTACATAAATATATTTTCTTTTCCAGATCGATTCATTTCCTGTGGCTGCAAGTCAAATCTTGAATCATGAGAAAAGAAAGAGGGAAAGAAAGAGATGACAGTTGTCACCGTAAAAAAAAAAAAAAAAAAAAAAAGGCTTGCGCTTAGTGCTAAATACGATTGATATTCAGCATTCTGTTTAAGAAATATACGATTTCTCTCCGAGGCACCAAACACATATATCAACGATTCCATGGATATAATAATTTGTATAAATTTGTAATAATTTGTATACATTTGTAATAATTTCTATGCATTTGTAATAATTTGTATACATTTTCCAAGGCAAAAAGAATGTTGCCTAAATATTGTAGACATTGTCTCAGTTACATTTATCACATTCAATCCATAATTGCCTTTCATATGTTGTAATTTTGTTACAAAGCATACGTATGTAAAAGTGTGCAGTACACGACAGAAAAAAAAAAAAAACACTTTACAAAATAGAAAAAAGGAAGAAAGAAAGAAAATACGAAATAGATTTTACAATAAAAAGTTGCACAAATAGAAAACGCATGTGTAAAAACATATGTCTACGCGATCATGTAATCAATAGTTAGGATTATTATTATTATTATTATTATTATATATATATATATATATATATATATATATATATATATATATATATATATATATATATATATATATATATATATATATTCACGTAATATTATGCAAGATGTGCATGTGTTTTCGAGCTACGAAGTCCCAATCCCAAAGAAATCACCATTTATCTCGCGCCAACGTATTTTCTTTAAAAAAAAGGGAACCAATCCATGGGAAATCCTGAATAATGGGAAAATGTGCATATTATGCACACATTTCTTTAGGTAATGAATGAACTTAAAAATATTTTCAAGTGTAAATGGTTTGAATGGTTAAAATTGTATTGCCATAAAAATACAATTTGTTTCTCAATTTTTAAAAGACTTTTTCCTTGCATTATGATTAACTTGAAAGTTAATTGTTCTATTTATTATTATTGCTTTCATTCATACCAGGCAAATGTCGTGTGAGAATGGGTTCATGTCATCTTCAGATGTATCTAAACTATCCAATATGATTGCTCCCACCTGTGCTAATTCCTGGTGTACTAATTGATAGATTTTGTCAAATTTATTAATTTCGAAGACTTACATATCTTTTTAGTATATCTACGTCATATAGTCGGTACTTTTCTGGTCGCGTATGAAAAAAAGAAGACAGATTTCGTCCTACATATGTACAGAAAAGAGACAGACATATATGCAGATAGAAAGATCATTTTAAGGAATGCATTTGATTATACAGACAGTAGATATATATATATATATATATATGTTGATAGATACATATATAATGTCATGCATTGATTATACAAAGCATCATCATCATCATCATCATCATCAATCCTTAAAATTCTAAAAATTATATACTGGACCTATTAACAAAAGGAAACAACTGTTTGACCCTTAATACCACCCGTACATTCAGATGGGCACGGGTACCAAATTGTATCAGAGTCATGTGATCGGAGCATGGTCTATGCAATCACCGGCAGCAGACGATCAGAAGGTGAGACACTTATGTATGGTGGAATCTTATTGTGAATATTCTGGGTTATTTTTGTTTCTGTTTGTAGGGGGGGGGGGGGGGGGTTGGCGGGGGGCTTGACAATCTGCTGTGGAGACCAATTCTTCTCATATCAAGATACAAGGCGACATGTACACGTGTTGATGATTACATGATAACTGCAGAAATGGAAGATGATTCTGATTACCAAGAATCTAGGTATGACGCTAAATTAGGAACAGATTTGGTTTGGTGCTTTGCGGTACAGCAACACAAGTAGGTTATTTAGTACAGCGGGAATTGGAGTGAAATGCCTTGCCCAAGGACACATGACAGTATCTGGCACAGGCTGATCCAATGGTAGTATTCGAACCCGAGCCCTTTCAGTCGTGAGTCCGACACGCTAACCACTGAACTACCGCGACTCTCTAAATTAGTTTGAGAGCTATGTTCCGGAAACTCCAATGTTTACAGACAGACACAGGCAGATGACCAGACTGAAATAGCGCTTTAATTTTATGCCCCCCCCCCCTCCATTACATACGGGGGAGGGGTCTGTGTGTAAAAACATAAATGTAAATACATCAATAATTAACTACATAACTGTCTATACTATCATTGAATACGCACACTCCATGCACCATGGCAACACCTGCTGAACGAACGGAAGAACAAACGAACTCTTGCGATCGAATGAATGTATGAATACGTTGATACATATTCAACCTCCGTTTATAAGGATTCCAAGGAATATGGAAAAGCCAGGGAAAAAAATATATGAAGGAACATACAAACAATATTCAGCCTATGCTATGTTTCATTGTCGTATTATGTGCAATGCCTTTCATTTAAAAGTCAAGAGATTCTATGTTGAACTGTCGTCACAAACATCTGCTGTCTTTCAATTTAAAAATATTACTTTTGCGATTCAATTTAAATTATTAATTGTTAGTGATTTGGAAACTCGATCTGATAAAGAAACAAATTTCGGTGTTCAAAATGGCAGTGAGTTAACACTAAAGTCATTACTTTTAGTACAATTCAAAGTGAAATATAAAACAGAATCTTCAAGCAATGCATTAAAACTTACAGATGGGAAAACAATATTTGAGATAAGTTCTAATTGTGGTAAAGCATATCTCACACAAAATGATCAAAGAATGATGTTATAAACAATGCCATTTTCTGCAAAGACCGTTTGACCCTCTGGGGGCAGACTCGTCTTAAAGTTCTCATTCCAGTCATATTTTGCGCTGACTTTAGGCGGAGAAAAAGATGATAGACTAGCAATAACTCTGTTAGACATGTTGGCTCAAGGCTATAAATTTCTACATTTTCCGAAACTTTTTGAGAATTTCTATTAAAAATGAGGTAAAACAGCAAGAGCAGGCATTTCTGATTGAAAAGGTAGAAATCAAACTATATCAGCCCTGGGTTTTGTGTGACGTTCGAAATAAGTGAGAGCGCCACCTGGTGAGCAGTTTGATATCTCATATCATTCTAAGTTACTGCTTATGTCATGCGATCTATGGGCTTGCACATTCAGTGCCAATGAGAACAAAGCTTGAAAGTGAGCCACTATCAAGGCAAGTAGTCCAACCGACCAGGTAATCATGAACAGGGTTACATGGCTAACTTGGATGATAAAGGTACTTGCAAATGTTTGCTACGAATCTGAAAAAAATAATGCACCCGTCATCAAGAAATATTATTCTATTTTCAGGAAAGATATCATATGCACCAATACTATTTTACTGATGTTGGACACTAACTTGGACAAACCACACCAAAATAATCAGCATTTGTGACGTTGCATGTTCTTGAAAAAATTGCATTTCAATGAGAAAAAATAAAATAAAAAATAGAATATTTAGTGCAAGTATTCTTTCCGAAACCTACGGAATCACACATATTTGCTTTCTTGTCCTACACAAAAAGCCAAGATGGCTGAACTCAGTAATCATTTGTATTTCTGTTTAAGCTTAATTGCTGCTTTCCGTTGAATATAAGTAACAGTCTTCAGTGATCAGCAAATCCCCAGAAAAAAATCAGAAAAATAGTGATGATTATCTTATGGACTACAATACCTGCTATGGACTACAATACCTACTATGGACTAAAGTACCTGCTATGGATTAAAGTACTTGCTATGAACTACAATACCTACTATGGACTAAAGTACCTGCTATGGATTAAAGTACCTGCTATGGACTACAATACCTACTATGGACTACAATACCTGCTATGGACTACAATACCTACTATGGACTAAAGTACCTGCTATGAACTACAATACCTACTATGGACTACAATACCTGCTATGAACTACAATACCTACTATGGACTACAATACCTGCTATGGATTAAAGTACCTGCTATGGACTACAATACCTGCTATGGACTACAATACCTGCTATGGACTACAATACCTACTATGGACTAAAGTACCTGCTATGAACTACAATACCTACTATGGACTACAATACCTGCTATGAACTACAATACCTACTATGGACTAAAGTACCTGCTATGGATTAAAGTACCTGCTATGGACTACAATACCTGCTATGGACTACAGTACTTGCTATGGACTACAATACCTGCTATGGACTAAAGTACCTGCTATGAACTACAATACCTACTATGGACTACAATACCTGCTATGGATTAAAGTACCTGCTATGGACTACAATACCTACTATGGACTACAATACCTGCTATGGACTACAATACCTACTATGGACTAAAGTACCTGCTATGAACTACAATACCTACTATGGACTACAATACCTGCTATGAACTACAATACCTACTATGGACTAAAGTACCTGCTATGGATTAAAGTACCTGCTATGGACTACAATACCTGCTATGGACTACAGTACTTGCTATGGACTACAATACCTGCTATGGACTACAGTACTTGCTATGGACTACAATACCTGCTATGGATTAAAGTACCTGCTATGAACTACAATACCTACTATGGACTAAAGTACCTGCTATGGATTAAAGTACCTGCTATGGACTACAATACCTGCTATGGACTACAATACCTGCTATGGACTACAATACCTGCTATGGACTAAAGTACCTGCTATGAACTACAATACCTACTATGGACTAAAGTACCTGCTATGGATTAAAGTACCTGCTATGGACTACAATACCTGCTATGGACTACAGTACTTGCTATGGACTACAATACCTGCTATGGACTACAGTACTTGCTATGGACTACAATACCTGCTATGGACTACAATACCTGCTATGGACTACAATACCTGCTATGGACTAAAGTACCTGCTATGAACTACAATACCTACTATGGACTAAAGTACCTGCTATGGATTAAAGTACTTGCTATGGACTACAATACCTGCTATGGACTACAGTACTTGCTATGGACTACAATACCTGCTATGGACTACAATACCTGCTATGGACTACAATACCTGCTATGGACTACAATACCTGCTATGGACTACAGTACTTGCTATGGACTACAATACCTGCTATGGACTACAATACCTGCTATGGACTAAAGTACCTGCTATGAACTACAATACCTACTATGGACTAAAGTACCTGCTATGGATTAAAGTACTTGCTATGGACTACAATACCTGCTATGGACTACAGTACTTGCTATGGACTACAATACCTGCTATGGACTGCAATACCTGCTATGGACTACAATACCTGCTATGGACTACAATACCTGCTATGGACTACAATACCTGCTATGGACTACAATACCTGCTATGGACTACAATACCTGCTATGGACTAAAGTACCTGCTATGAACTACAATACCTACTATGGACTAAAGTACCTGCTATGGATTAAAGTACCTGCTATGGACTACAATACTTGCTATGGACTACAGTACTTGCTATGGACTACAATACCTGCTATGGACTACAGTACTTGCTATGGACTACAATACCTGCTATGGATTAAAGTACCTGCTATGAACTACAATACCTACTATGGACTAAAGTACCTGCTATGGATTACAATACCTACTATGGACTACAATACCTGCTATGGACTACAATACCTGCTATGGACTACAATACCTGCTATGGACTACAATACCTGCTATGGACTACAATACCTGCTATGGACTACAGTACTTGCTATGGACTACAATACCTGCTATGGACTACAATACCTGCTATGGATTAAAGTACCTGCTATGGACTACAATACCTGCTATGGACTACAGTACTTGCTATGGACTACAATACCTGCTATGGGCTACAGTACTTGCTATGGATTACAATACCTGCTATGGACTACAATACCTGCTATGGACTACAATACCTGCTATGGACTACAATACCTGCTATGGGCTACATTACCTGTTATGAACTACAATACCTACTATGGACTAAAGTACCTGCTATGGATTAAAGTACCTGCTATGGACTACAATACCTGCTATGGACTACAGTACTTGCTATGGACTACAATACCTGCTATGGATTACAATACCTGCTATGGACTACAATACCTGCTATGGACTACAGTACTTGCTATGGACTACAATACCTGCTATGGACTACAATACCTGCTATGGACTACAGTACTTGCTATGGACTACAATACCTGCTATGGACTACAATACCTGCTATGGACTACTGTTCTTGTGATTGACTACAGTACCTGTAATAACAGCTAATTGCTCAATTAGTACCTTGCATTACAGATATCTCTCCCCTCCTCATCTAGGAGCAGAATATTGGATCAAATATAAAGTATAAGGCCACTAGTAGCTTGAATTGGAAGCTCTTATACCGGTGCGGATTTTACTGAAATGATACTCAATGTCCTTGAAGTGATCATCCAATATCGAGACAATCTTTAATAAGTATTTTGTCCCTGCTTTTTGTAGAGCATTTATGTCTAAATTAAAAATCAACTTCTCCAGTAAAATTAACTCCCAATTCCCAACATTTAGCCATAAAACCAACGAAGAGTTAGATTGCCTAAAATTATCGACAGTACTATCTTCCTTCATATAGAATAGGTTTGTTGTGCGTGACCTCATCCCAGAACGAGTCGATCATCCATAACTGTAGAGGCGAACTGATTGAACGGTCATTTCAGACAGTAAGAAAGTTTCTTGTGTACCATACGGTCACAACTTCTCCCCCCCCCCCCCCCCTTGCAATTTTTTTTTTCTTGGGGGTAGGGAGTTTTTTTTTGAAGATCGAAATACGAGTTAATCTAAATCCACCTATTATAGCGGGAAGTAGCATAAAGAACTATGCGAGTACCGCTCATTTTAAAGTTTCCTACAAGCAGATTGCAAGCTATACAATTATCACAAATTTAGAGATGAAATTATGGCAATCATCGAGGGAAAATGAGAGAAAAGGAACAAGAATACTGATCAGTCATTCCCTTTCATGGAAATTACAAATTAAAACATTTTTTTTTTTGCTAACCTTTGCTTTATGGACTCAAGAAGGAGAAATCAGAACTGCAAAACTTTAAGCAGACCATAGTAAAATACTGTGTGATAAGAGGTCACACAAAATACTGTGTGAATAGAGGTCACACAAAATACTATGTGATAAGAGGTCGCACAAAATACTATGTGAAAAGAGGTCACACAAAATACTATGTGATAAGAGGTCACACAAAATACTATGTGATAAGAGGTCACACAAAATACTATGTGATAAGGAGGTCACAAAAATACTATTTGATAGGAGGTCACACAAAATACTATGTGATAAGAGGTCACACAAAATACTATGTGAAAAGAGGTCACACAAAATACTATGTGATAAGAGGTCACACTTAAAGGGGAGAATCAATTACCATATCCAAGAACTGCAGTTTATTTTCGAAGAGTTATTGTCTGTACTATTGACCATACATACTGGTGTGTACCAAAGCAAACACGTGTAACAATTTACGACCATGAGGAGGGCTGAATTCCAACGACCGGGAGGAGACATTACGTAACCGTGTTTAATCAAAATCTTAACTTTATAACTTCCTGTGCAGCTACGCTGTGCACTTTGCTAGCTATTTTTCTACCTCATCTTAGTGACATTAACGGCTTTTGGTAACAAATCGTAATGCACTGTAACAATTAGTAACACTCGGTGACAATCAGTTAGTTACATATTTCACTACCTAAATGGTCGGTTATTTATTATTATGCTTAAACAGCGACTCTATTGTCCTTACTTGACAAGGGTTCTTGGTTGGTTGGTTAGTTTCTTACAGTACTCGGAGCACATTCTTGACTATATTATACCAAGTAAACGGGAGCGAAGTGCCTTTCTTAAGGACACACGGTGGCAGCCGACCCAGGCTGGCCTAAGCGGATATAGAACCTGCAACCCTTGGGCTGCGAGACCGACGCTCAAATGACAGGCCTCAGCTCACAATTAATTTTCCTATATAGTCTCTACATTTGATTTTTAGTACTGAACTTTCCACTGTGCCCAAATAATAATAAATCATATGTTCATCTAAAGTCTCTTCAAAGATGAACTCACGGTAAAGTTCTCGTCATAGGTTAACCTGCATTGTTTTTTGAGAAGCTGGACTGTAAACAAAGCAACGTGCAATGGGTCACAGGTTTCACTTCCGGATCAGCACCAATGTCTTATTACTCACTGTGCACTGTGCCAAAATACATATAGACAACCACATCATAATGCTCATATTCTAAAGAAGAAGCAATTTCCTTTAAATCAATACTAAGAATGGCTAAATCTAATTCTTGTATCACCAACAAAACGAGAGAGGAAAATTTGTTCTAAAATTTGACTTGGACTACATTCGTGGGTACCGACCTGGAAGTAATAATTGTGAGTCCAACTGAGCTACTGCGACCCCCCCCCCCTCCCCCGACAAGGGGCACGTGGAATATGACAAAACATTCTAAAAGCCCTCGATTACTCCAGTTGGCCCTCTCCCACTCGTTCTCGATTATCTAAGATCGTCTTCTCCTGCTCACCACATCATTTGTCGAGCTCACCCTATGATCTTTCCAGCTTGCTGATCTATCTATCTCACCTTATGATCTCTCCAGCTCGCCTTGTGATCTACCTCTATTAATCCAGCTGGACTACCACCCTTCTCCCACTCCCTCACGATTACTGCCGCCCGATATCGATTACTTTTTCCCATCAACTTTGAACGATTTTGGTGTTTCATACAAATCTATGTAGAGTATGAAGTATGTGAACAATTACATTTTGTGCAAGTTTAAGGTTTAAAAACGAGCAATAAATAAATAAATAAAAAATATGTATACATTATTAAAAGTTGGATATTTGCCAGCCCATTAGCACGTTTTTTAGTATGTGCATTATTTCATATACGTGCTGAAGAAGGAATTGCTGTAATATTTTATTATGTGCGGTAGAATAATATAGTAGTAATTTCGAGTTGCAGATAAATCACGCAGTTTAGGGACAATGAGGTAATGGTGAAATTGTCTACAGAAAGATAAGTGAGGAATCCATTTGTGATTTGTGCATAATCCAGTGTCTGCTGTGGTATTTTATTATTATTATTATTAATATTTTTTTTTCATTTTGGTTAAGCTAGTTGTACAACTGCTATCACTAAGAAAATAGTGTGCAGCCGATTGTTGACTCCGTTGAGTTTTTCTGACAATGTCTTCTGTCGTGAACGCCATACCGCAGGTACGGTATTTATGTTTTAGTTAACATTTAGTCGTGTAACCAGACAGTTTTGTTTGGCTATTTTTTTTAATATTTTTTTTATCAACTTTAAAGTGTTGGTGGCTTTCTCTTTAATTACGAAGTTTAACCCTAATTGTGATCTCGAATGTTGCTTTAAACGAGCATAGGGCTCGCAGTTGTCCAGCCTGTACCGATGAATTGGACACTAATTGTAATATTCTCTTCCTTTCGGGCACCCTTTTTCTTGTACTTATGAGGAAATGTCCTACTTTTCTAGAGATTTTTTGCCATGCATATCTTTATAAATTATGCAAGATTCTTTTTTGTTTTTATGTAATGTATTTCATGCTTCAGTTGTTCCTATACTTTTAAAAGTTATGTTAAGGAATGCATCGGCTATATTTCCGTTCTGGACATTGTGTTTTTATTGTTGTTTGTTTTACTTGCTATGGGAACACATGAACAGACTTTGGTAACATACGGTACATATGGGTAAGTAGAGGTAAATTGAGATAGTTGCCCAAAGGTTACATTGCATTATAAACTTCAAACACACGCATAATATTTAGCTTCTACCAATATAGATTCAAGCGCTGGTAACAATGGTAGGTCACGGAAACAGGGAGCAAATAAATAATAAATAAATAAAAGAAGAAGAAGAAGCAAGAAGGACCTGGTTTGCATGTCAAGTCAATGCTACGAATACTTCTGAAAAATGTGTGACCTTGACCCCAAGGACGAACGAATGATGGAGTGTTGCAGAATAAATGTTTTCTCTTTAATTAAACATCCCATGCATTAGTCCAAGTTTCCTCTGAACATTCCCAGCCTAATTTAGATACTTGGACGGTTATGTTGGGATGTAGGGTTAGAGCGTACTAGTATTCTTTATTGAAAACATGGAATTCGCCGAAATGATGGGAATGGGGTAGACGCTTTAACATGGTTAGCAAATTAAGCAACATGCTATCGAACTTGACCTGTCTGATATCGGTAAGCAGAATATTTATCTTCTCAGACATAGCAATTAACACATCATTTGTAACTTTAATAAGCTGACAAATGAACTGATTATCCAGCATTTACGAAGAGTCAACATTTTCTTGCAGTTACATGATCGCAAAAGCTCGCTGTATCAGTATTCGATCGCATCCGGCCTTTCCCTACTAAGGTTGTCTGCATCCTGTAATCCTTTGACCTCTGACTTGACCTTGCAATGCAAGAAATGGTAAAAGTGGTGTGCTGAGTTTGTAAAGAATGTAAATCTGGCTCGTGCGTCGGCTTATTTACGAGACTCACTAAGTAACATAATTGTCGAGATATCCAAAATGTGGCGGGAAAGGTCAAAGAAAACTCAGATTATCCGTATATGCACATAATTCGTCAATAGGGATAGAAAAATTATAAAAAGAAATAAAAGTTTTTTTTTTTTTTTTTAAAACAACAATAATAAACCAAGCCTCAATGTCCAAGGGGTGAGGAAGTGTGTGCAGAATGTATATGTAAGTTTTTGATAACGTAAAGCATTACCGTTTCGTGTTTCCCATATATAAAAAGGTCGCCATTTTGAGCGATGTGAGAAAAAAAATCGATCTTTTCCATTGAGCTTACTGAGATTGTGAACCAAAGAAGCAAGTATTTTACTTAACTAGTTTGTATTTAGGTGCTGAATTGTCTGAAGAAAATGTTTAAGAGATTATTTCAGTAGAGAATATGGACAGTACCGTAAAAACCCCAAACATGATGACTACTCCAAAGACCCCAAACATGGTGACTACTCCAAAGACCAAGCTTTCATTTCAGCCGATGAGAGATCATCTTGAAATACCTAGATGTACTATTGTTTAATTTTCTGTGTATACAACATAATGTATACTACCGAAAATTCTGAAGTTATATGTGTTGTGAAAAATGGGACTACAATTGTCTGTCACACACTTATCTATCAACTTACATATATTATTAACTTATTTATATTCAGCTCACGTTTCATACTTGACTATGCCAGATAAAACAACAAATAGCATTTACAAGGTTCCGCATAGAGATTCGGAAGCACTATAGTAATAACCTTTTCTGTTCGTTCGTCTGCCCCCCCCCCCCTCCCATGACACTTCTTCTTACTACCAGAGCCCTTCAATACTAACACACAGTTGTATGTCATTTGGTAGTTGAACTGCCTTGTACAATGAGATGTTCCTTTTTAAAGGTTTCGTCTTTTTAGGTCCAATTTTGAGGGAGTTGTTGCCTTTTGTCGATCAGTTTTAAGTCTCTGCAACAGCAGATCCTTTTACCCAGCAATGCTCAGAAACCACTCAACATATTAAGAATGCAATTTGGTATGTCCGTTTTCTCATAGACTTAAGTGTGCCTTTTATGGGTTTTGTATCATCAACTCCAGTTTGGACAGAGTTATGGCCCTTGACAATTGACTTTATTTCTTCACATGGAATGTTGCTTGTAACCGGCATAGCTCAACAACCGTTGAACATATTCTGATGCAATATTGTATGAACATTGTCTCATAGACCGAGGCCCGTTATGGGTTTAGTCTCGCCTACTCCATTTTGGATAGAGTTATGGCTCGTGTCGAGCAAATTCTTGTCTTCACACGGAAACTTAGAACGTCGCTTGCAGTCACCTTCGCTCAAGAAGTAATATTGCAAATATTCTGAAGAATTGTCTCTTACACCTAGATATGCCTTAAATGTGTTTTGTCTCGCATTGATGATACCTTGAATGAGTTAGATTTCAGTAATGCACGCCATCATTTAGAGAAGTTATGTCCCTTGACGGATATTCTCCTAACTTTGGTGTCCGAACACAAGCGCCTCTGTTTATGACCCTGCGGAGCAAACTGCAATGAGCGAAGGCCCTTTTGCGATGCACCCATCGATAATAACTCGTTAGTTTTCTTTTATTTTTTTACTATTCTTTTTTGAAATTGTAGGCACATATTAGACCCCTTGTGGTAGGAGGTAGTTGCTCGGGCTTGTGGGTCGGGATGCGACTTCCATTTAAGAATTAGAGGAATAATTTGATGTACTTACGGTATATCAATATGTGCTAAACAAGATATAAATGACAAAAATACAAAAAATTTAAAACAAACAATAATTATTTGCTATATTTTATACGACGCGTGTCTGGGCATAAACGCAGTCGAGTTTACTTTTGAAAATATATTTTAAATCCAAATATTGAGTGACTAAGGATAGACCTGATAATCCAAACAATGACGAAACCATTGGTCTGCTCTGGATAAATTTTACCATGTTCTAATGAGCTCCATGGAAAGACCGTTTAAATATATATCGAAGGATTTCGTAAAAAAAAATATTGTACAAAAAAAAAAAAAAAAAAAAAAAAAAAAAAAAGCCAAGTGGGATTGAAAAAGTCACACATGACTGGCATCAGCATTATAGCTAAATGCAGCATTAGTCAGCCAAGTAATATGGGTTAGTTGGATGCATTACGTAAGATTTAGTCTTATTCGTTTAACTGGTGTTTAAAAAGTATTTTTTATTGGAACTGCGGCGAATCCCAATCATTTGTACAAGCTTGAGACACGCGAGACGCCTTGATATCTGGATACTCTGTTAAATTTGTTCAATTTCTATTCAAGGGTGTTATAGAAGACATCCCCCCCCCCTCTCTCTCTCAACGTGTAGAGAAAAAGTAAAAAAAGTTCTGAATATTAGTGCGCTGTAAAAGTTCTTTAATGGTTAAATACTCACCATGCACCTTTACACACTTTCTCAGTCAGATTATCAAATTAAATGCCATTTTGTATTTATGTTTCTTTGGTATGTTGTTCATACACTGGAAAACTGCACTCACAACCACAGGGTGGCTTTCAAATTGTCTTCACTTCAGCGAATCTTTGATAACGGGATTCAGCCAAAACTCCCTTTGAGCTCAATCAAGGTTGTATGGAGAATATGGCAAAGTGTGGACGCTGTCATGACGGTGGATTTATGCGTCAGTGCGTTCTCATGAAGTAGATAGATTCCTCGGATACTGGTGCGTGGACGGGTGGTTTGGTAGTGTTCCACAACTTCTGGCAATACTTTGGCGGCATAAAAATGTCCAGTGACACTAGAAGAATCAGGCACTGTTACCGGGATGACCATGCCTTTTCAATTTATAAATAATAAGCACAAAACTCTCTTGACAGGCCGACTACGTCGAGCGATTTGTTGTCTCTGTTCATTTTCTTCGAACCAAACTTTATTATTTTCTTTCGAGTCAGGTTCAGAAAAGTAAATCCATGCAATATCACCTGTAACAATGTCCTTCAAACATCTCTGGTCACTCTACTCTTCACTTGCCAGTAGTTGCTTGGCGAGTTCAACCCGAGTCTGCTTTTATTGAGCCGTCAACAAATACGGGATCGATCTTGCACAAACCATTTTGAGCTTGAAATGATTCTTCAATATAATAAAAGCTGCTGACGAATTAATGCCCGTGATCATATCAATATTTTACCCCGTGTACCGAGCATCTTCAACAATTGCTCAATTTACAGCAGTCATTTCTTACTCACAAATCGCAGACAACGGTCTTCCAGAATGTGGATCATCTTCCAAGGATTCGCGACCATTTTTAAAATTATAAAACATACCCCAGAATTGCAGGATATAAGAGAGAATCAAATATCTGCAAACTTGATCCAAAACGGCCTTGATATCATTCAGAGAGCACCTAAGAATGACCACATTCTACAGTATGCTCTTTGCACTGAAGCACAATTGCTCTCCTTTTCTGATATTTCTATGTTACTGTCATTTATCCATGTTACATCACATGTATATATCTGCAGGTGTCTGGCGTGCTGCATGTGCAGCAGAAGATCATTTTATTGAAGGTTATTTTGTCTATCCAGCGGGTGTTAAATTTATTGACAGGTGCAAAGAAACAAAAAATGTTATGACAAAATATTCAGAACATTTCATGTACTCATTGGTCAAAGTAACATGACTCTGTGACCATCTGTATTTGAGAAATTAACCACAGAAAAAAAAAAATTGAACACTGAGCTTAATCTAAGGTCCGGATGAATGGATGGACATATGGTTGGTCATCGAGATGGTTAGGCACACCAAAGAGATCATTATGTTCAGCTTCTAGAAATAAATTGCTTGTTGATTTTTACTTGAGTTGTTGCTTTCACTTTCTTTCTGTTACATTTTTCCAGACCGTAGAGTCGTAACATCAGCTTCCACCAATGCAGGTCTGACAACATGGATTTATGTGTAACACGCAATCGCAAGTTTAGTAGACATCAGTCTCAGTGCTTTACATTTTTTTATGGTATTTTTTTTTACAATAATCTTCAAAATTCACAAACAATCCAAAGAGTCAAAGGGAAAATGTAATAATTTATTGCATTAAACAAAAAACGTATGTACATTGTAAGTATGAGGATAATGGATCCCTAAGTGTATGACGCTATTGATGTTCCAACTATGGTTTTCACTTTCTTAAATAACTAGGGATAATGTAATACCTTATATAATCAAGTTCAAGTCAGCTACAACTACAAACTGCACAGATCCAGATCTGCCATCACATAATGCACTGGCAGATCTGGATATATGCAGAGTGTTAGGATTAATCAGTAGAACGAACAACAGAGAGCATAATCTGCCTGTGCATTATTCGATGGCAGATCGTGGTCTATGTTGCTTGAAGTTGGACCCGACTTATACATCATTATGTATGGTACAAGGAGGAGGATGGAATAATAGAAACATTATTCCTGAGGAAAGTGAATTTAGAGTATTCCATTTTCTCTCGGAAACATTTTGTAAAATAAATGCAAACAAATATTTGTGAATGTGAATACATTTACATTGTGGAAGATTGCGTGTCAAACCTAGATACAATAGAACCTTTCTTTAAAGAATACTCAAGTAAAATTTTGTCCTCTATGGACATGTGTGATTTATATAAAGGCTAATTATGTACAAGATATAAAGTGGTCAGTCTTGTATTTGAGAATTTAAGGACAGTTATTGTGGCTTTTCTGTCACAAACTGAGTTTTACTGTTAACATGTCAGTGGAGTTGGTAAAACAGATATTCCCGACAGAAAAAGAACCATAAATGTCCTCGGATTTTTTAGCACAATACTGTTACCATAACACTCTAATGAAACCTTTGTAAAATAAATAGCAAAAAATGTAATTCACTGTGCCACCACATCGTAGAAAAAGTCATGCCATACCAATGTAATCAAAACACCTGACAAAGTTCTGGATTTTACATCCATACATTTTGAAATTCGACCAATCAGAAAGCACATTAAATTTGTGGGTGTGTCTGAATGTTGTTCATCAAATGCAGGTGTCCTTTAAAAGAAGGTCCGTTACATCTTGCTGTATGTTTGTCTTTCTGTTTACCATTCTGTCTGCTTGCCTATTCATAACAGCTTGTATGCAAAGTATATGCAGATATATGCATGTATTTTGTAGGCAAGTACTGTAAATACCAAAAATATCTAATTTTTGCTTAAATTTTATTCACATTAAAAATTTTTTTATGAAAAAATGATAATGATAATGCATATGCTATAAAGACCAAAAATTAACTAAACGGGCAGTTCCAGAACTGGGATTAGATATTAGTAACCAATGTCTTATAAGCAGCATGCTATACTAACATGTGAATAGATGGACAATTGAATGTTGTTATTATGAAATACTGTGCAATTGATGTTTTCTCTTTAATTTTATTTTAACATCTGTCACTGTCGGTAACAGTTCGTGGTATTATCTATACTTGCTTATAAGTTAAGTCCAACTGCAAACTGCAGAGACACAGATCTCCCGTCGCATAATCCACCAGCAGATTTGGATCTATGCAGTTTGTTAGGATTAATTAGTAAAACAAATATAGACACTGATCTGCCAGTGCATTATGCAACAGCAGGTCAGGGTTTATGCAACTCGACTAATATGCAAGTACATATGGTATCTGTGGTATGATATCCTCGAGTTAGAATAAACTAATGACACTTATTTTTTCTTTTGCATTTAAATAGCATAGTTTATGAACACACAAAACTTTTGTTTGAATATGGTAAAACTATGACAACCAAAATGTATATTTGTGCACACCAGTAGTATACTCAAATTTTAGGGAGCTATGGTACCTCAGTTGGTGAAGCATCCAACTTGCAATCAAAGGTTTGTGGGTTTGATATCTGCCCAGGACAGCTCGGTTTGGCTGCCTCTGTTTCTTGGTAAAGGCACTTAGCTCCCAATTCCTTAGCATGATATAGGCAATAATGTGTTAAAAGTTCAGTTAAAATCAACCAACCAACAAATAAACAGCAAATAAAATTGTACGCTAATATGCTGGAATTAATAATTCACTAAAATTGAAAGATGCTAAATTATTTTGCTGTACAGTAGGTTCTTTTTAATTTTTATGCAAGTCATGGCTAATATCATAAATAACAATACATCCATAACTGTCACTAGACAGGCTGAATTTTCTAATTAATAAAATTTCAAATAAATATAACAGTAAAAGTTAATTGGTCTGTAAGGCAAGAGAAAAGTTCTTCAAAGCTAATATAAGTTATTTCAAGACAGCATTAGTTTTCTGTGAATACATCATACAAATGAGGTACCAAATATTTATTTATTTTCATTTGCTTTCACTGTATGCATTCTTATGGTTTTGTAAACTATCATTTTCCTAAGTACCTAAATTGTTGACTGAACCTTTCAAATTGATGGGATTCCCACATGCAGGATATCTTTGTTTGGTGTTGAAATTCATGATTTTGTAGAATCCACTAAATCCATGAGATGCTGGTAAACAAGGAACAAAAGTCAATTGAAAAGAATAGTGCACATAAAACAATCTTCATATAAGAATAATAATAACGATAATGATATTTGGTGCATGGTATTTGTTCAAGAACCAATTTTAAAAGGTGAACCTGTTACAAAGGTTACCTGTGTACAAAGGCCAGTTTTACCTTTTCATATGGGTGGCCAATTTTGACTATATATATATATGCATGTCCTCTCTGCAGTGTGTCTGTTCTAGACAGGTGTCCTTTCTCTAGGGATGCATACTATTTTTGCTATGTTCATGTGTGCTTTTTGTTAGGGAGTCTGCCATATATATATTTCTTTCTTTTGTGATATCTGCTATAGATGTCCTTTCTGTTGGAGTATTTGTTCAAGAAGGTGTCTTGTATATCAGGATGTCTGCTCAAGATATGTGTTGTTTCTATTGGAGTGTTTGTTGTAGACACAATTTTGTGATCAGGTGACCCAAGGATGTGGATAACTGAAGTTAGGATAATGAAAAACAAAGACTTGACAGATGCAAAGGTGGTTACACTAGTCTGGAAAGGTCAGATGGGATAAAACTGGAAATCATCCTTTAATACTAAGTGCTATTAAAAGAAAGACATTAAAAGGAGTACAAAAAAACTTTCAACTGCAACAACCTCCAAATATGACCACTACCCAATCACTACTTCTTTTCAATTTTCCTATTCACACTACAAAATAACCTCTGTTGTTTGAACGATTCTGAATTAAAATTATTTTTCTTCATTATATCTGTAAGAGGTTTAATTGCACATCAACACAATTCTGGCTATGTTCTGTAAAGTACAAGACATAAAGGTGGTCTTATTCAATTCTAGATAAAACACATTTTTGAAAAGTCAATCGAAAACATCATCGAATACGAGCCTTGTATTTCCAACATGAGTTATTACATTTGAACAATAAACCAGATCTATATATATTATGTATATCCTGATTATCCTTACTAACATCTATAGTTTCAATTACTGAGTTTTTTAAGGATACTGTTTAAATACACTGTCCTACTTTACAGAGAGATCTGGTGGTTTCACCGATGACACCATAATATGTCTGGGCTGGAAAATCTAAAAGTTCATAATTGCACATAATTACAGTTTGATAAAATCATGCAAAAATTGATTTTTCCCCAACTCATATATATATGTATAATACTGGACAAGTAGCATACAATTTAACTTGTCCAGCAGAATGTTTAACTTGTCTTAATGTGCTGGACAAAAGAGTTTTCCAGCTCTGTCTGTATTTTACGGACAGAAAAAAACTGATATTTACTATTTTAAACAAAGACATGATAAATATTTTCTTCAAGTTTCAAGATAAAATCTGTCAAAATAAACAAATCGGACGCAATAAAAATCTTGAAAAGTTAAGACTTAATTTACATTGAGAATTGTTTCTCCATTTTGAAAGCATTGTCAAAGTTGACTTGTTTATGAATTCCACTGACAACCAGAGGAATGGTGAGCAATTTGCTGTGAAACTGAGACAAGCTATGTTCATGATATTTGCCAAATGCTAAGTTCCAAGTCGAAAAAGTCCATAACAAAAAAAAAAAATTGTGGGAGGACAATAATTTGACAATATGCACATCTTTAAATGATGACCATTGCATGTTTAAAGTTTCAGGGTGATCCACTGAAAACTGTAAGATTCTGTCACACATACATCTGGGTCCAAGACAAAAAGGGCAATAACTCTAACAAAAATCTCGTCTTCAGACAATGATCATAACATCTTACAAATTTCATAGTGATCCACTGAAATCTGTAACACTAATTGCATTCACAAGATTCTGTGTTACACTGCAAGTCAAAAAGGACAACGACTCTTACAAAATTAAGGCAGCACAGCAATCTGTAAAAATATGCACATCTTCAGTTTATGAACATAATATTTACCAAGTTTTATGGCAATCCACCAAAAACTTTGAATAAAATTGTGCTCATGAGATTGTATAACACACACAATAAGCTACAAGACAGAAAGGTCAATAATTCTGACAAAACTAGGGGAGCAAAGTGACTTATCAATATGTGCATCATCAGATAATGACCCAATGTTCACTAAGTTTCATTAACAAGAGGCCCAAGTGGATCTAATACTGCTGACCCCCTGGGGCCCCAAACCTTAAGTCATAACTTGGAAATCACAGATAGTTCCACCAATGGGACCAGTGGTGGTTCAGTGGTTAAGGCCCAGAACTCATGACCAGAAGGTTGTGGGTTTGATTCACACCATCTAATCAGCTTGGATCCTCATTAATACGTATGGATCTTGCTCATAATTGAAGTCACCCAAGACCTGGATGATATAAGCTGATATACCAAATCTGATCAAGATCTTACCAGAAATATGACATCTAGAGTGCTCACAAGCTAAACCAATCAGCTGCAAGATCACCTCATTAAAATATGTGAGACGTCACTCATAATCGAACTCTACCAAGATCTTCATCATATAAGATAACATATCACATCTGATCAGAAATATAGCCTCCAAAGTGTTCACAAGCTCAGTTAATCAGATGCAAAATCACCTCATTAATATGCATGAATGTTGCTCATCGTCAAACTCATCCTAAGTCTTAATGATATAATCTTGCATACCAAATCTGATCAGAAATGAAGCCTCTAGAGTGTTCACAATGAATGGACGGACAATGGACGATGCACAATTGGCAAAAGGCAATAACATAATCTCACTTGACCTTTGGCGAGGTGACATATAAATGTGTTCACAAGATTCCATCACACACTGCATGCAGCTGCAAGTTAAAAATAACAATAACTCATAAAAATTGCAGGAGCAAATGATTTGCAGACATGCATATCAGGTGATGTGGTGTGTGCCAAATAGAAAGAAGGATGAATGGACATGAAGATTACTACATAATACCCACCCACCCACCCCACCACCCACTACAGAGGCAGTCCTATAATTAAACTGTTTAAGTGACAATGATCCCATAATAGTTCCATCGTAACTTTACGTTTTTGTTTCAAAATAATTATTATTATTGTACAATAATCCATATTGTTATAAGGGCTGTGTGAAGAAATGTTATGTCTACTTCAGAATTTGTTCAAACTGGAATAACCAATAAAAAAATGTTAAGGTCCATTTCCTCCTGGACCTTTTCTTGCATTGCTGTGTTGCATTTTGTTCAAAACTGTCATCCAGTTTGGGCAACTTGAAAAAGTTTTCGTCACTCCAATAGAGATTCTTTAATCTCAAATTATAATTTGAAAATTCCTGTCAGTTCTGTTTTTTAATGTCCAAGCATTCAACAACAGCATGGATTTAATATTTCATCCATAGTGCACCAAAAAAAAAATGTTCCCATACTCTATTTTTTAAACTGAGCAAGCTGCATTTTAAACAGTATGGGATTAATCCTCTCTAGATCCAGAGTCTCACTATGTAGAGGCAAGAAATGCACCATTCCTGTGGAAAGAAGCAAACTGGACTCCTGACTATCCAAGTGCTTCAACTGAAACAAGAGAGAAAGTAAAATTCTTCTGAAACTACAATTAAATTAACAATATTAGCATTAGTGTCATAACATCATGAAAATCGTAATATAAAACCGAGGCATACCTTTTTTTTGATGAAAAGCCAATCCCCTATTGTTACATAATTTCAGCAAATGTTTACAGGCATTCTTTGCCTGTTAAAAAGCCCACTTTTTGAAACATTTATTAGGCTAGACCCCTGATCTTATTATTGGAGAAATATTGTATTACCTATTATTATTACCTCATAAACAAAATTCTAGGAATATAATTATTCAGTTATAAAGCTATAAAATCCTGTATTTCTGTCACAATATTATTCTAGTGGGTTGCAAAGTACTCCAACAAGGCCATAATAGATCATCTGCCTTACAAGCAGGGTGTAAGACACACAATGACTCGAAATACACAACTCGGTAAAACATACATGGTGGACAGCCACTGCTTCAAAGTGACACATGCAAATATCTTATTTATGATCCAAAGATATACTCTGGTCAGTCACAGTGAACTTGGCCTTTGACCTTCTGACCCCAAGTCCATAGGTTCATTAATATCCTACAAAGCAACACACCTGCAAATGTAAAATTTGGTAAAGATACACAAGGGAGAACTCACTGTATTGAGTAGAAACCAATTTGCTTTCATTGGCCACTGGCTTTGACTTTTGATCTTTTCCATTTCGACTCCAAAATCAACAGGTTCTTTGTCTCCAAATGGGCAGCCCACTTGCAAAGCTTGGAGAAGGTGTGTGAAGCAGAACTCAAACCAAATTGTTAATGGATGAACATATGGATATGACCATAAAATTATATACTCAACTTTTCTGCTTTATGGCCAGCACATAAAAAAACACTGAAATCATTTGACTTGTTTCATAAATTCATATGACATTTCAGCACTCATTTAGGGGTCTCTATTTACATTATATGCCTGGCCAATGTTCAATCATCTTCTATGTAGGCACTAGTAGGGTAAGATTGACTTAGAGATTATTTACCAATGGTCAAGGTATGGTGTCTTGAACTAAAGTTAATGTGAATAAACTATTATTTACTGATCAGACTTACTATGACCATGACCTCCAACCTTTAGACCCCAGAAACTAAAGTTTTCTTTACTATCCTAAGTACAATCCATCTACAAAGTTTGGTCAAGTAACTTACTCTTGAGCAAAAGTTATTCCATAAAACCATTTATTCACTGAACCGCAATGACCTGGACATTTGAGTTTTTTTCCCCAAAATAAGTAGATCTCTTACATGACCTTAAATGCAAGCTCTCCACACAATATTATTTCGGTATAAAGTCTTGAACAGTAAGTTATTATGCAAAAAACATTCTTCTCTTTCAATCACAATGACCTTTGACCATTAGACCACAAGATTGATAGGATTCTTCATTACTGTAAGTACACGCCACTGACAAAATTTAGCGACTGATGATGGTGGAGAACTTGAATTATTGTGCAAAACCATTTTTCTTCTTACAGTGAGTGACCTTGTCTTTTGACTTTTTCACTCCAAAATCAATAGGCTTATTCATTACTTTAAATGCAGGCCAGCCACACACAGTCCGGTAACTGTAGATGATCGATAACTCAAGTTATTGTGTGGAAATGAAAGTGGTAACAGACAAATGGATGGATTGAGAGACAGACAACATCGTAACATAATATGCTCTGCCTTATGAGATGAAATTGTACTAGGAAGAAAAATATTGCAGAGAAAGCACGGGGGGGGGGGGGGGGGGGGGGGGAGGGAGAGCAGCAGGTCTGAGATTTGTAATGGGTGTATGTAAAATTTAATTTAAATGGAAATTATAGCTTGAGAAAATTGAATGGAATATTAAATGAAGCATTCTTTCTATTTTCTGCTAAATGAATGAAAACTAGTCTTTTTTCAAAAGCACATACACTGGTACCCCCTCAATAGAGGCCACCACGTTTATAAGGCTACCTTGCCTGGCACCAAAATATCATATTTCAACCACTTTGTCCCCTTCATATGAGGCCACCCCTTTTATAAGGCAACATTTTCATTGCAGAAGGGGTGGCCTTATAAGAGGGCCATTTCACTGGAACTGTTGAAATTCTACATGCAAACTTACTTTAGTTATTTTTCTGTCAAAAGCCTGTGGTGTCCATAATATGCCATCCCAATATCACATTTAAAATGATGTAATGAGTTGTGTAACAAAACAGTACCATAAACTGACTTGGCGTGACTAGTGCATATAGACTCTGTCAGCTCCCAGCATCATTAATATAAAGGAAACAAAAGCTTACATGGTCATTTCCCTCACAAGATGTATCAGGCATGTTAAAAATTATGACAACCTTCTGTTATTGAAAAAACATGAGCAGACAAAACAAAATAACAAAATCAGCTCCCAGAACACTGTAGGTTAAGTTTACACTATCATCAAAATATTCATATGCCAGTTGCTTTTGAAACAGTAAAAGATGCAAGTCTGACACACTGGACAATTCTTCATGTAAATCACTAGAACTTGGCACTGAAGCTGAATCTAAAGTGAAAAGTTGAGTTAGTTGTTAAGGTAGAGGCTTTACTGAAGCACTTTAAAGTTTTTCCTTAAAATTCACAGGCAAAACATCTTTGTGAAACATGTATGCCCCCACTGCAGACCAAAATGTCTAGTCGAAACAAGGTAAAATGTTTATCAATAGAGTTTAAAGAATGCAATAATGGCATGAAAATCTAATCTTGTCATCTACATATACAAACAAACATACCTACCAAATTTCATTTGTCTATATCACGTGGTTATTGCCCAAGTGTGCTAACAAAGATTTTGTAAAACAAAAATCTAAGTTACAAAAGTTCAAAAATGTGTTAAAACAAAATTTAAAAATTGCTATAATGGCATCAAAATCAAAATGTGTATAAAAAATTGGAATATTGCTGCAGTAACCTGAAAATCTAATCACTGTCATCTACACATAAACACAAAAAGGCCTGCCAAAAAGTCGAGAAATTTTTAAAATAATTGATAAATTACTGTAAAGACCTAAGATCTAATCAGTTCATCTATATATAAATACAAATATGCTGACAAAATTTCATTTGTCTTTATCAGTGGTTTTTATGCAATCTTGCCAAGAAGCTTCTCAGGACAGAAAACAGACATACAAATGAACAGAGACAGACATGACCAAACCAAGATAAGGGCATAAAAACACAAACAGAAATGAAGTGTTCCCCCTTTAAAAAGCTGCTTATGGGAGCCACAAAACCCATGTTATAAGTGAGGGCTTGTACACTGAGGTACACGTTCAAGGGATATTTGAAAAGTTCTGAATATTTTGTTTTAACTTTTTTGTTTGTCTGAACCTGTCAATAAACTGAATGCCAATTGATAGACAAAGTTATATGCAAATATAAGCATGTAATGTAACACATGTAAAGGACAGTGACCTAAATATGTTGGAGAAGGAGAACTTCTGCTACTGTGAAAAGAGCATACTGTAAAATCCAGGCACTCTTAGGGTACTCTCCTACTGATATCAAGGCACTCTTAGGGTACTCTCCTACTGATATCAAGGCAGACCTGGATAAGGTTTGTAGATGCAATTCTGCCATATCCCACAATTATGAGGTGGTTTCATTGTTTTAAACATGGTCGTGAATCCAGGAAAGAGACCCACATTCTGGACAACCATTGTTTGCAATTGGTGAGTGGGAAGTGGCTGCCATGAAGAGGACAATTGATGAAGATGCTTAATACATAATGGAAGATATTTCTATTATCAAATCCATTAATTTGTCCACTATTGTTAATATAATGCAGACTCACTGGAACCTCAGAAAGGTTTTTGCAAGATGGATCTTGCATTTGTTGATGGCTGACCAAAAACAGACTTGGCTTGAAACTGCCAACCAGCTACTTGCCAAATAACAAAACAGCAACCAGAGATCTTGAATGAGATTGTCACAGGTGATGAAACTTGGATTTACATTTCTGAACCTGACTCAAGAGAAAATAATAAAGTTTGGATGGAAGGAAATGAGTAGAGACCACAAATTGCTCAACATAGTTGGACAGTCATGAGTGTTTTATTCACATTATTTTTTTATGCAAAAGGCCTGGCCATTCAGGTACCTGTGCCTGACTCTGAAAGTGTCACTAGAGATTTGTATGCCTCCAAATTGTTGCCAAAAGTTGTGGAACACTACCGAAACACCATCTACTCCATGAAAACACACCAGAGCATAAATCTGCTGATTTGACAGGCTTTGAGAAGAAGCACATCATATAAACTTATACTCCTGATTTAGCTCCAAGTGATTTTTGGCTGAATCCTAATATCAAAGATTCGCTGAGCAGCAGATGATTTGAGAGGTGCCATCCAGCTGAAAATGCAGTTCACATAACAAAAAGTGAACACAAAATGGCATTTACTAATTGGAAAATCAGACTGAGAAAGCATATAGAGGTGCATGGGAAGCACATTTTGTGAGGATGCACTGACATACCATTTACTAATAAAAAATTTTGTTGTACAGTGCATGAATATTCAGAACATTTTCAAAAACCCATTGTATGTTCCAACAAGCTCATGTCATAATTGTGCATAAATATAAATAAAAAGAAAAGAAACCTCATTATAAATGGTTCTCAACAGCCATAAAACAAAAATCAAATGGAAAATAATTAAGTATAAATAATGGAACAAAAGGGATTTAATGGGATCCATGAATATTCTCATGAAATGCCAGCTGTCAGCTTTGAGACTTACTTTTAACGTTTTCTGTTGCATTGACCCAGCCTTCAACTGCTGAATATGAGCCAGCTACATCAAATGATAATAAGAATATTGAGACTAAACCTGCACTATACAGAGGGGTTTTACAGTGAGGGACCATGGACTTACTTGTTTCCGTACATACTGAACCATCAGTTCTAGAGACTCACAGTCAATGTCTCTTCTTTCAAACAAAATATCCCACAAACTATTAGCCAAAACTTTGTCACTGCAAAGCAAACCCTGAAAAATAATGCAATCATAAGATATCATTGAAAGCAGTTACATTCACTTACCATGGCATTTTGACAAATCTGGAATGTTGTTTTAGTATAGAAATTTGGATTGATCCAACGTTGATGTACAGTGTGTCTGTATAGTAAAATGTTTAATATCTTTCCCAACATTTTATATAAATTTACATTTGAAATGGAGACATGAACTTCTGCATGCTTACAGCTTCAAAAGGAAATCTGATGCAGAGAAACATTATAATGTTTCTTAATATTGTTTTCCATAATCAGTATAGATGCATGTAATTATATTTAAACTCTGAATACTTGCAAAGCAAAGGGTGTAAAATGGTTTGAATTTATAGGCAAGATAATGTGATATACCAAGATTTAGTAAATCTTTCCAGTGATCAGAATAATGGAGTGATTACATCCTTCTATCCAATTCTTTGGATAACATCATTATTATTTGAAGAGAGGACAATACAATGAGAAAGAAGATCTATTAAACCACAAGCCATAGAGATCCCCCTCTCTGAATAGAGATGATGGATATGAATTACATGTGTTCAGATCAGGTCATATGGCTTCCAGCCACACCTGAACAAGGCTATGTGACGCAGCCTTGAAGTTCATACAAGATTGTAAATATGAAAGATATCTTTTTCTGTATGAACTTTCCAATGGCAATGTCAGGAAACAATCACCAATCTATGAAAACTGAACCACATTTTACTGTCCAAAATATCATATTTTATTTGGCTTACAATGACCATGACCTGTCCTTCAGACCGCAGGATTTTAGGATTTTTTAATTACCCTAAGTGCAAGATATCCACAAAGTTTGGTTAAGAAGCTTACTCTAGAATAATAGCTATTCTGCAATACTCATATGTATTTGAGCAAAAATGACCTTGATCTTTGACTATTTTACTACAAAATCAGAAGGCCTCTTCCTTACTCCAAGTGCAAGCCGCCACAAAGTTTAGCCCAGCTCTGTGATGTAGAACTAGTTTTTGAGTGGAAACCATTTTTCTCCTTTCAGTCACAGTGACCATAACCTTTGACCTCTAATCCCAAATTCAATAGACTTCTTACTTGCGCCAAGTGCAAGCCATCCACAAAGTTTGGTAAAGATAGATGGTGTAAAACTAAAGGCACAGTGCAGAAACAAAGTGGGTAATAGACAGACAGAAGGATGGACATACAGACATCACAACAATATTTAATCCACCTTTTAGTAGGCATTTAAAAAAACAAAAAAAATCCCAATAGATATGTGTTTTGTAAAACTTGTATGCATTCACTGCAAACAAACAAAAATGTTTAAAAATGTTGACAAATTTGAAAAATTGCTCTATAATATCAAAATCTATTCAGGACATCTACATGTGCATACAAAGATGCATACCTACTTATGTCTGTCTTCCACAAGTGGTTATTGCTAAATCATGCTAACAAAGCTTTGGTCCAAAAAGTTCAAAATTATGAAGACAAAAAAAGAAAAACTGCTGTAATGGTCTGAATATCTAACCCGGTCATTTACATATAAATACAAATATGCCTTACATATAAATACAAATATGCCTTACATATAAATACAAATATGCCTACTAAATTTCATTTGTCTGCCCCAATTGTTTTTTGCTCAATTATGCTCTGGAGGTTTTTGTCCAGAAAGTTCAAAAATAAGTAAGAAACTGATAAATTGCTGTAAGGACCTTCAAACCTAATCAGGTTCTCAACCTATAACAATGATAAAGTGTATACAATTTTAAATTGCTCTAAGTTGAATGTTTTTTGTACTTTCACACTAAATTGATTTGGGACAATGTATGGATTTATACATGGACAACATCAAAACAATGTGCCCCCATTCTGCTACTGCACTGAGGCTTTGCAAAAACTATTTTAAAAAATCCTTATGACCTACATCATCAGACTATCTGTATTGTTTACATGGAGACTAAACTATAATTTGATGAGAACTGTGTTAGGTGTTTTTATTAAGCCTGCTCAAACAGGCAACATAAAATTAAAAAAAAATAATAATAACAGCCATCAGCAATATACTGAATGTGGGTGATACACAAGTAACCTAAGATGCACAGAAAGAGACAAATTCTTACCTCATCATAATAAATAAGTGATGTGTAAAAATGCTGATTCATCAAATTAAAGTCTGATTTCGGTATTCTGACATGATTCTGTTTCTGTAAAAAAAGAATTAAAACCAGGTGATTTAAATCATAAATCAGAGCAATAAACTGAGAATATACAACCTGTAAGTCATTCTTGCTAACAATGTGTTGATAAATCTGTTTGACTGAAGATTGGTTGTTTCCAGCATCAGATCAACAACTGAATCATGATGTAATATAATCAACTATCCTTACTAGTGATGCACACATAATACAGGACCCTGCTCACAACAATTTGCTTTGAAGAGCCTTTGACAGGAACATGTGTTGGGAAACCAAAGTTAAGAAAATGAACATTCAGGGGCCATAATGTCTCTAAATGCAGCTGGGGAATGCTGAAAATCCAACTCATTCATGGTCCCAACAATATAAAGGTACATGATAAATTTGGTTGAAAACAAACAATCCTTAGTAAAATTATACTGCAGAAACAAAGGTTAGGAGGATGGTTAATCAGGGGCAATAACTACAAACCAAAGGTTAGGTGGATGGTTAATCAGGGGCAATAATTACAAACCAAAGGTTAGGAGGATAGGTAATCAGGGGCAATACTACTCAAAATGATATTGTGTAACCAAGGAAAGAAAACTCATTCTGGGTCTAGTCAACATGAAGCTGCATGCCAAATTTTATTGTAATCCAACAATATTCATTAAACCAACACTGTGTGGAAACCAAAGTCAGAAAGACGGACAATCAGTAACCACAAATCCTGCAAATAATGCTGCAGAATGCTGGACATTTAACTCATTACTGGTGTCATTAATATAGAAATGAATGCCAAATTCGGTCGAAATCCAACAATGCTTGGTAAAGGTTGTGGAAACCAAACTCTGAGGGACAGCCAATCAGGGGTCATAACCCCTGTAAATGATGTTAAGGAATGCTAGGAATCAAACTCATTCAAGGTCTTATCAATATAAAGATGCATGCTATGTTTGGTTGAAATCCAACAATGCTCAGTAAAGTTATTCTGCTGAAGCTATTTGGAGGATGTGAAAACAGGGGCCATAACTACTTTAAATGATGCTGTTGAATGATGGAAATTGAACTTGTGCAAGGATTCATCTGTATAAATCTGCATGCCCATTTACTTGAAATCCACAATATTTCATATAGTAAATAATGCAGAAACTAAAGTCAGGAGGAGGGACAATCATCAGGCGCATAACTCCTTTAAATTATGTCATGGAATGCTGGAAATGAAAATCATTCACGGTATCATCAACATTAAGCCACATGCCTAATTTTTAAAAAATCCAACAAACCTTGGTGAAGTTAATCTGCAGAATCCAACATTAGTAAGACGGGAATGCTGGGTGCACAACTCCTGTAATTAATTTCATGGAAGAAAGGAAGAAAACTTGTTCAAAGTCTCACCAGTATTAAGGTGCATACCGAATTTAGTTATCACTATAAAGATACATGCTAAGTCTGGTTGAAATAGAACCATTCCCAGTAAAGTTGTCTTGCAGACTCCAAACTGATGACTGATGAAACAGATGAATGGACATGGAATTACTGTAGGGCTCTGCCGACTTTATTTAGCTGGGTTCTATTTTACACCTCCGTATTTTTCTATACGTTGTACAAGGACTAATTGGTGTTTTAAAGCAACACATGAAAGATTAAATCACCTTGGGACATATGAAGTATTGTGCCTTGCCAGAGATGAACACCATAATGGCAAACCTGACTTGTTCTGGGTAGGATTCATCGGTTAGAGTTGTAGAAACGGTGATTGGTTCTGAAATTGTCACTGATTCCTAACACAAATTCTTACAATGTTTGTCTTACTTTATGAGAACCAGCTTTTGCAACATCATAAAACTATATTATTGAGGTGTAAAGTTAATACATTTTCATCATGATTCTTACTGCAAAGGTTTCTTACTCTTTACTTTTTTTATATACTGCAGGGTTACTACTAGGATTTTTCAAAAGAAGGGCAACTCCCCCATCCTTTTTCCAAAAGCGGGCCAATTCTAAATTCATTGGGACAAATTTGACCCTCTTCCTTGAGAAATGCACTGCATCCGTATCTGTGACTTTTCTAATCACAACCATTTCCAGTGCCAGTTACACTGGAAATTGTGCACAAAATTTTACTATGTTGCTGGCACTTGCTGTGCTGCTATGTTCAAATCATTTGATTCTGTTTCAACAAGAGATTCTCTTTCACTGTCTCTTCATTAAAAATAATCCTGCTAAATTCTGTTCAATATTCTGCAAGAATTTACATGTTCCTCTTGACTTGGCACATGTCAAAGTAGCTGGCTACCCATATACGATATGGCGCAAATGTAAAATATGTCCCAATTTCATTTTCACCTAGGTAATGAGCTTCAAAGCATAAAATACATAACAACAGAAGATGTATCTATTAATGTAAGACTTGAAAATAAAGTGGAGAATGTGAGAACAGAATTCTGTTCAAGAGCATAGTCTCTAAAGGTCAAACTTGTCATCGCCAAAAAATATACAAGAATGAAATATCTTTTACACCGTTCCAATCATACCATGCATGTGACTGCAAGAAAAAAGTCTTCACACTGTACATTTTTCAGCATATTGAAGGGTAATAGAGGTGTAAGTTTGTATGGGGAAAGGTTTAAATACTTTCAAGTCCGAAATGATTGCGAAGTTTGTCCTGCTATGTCTGAAAGGCCCAGACTAGGTGATATTTTGGTAATAATTATTATTAGAAAGGGAGGGATGTTCTTGTTGAAAGACTTCACTACGTGATATGAGAACAGAAATATATCTGCTTTTTTACACCATTTTGTCCAAACTCGTTCTCTTATTTTCATTTTTTTAAAAATATCCCGCATACAATTACCAGTACACAAACTGCGCGACTTTTGAGGCATTGGTTCAATCAATTTGTGCCAGCTTGTCATAAACCGCGGTATTCCTGCAAACCCATGCCCTCAAAGCAGCATTGTATACTGTATATTGATTGATTGAATAATTGATGTTAACAGCACATCAACATGACAGGCTACTGAATATTAAATGTTTAACAGCACATCAACACATGACAGGTTATTGAATATTAAATGTTTAACAGCACATCAACACGACAGGTTATTGAATATTAAATGCTTAACAGCAGATCAACACATGACAGGTTATTGAATATTAAATGTTTAACAGCACATCAACACGACAGGTTATTGAATATTAAATGTTTAACAGCACATCAACACATGACAGGTTATTGAATATTAAATGTTTAACAGCACATCAACACATGACAGGTTATTGAATATTAAATGTTTAACAGCGCATCAACACATAAAAGTTTATATTATGCCATGGCAATAACAGCAGTGTTTTGCCCAGAAACATACCATGGTGACTGATGAATTCTGGTGTGTGCTGGATTCGAACCACACTCTTTTGGTCACGAGTCTGGTGTTCTAAGCACTGAACCACCTTGGCTCTTTCATATAACAAAGAGCATTACTTATCTGAACTTGTCAGAAAAAGCAAAAATGTTTGGATACACTGGAAAATGACACAAACAAAGCTTGGCTAAGCTTAACTTAACCAATATAGTAATAAGTTAACTAAATACACATTCATGGCACATACACAAGGTTTCTAGGTTGGCACTAGAATTTTCCAAGTAGTTGCCAAATTTTGTCTAACAAAATAGTGATATGTTTGATTGTAGTACCAGAAAAGGGTCACTATGTGGAATGTTTCCTTCTGGATCTGGCTCCTATTCAATTATAGTCTCAAGTGTACCCATTATTAATAGACTAGCATTTTCTCTCATAACTCCCATCTTTCTCAAAACTTTGTTGTTTTCAAGCTAATAAAAGTGTGACTTATTGCTAAATCATGCATTTCTGCACTTTCCTTTGTTAAGAAACTTAGTCCCATATATCATTTATATAACCTTAAAAATATGTTAAACTAGAGGCTGTCATTGACTTTAAAGCAACAACCTGTAGATAACAGCATAAGCACCTTAACTTTCAATCACATAAATATGAAGTTTTCATTGAAATGAATCGCCATCTGAAAATTTTGATCACCTTACAATTTTGGCAATCACTAATGCCAACTAAAGGTTAATTTCTGGTAAACAAGGTTTTACTTTTCAAATATTTGCTTTATAATGCTTTTTTAAAGAAATTACATTAAGGTTCATTATTCAAATGTTTGCTTTATAATGCATTTATAAAGAAATTACATTACGGTTCATTATTCAAATGTTTGCATTATAATGCATTTATAAAGAAATTACATTATGGTTCATTGTTTGCTTTATAATGCATTTATAAAGAAATTACATTACGGTTCATTGTTTGCTTTATAATGCATTTATAAAGAAATTACATTACGATTCATTGTTTGCTTTATAATGCATTTATAAAAAAATTACATTAAGGTTCATTGTTTGGTTTATAATGCATTTATAAAGAAATTACATTACGGTTCATTGTTTGCTTTATAATGGATTTATAAAGAAATTACATTAAGGTTCATTGTTTGCATTATAATGCATTTATAAAGAAATTACATTAAGGCTCATTGTTTGCTTTATAATGCATTTATAAAAAAATTACATTAAGGTTCATTGTTCAAAGCTGAACCATATTAATGTCAAGTAAAATATGTACAACATGGTGCTTTTAAAAACTAATTTTAGATCTCTATTTTTCCAGCTTCACGGAACACATTTTTGTGTGCATAATGTAACTATGAGTATTTGGTACATATGTACAGCGTGCAAGATTTATTAATTGCTTTCCATAGTGCAATCACATTTATTCTATGAATCTATTAGATTGAGCAGAGGTTCCTGGTAAGAATAGTAAATTGCAGGTTAATATATAAATGATACTTGTTAGGATACTAAATTACAGGTTAATATACAAATGATACTTGTTAGAATACCAAATTACAGGTTAATATACAAATGATACTTGTTAAAATAAATTACAGATTAATATACAACTGATACATGGTAAAGTCAGTTCAAGAGAAATACTAGTTCATATACAAAGGGAGACCTACCTATCATTTTCATTTCTTGTACTATGGCATACTAAGACACAATTGTATTCACCTTTGGCACTCTAACACTATATTTGGAAGGGGAGTAACTCTTACAACTATCTCCTTTATTAATTTAACTCAAAATCAGACATTTTAATCTGGAAGTGACACTTTCACTATTGTCTCTACACCTTGACCACATTTGACAGGATTACCGCTTTAACATTAATTTCAATGATTATGCTTTGAATTGTCAAATCTTAAAGTCACTATGTAGTCTCATTACTTTAGAGAAGCTTGTAAAACCATGTCAGTTTCTGCTCCCACAAGCTGACATGTGTTATTTAACTTGTCAATTACTGCTCCCATAAGCTGACATGTGTTATTTAACTTGTCAATAAGTAATTCCATAAGCTGACATTTGTTATTAAACTTGTCAATAACTGATCCCACAAGATGACCTGTGTCATTTAACTTGTCACCAGGCAGTGACTGGTATCCTCACTACAGGCTAAAACCAGTGAGCTAAGGGGTGATATGTAAGATTTATTGACATGGTGGAACTATTTATTCCAAAAAGACATGGAAACTCTTCATGTCTGACAATACTTTACACATACTTACCCCAAGTTCCTTGCCTCTTTGCACAATGTTGGACCACATGTTTTCCACCAAAGCATTCCTCACGTAATAGCCATCATCACCTTCATCCAGGAGCCTAACCATACACAGCCTGTTCAGATACATAAACAGATAAAAAAGTATTCAGTGGAACATAGTCGCTTGTTTCCATCTGTGTCATCCGATTTCTCACACATGTGGCAGTTATTGCAAAGTTGGAACCATTACAATATACACTCGTGTATAATGTGATACCAACTACAAACTACATAGACCCATAATGTGCCGGATGATCTGGGTCTATGCAGTTTGTAAGGACTAATCAGTAGAACAAACAACATAGACCTTGATCTGCCAGCGCAATATGTGACGGCAGATCAGGGTCTATGTTGTTTGCATTTGGATCCAGCTTATACGCGAGTATAGATGGTACTTATTTTTTTGTTTGATCTGATTGTATCAGGTCAATTACTTTTGGTCATCACATGATGGTTTCATGGCATTATAATACAGTATGATGCACTTTAATGTCATAATGCTACACATCACTTGCATGTTTGCAAGTAAAAAAACTCTGGATTTGTACTACATAACTATTCGTTAATCAGTTGTCATTTAAGTTGCCCATATAAATGTTGCTTACAACTCATTAGATTCAATTTATCATGAATAAAAAAGATACAACAAAGAAGAAGGTATGTTTTTTTCTGAGTTGCAATCTGCATGCAAGGATGCACTCAATAACAATCTTTGCAGTAGTTACATTAATGAATAACTGATGAATCTTCTACAATTTTAAGATGTTGTACTTGTTGCTAAATTCACCTTCAAAATTTAACAAGAATCCCTCAAAGGCAGACCGGCCAACCCTAACAAGACCTTCTCAGTAAGGCAGTCGATTCTTTTCCGTGAGTTAGACCAGTTTTCAGTAAGGTGTAACAAAATATAATTTTTTACTATTGCCAAGTTAGAAAACATGCATTTAAGAAGTTCACGAGTGCAAACCAAGACTGATGCAGCGACGGTAAACATTATGATCAACTAAAAGTTTGTAAAGTACACTTAGACCGTAATTACCTACAATACAGTTTCACAAATTGCAGTTCCAAATCCTATGGAGCTCAATGGCTTATTGTTATCTCTGAACTTGATGTAATCTTAGATCTTTTTTTCAATTTTATGTGGTGATGGCAATCATCTCATGATCTCTACCACTATGAGACACACTCAAATCAACACATGATGTCCAGTGAACGTAATTGTTGCCCTTCCTCCTCCCCCCCACCCCCAGAATCTGTATATTCCTTTTTATTCTTCTACACTGACTATTAATACTTTTAAGAGGCTTTTGCCTCTTGCATCATGAACATGTGGCTTGTTGGACGCCGTTTTTCTTTTTTTAAAATTTGACAAGCAACAGCTTGATCATGCAGACGTTTGCATGATAAAATATGTGCAGTTTTAAGCATCTGAGGTACTTGTGTAAAGTTAGTCTGGTTCCCTGACCAACACCACTGAATCTAATATGAAACCTGGATCCGAATGAAACACAGACAAGCCAGAATCTGGATTTTACCACACCAATCATATTTCCGTAAGTTGTGCTTTTATTCCGTAAGTCCTTATTTTGAGAGTGATTTCCGTAAGACTTATGGCCAAATCGTAAGGGTTGGCAGGTCTGCAAAGAGACTGACACTCTACAGGAATTCAAAATAGGACCACTTCTTCCTTTTAACTGTTGAGTGTAGAAATTATCTCTGATATTCTTCAGCAATAACAAGATTTTCAAATTAGCTGCTGTGATGGACATACTGGATGTGTGATTGGCATAATTTTTCATTTAGGACCATCAAGACATCATTTAGGACTTAAGAAGTCTTCTGACTGAAACCCCATGTTGATATGACTTTCTGTTTTGGAGGAGCAATGATGACAAGATTTTTAAGATGACTACTATGGTGGCCATGTTGGATATCAGATTGGCACCATTTTTATTTATGGCCAACTAGACATCATATGAAGTCTTCTGGTGAAAGCACAATATCGATATGACCAGCCATCTATTAGAAAGAGCAACAAGAAGATTTTAAAGAGGACCATTGTGGTGGCCATATTGGAGGTCAGATCAGAACCATTTTTATTTACAATCAACTTGACATCATAAGAATTATTTGAGTGCAAAGCCCATGTTGATATGACCATCCAATAAGATTTTCAAAATGGCCACTGTGGTGGCCATATTGGATGTCTGAGCAGCACAATTTTCATACCAACTAGACCATGGGATAAATGTGTCTGTGTAAAGTTTCATCACAATCCTCCATGTAGCAACAAGAAACTAGTGCTAACAGATGGATCGATGATGGACAACAGACCATCCCATAAGCTCTTCTGGTCTATGACCAGTACAGCTAAAAAATTCTTCTCGTACTATTTTTAAAATGGAGAATGATTCAACCACCCCAAGACTTCTGTTACAGAAAAAACCTTTACTTATGCCAGGTACTGCAAAGAAATGAACACACATTCACTTACCATACATGTAACTCTACAAGAAGAAAGTAGGAGTACAGTGAGTCTGGCATCTTCAATACTAAAAAGAGAAGTTCAGATTGGTCATAATGACAGTCCTTAATTAATAAAACTCTGCACTAAGGAAGAAGTACACACAGTGACCTGGAAATCAAAATAAGTCAGAGGGTCATTTCTAAGATTTGTTAAACTACTAGTGTTCATTTGTTGCATAAAAATTGCAGTTTAGTTTACAAAAACAGCTGTAACATTTACACAGTTCAGTTTACACCAACAGCTGTAACATTTACACAGTTTAGTTTACACCAACAGCTGTAACATTTACACTGTTCAGTTTTATTCAATGGCTGCAACATTTATAAAACATTTTTGCATAGATGTGTCGCAAAATGCAATGTTGTACAATCCTTCAATAAATACGATACCCAAAATCAAAATGGCACTGTAAATAAAATTCTTCATACAATCAATGGATGGTACGGATCTATTCTGTGTACCATATATGCTTGTTTATAAGTTAAGTCCAACTGCAAACTGCACAGATCAGATCTGCCATCACATAATGCGCCAGCACATCTGGGTTTATGCTGCTTGTTAGGAGTAATCAGTAGAACAAACGACACAGACCCTGATATGCCAGTGCATTATGTGACGACAGATTAGGGTCTATGTTATTCGCAGTTGGACTCGACTTATAAGCAAGTACATGTAGTATGTATACTTACTCTCCCCTGGTTTTTTTTTCCAGCTGTTTTATTGTTTATACTTTAGCACTGTGGAACAAAATAAATGTTCCTTCTCTAAGTTGTGTTTCCGCCTACACATATGAAACACCCATCAAAACTTGGTCATAATGTTAAGAAGATAAACTCTCAAACAAATGATGATCACTGGTGATGACTGTATCATCAGTGTCAAATCATTGGTGATGACTGCATCATCAGTATCAATGTCAAATCATTGGTGATGACTGCATCATCAGTGTCAATGTCAAATCACTGGTGATGACTGTATCATCAGTGTCAATGTCAAATCATTGATGATGACTGCATCATCAGTGTCAATGTCAAATCATTGGTGATGACTGCATCATCAGCATCAATGTCAAATCATTTGTGATGACTGCATCATCAGTGTCAATGTCAAATCATTGGTGATGACTGCATCATCAGTGTCAATGTCAAATCATTGCTGATAACTGCATCATCAGTGTCAATGTCAAATCACTGGTGATGACTGCATCATCAGTGTCAATGTCAAATCATTGGTGATTACTGCATCATCAATATCAATATGAAACCAATATTTAAAGTTTTTATACAAGACCATAACTCTAAAGGAAGGAAGGAATGGGTGAGGTCAAAGGTCACTCTAATTTCAACATATTTTCATGAAATTCAATTGTACATTTGCGTGAAGTATGCATAATGCTTGCACCTTTGGAATATTGTGTAATTAAGCAATTTACTTTTTTTTTATAAGCAGCAAAGGCTATAGATTATGCCCTGGAGTCTGTCCCTACCCACCGAGGCCCATTGGATACAACTTGAAAACCACTGAGATCTATGCCCTGTAACCTTCTATACACTTTCTTCACAAGAAAAGGGTAAGTCATTTATGCAACCAGCATTTTGCTCCAAGGTTTTTCCTTACCATCCGGGGATTGAACCCTGGGTTGTAACTTAAAAAAAAACCTATTTAAAACCCATCCTAAAAGCATTACATACTTACTTGAAATATCAAGGGGACTAACTTTTGTTTTCCTCATTGGTTCCAGGTCTGTCCTCATACCCTGGGGACCAGTCTCTGGGTCAAAACTTGGTCAAAACTTGGAAACCATTGAGATTCCCACCCTATAATCTGATAAATGCTTCTGTGGCATTAAAAGGCCAATGCAATTATGCAGCCATCATTATGCAGCTGTACATCTGAGTCTTCAGTGTTTTTGTACACAGCAAAACATTATACATAATCAACCACTGAAATCTACAGATTTTATCATGTTTATAGTATTAGGAATGTTATGTATGATGTTTATATACTTAACTTTTATTTATGATTGTAAGTTGTATGGTTATTTGAAAATACATACTTAACTTTTGTCCATGCTTGTAAGTCATGACATGTGTCAGGTAGGCCAGTATTTTCATAGGCATTTTGTAATTAGACTTTTGTGACATATATCAGGTAGGTCAGAATTTTTCCATTATTATTACTCATATTCTGACGTGACATAGGTCATGTAGGCATGTGTATTTATATACAGATTTTGATAAACAAATTCACTCCTATTCTAGAATTCCAGTCCTAAAAGTTCAGTCTGTAATAAATTTATTTTAGTTGTGTTGTTGAAATCAGATATAATTTGAGAGGAATTATTTACAATATTCATTGGAACACTAAAGTGCTCAGTGACTTTTGGATTAATACATGATTTTGGGATTTATGTGAACTCATTCAAATACATTCTGCATTACATCTTTGTGGTACATCAGGACATTCAAGGCTATTGGAATTCATTTGGAACATTATTATTTTGTACTTGTGATTAGGACATTTAGGATTATTTGGAATTTAACTCACAAATTGTGTCTTTTGAATTTCACTTTAATTGTCTGGAAATAAATTGCTTGTTGATTTTACTTACATTTTTGGTTTCACTTTCTTTCTGTTACATATTTTTAAGACCTAGAGTCAAACACTCACCTCGAAATATTTCATCATAATCGGGAATTTCAGCGCAACATGTGTACATGTTAAAAGCAGCCACAGAGAGTTTCTGGAAAGATAAAAAAGATAAAGACAGAGGTCATGCTACCTTCTTAGTACATGTCCTACAATGCATACTCTATAAATTATGCATCCTGTGTCCTTAAGTTTGTGTAACCATACAAAGACTATCAGGAACTGAAATACAGTAAGGTAATTTAGTGAGTTTTAAATTACAACTAGTCAAAATATGTTTCCAAGAATGAAAAAAAAAAAAAAAAATAGATGTACATGTAAAAGGAAAATTGTAGCCAGTTAATTATTTCAGAAGTATATGACATTTTCCTAGGTTAGCAAATAAGTTTCATTGATATAACTTTCCTTCCCCTCACCTTCTTGCTTGGATCCAATATTTAATGTATTGATATCCATTCCATGCAAAATTGGTTTAGCAATTTCACTTGCCCAATCCCCTAACTGATTGACTGATTAATCGATTGATGGTCTCATTTCTATATTTTATTTAGTCCAGGTCTGTCAGGATTGGAATTGTGCACCGTCTCTAATATTTAACACCATTAACAGCACACTGGTTACTGACTATCAACGCAAAGGACAAGAGTTTGGTAATACTACTCATCAATTCATGCAGTATCATGGTGATTCCAACACATGATCAATGTAATGCTTGATCATAAATTTCAATTCTATTCGGTTTATATATTAGCAGTGTGTGTGCAATTATTGTAGTAAATGGAACTGTTTACTGTGTGTAAGGTGGTGCATTATGGTAACATTTTAACTTGCTGGCTGGAAAGTGGCACAGCAATCAGCGATCAGCAAAAGTTCTGATAGGGATCAAGCTGGTCAAGTTGAACATGAACTATGACCTCAGACTGTCATCAATGGTCCTTTCACCACAGTATTGGCTTCTTTTTGAAGTTCACCTGTTTTAAGAGCTTTTACGTTGCTTTTGTTTGTTACTTCAAGTTTGAGGTTTTTTTAATGTGCTGACTTCTCATTTAATTTCGTGTGCATCATGAAAACGTTTAGCACACAATTTAGGTTTGAGCATTAGCAATGTGACTAAATCATCCTTACAGTAGGTCTATATTTATCAATTTGTGGACAGGTGCTAATATTGTGTGCTCTAAAAGACTCTGTCTCTGATAGAAAATCTTCAAACTCATTCTATACTGTCAAAAGCTGCTAAACACTTGTTCTTATATCTGCCACACTTCAGGTCTTGTGCACTCAACCATAGAATTGTCATCAAGATGATTTCCATACTTACCGATTTGCTGTAACTATTTTTAATCCCCAATCCTTTCTTGACTTTATCCCACAATGAAGGATCAGCACTAGCCACTGCAGCTGTACTTTGCTGTCTCTGCAATGATATTTAAGTATGTATTCAGAGATGCTGCCAGGATTTTATCTAAAGTGGGGAGCTCCCCCCTTGTCACCAAAATAAAGATTGAGTAGTAAAAAAAAAGGGGGGGGGGTGGAGGTGAGGAGGAGGAAGAGGAAATGGCAATAGTTAAATATTTACCTTTCACTTAAATTATATCTGTCTTTCTTTCTTCCTGCTCCACTCTGTTAGAGCTCTATTGAAATCAAAATTAGTAAAAGATGTTGCCTCTAGTTGTATAAGGATTAATCTACTGTTTCTAAGCTTAATCTGTTCCTTATCTGTGTATGAATATTGTTCTGTGCTGAGAACCCCCTTTCACAGTCTGCTGTCTGAAGGAGCATATGCATAGCTAGCTTAACCAGCTTGAACAACATGGGAAACTGTTCTTTATGGTTGTTATGTACAATTTTCCACAGCTCATAGGTATTGTCTCTTGGATATCCATACATGCCAACCCTTGGAGACGTATAAGCATAATTATTACTAATATACGTGGCAAAAAAGCATAATATGAGCATAAAAAGTGCAATCTATATATTACATGCCATAATTACAGCAACTGTATGAAAAATGTACATTTAATTTTGCTACTAACCTGGATCTGCAGCTGATTAAAGTTATTGTCACAAATTGGCAAAATCCATGTGGATTAGAACAAGAATACAAACACAAAATGTACCGACAAATTATTTATACACAACACTCACTTTAACTAGTCTACATGTCTAACTTTTGCTGAATGACCATAAAGTCAAGTCCACAAATTCTGCAATGATCATGACAATGTGCTCAATCTGGGTGCTGCATTACATGTACATCACTCTCATATTTTTCTTTTTAAATTTGTAAAGCACAATTGATTTGTCTTTTTTCTGATCCGACATGTTCTGAAGTTTAAAAAGATCCCTCTCTAACATGTTTCAGTCATATTACATCCATGAGTCATATTGATAAAGCTTGTTTCGCTCAAAATCTGGAGCCATTTTTTTTTAAAGTACAGACTGGTCTGCTAAGTAACTTCACTATCAAAATATAATGAATCTGTGAGACTGAAGAAACCTGTCTCGTTTTCTTGGAAATGTCTCATATACATCTGGTATAAACAGAAAATAAGGAAAGTACATGTACATAATGTACTAAGATGAACAAATGTACTTTTACACTTTTCTTACACAGCAGTGTTCTTTTGTTTTTAGAAAATTCTCAAATTTAGTTGATGTGTAGGATTAAAGAGATGATAATAAAAATGACACAGATTTTTATTGCCTAATTTTTATTTATTTTAATGTACCAAAAAAGCATAATCCATATACAGGCGAGCATAAGACATAATTAAGTGAAAAAAAAGCATAATGATTACGTCAAAAGCTTAATTAGGTTGGCATGTATGGATATCTCAGCTCCAAAATAAGATTTTTCAGTAACATGAGCTCTGCCAAAGTTTCACTTTCTTGAATCAGTGCTTTGCTGACGACTCTGCCAGATTTCTTATCTGTTTCATAATGCTGTTTGAGGGTTTTAAGTCCATCAATGTCATAGTCTGCTTGTTCAGAGGTATTTTGATCAAATAAATATCCCTTCTTTTTAGATTCTTATTTCTTCATCTTAACCCTTAGAGTGCCATCAAGTTTTGTAGCACAAGATCCCTCACAGCTCAAATGTTTGAGAAAAGTAATGAAAATTGCACTCTTATTTTAAATTGCCTGTATTTTAATTAGGCTTGGCATTCTGTTTTTTGTACATTTAATTTCAAAATACCGCTGAACAGGGGTTTGACCGGCATGCCGTCAGATTTTGTCCATCCAGCATGTACATCAAACTCATATTCAACATCATTTTGGGGTTCAAAATCACTCACTAGTATTTCCAGTAACACTTTCCCAGCTCTAATAATCTGATATACTTCAAAACTTGAAAAATCACTATTATTGTCACTATCATCAGTAAGTATTTGCCGAATTAAATTGTCATCGAAGATAAACCCTGTTGGGAGTAAGCCATTTTGGGTTTTCTATGTAGCCCGTATTTTAAACAAGCATTTGTAATACTTCCTTGATGCAAGGTTCAAACTACAACAGAATGCTTGTTTCAGGGCCCAATGTGCCAATCGAAATTAGTTTAACTACCATACCTGTCAAGCTGAAGTACACAGATGTGTAAACAGTTGCCTAACTAAAAAAAAAAAAAAACAAAGAATGTCATGACAAGTGATATGAGACCTCTACCATCGGCACGACTTATGTCGCGACAACGCGACAAGCACTTTAAGGGTTAACAGTCAAATAAAAATTCTATACTGCACAAAACAGATTTTTATATGTGTGACTTTAACCTAATTTGAGGGAGTTCTCGTGCATCACTGCTCTCCAAGTGTGCAAATTCGTACACATTTTGGGCAATTCGTACACTCGCACATCCTAGCAGCATCTCTGTGTATTTAGAGTACACATGAAGTGTAGTGACCATTTTCCTCTTATATTTGTGTAGTATCCATTGTACACCCCACTATGTAGTGAAATCTATAGGATTTACTGGTGGAGTCAGGCCTGAACTACACTGTACATGTGATGTTGGGTAATAGACTTAGAATTGATTTATGACCCATAATATTGCTACCTGCAGTAAGTAATTTAGGGATATATAGGCAATAAACAAAATGGCCAAGTAGAATCAACTCATTAAGTGGAGCTGAGTGAAAGTTACAACTGGTGAGAGAAGTACAGCTAGAGATAGGAGATTTCATAGGCATAGTTCACTGAACTATGCTCAGCAGAACCTTTATACACCACTCCCTCGATAACTCGCGCCCGGATAACTTGCGAACCTGCTTATAACACGGGGTCAGGTGTGGATCCCATTTTTTTAAACTAGAAGATACCACAAAAATTGGCCCCTATTTGTTGAACATTTTATCATCGAAAACAGTGGTTAGTACCTGGAAATTTGAATCAACATCATGAAATTTTCAACTTTTAATAAGAATTCATATATTTTGTTCAATTTTCTTTCCAAACAGTTAGTACACTGTTAATAACAATATTCGACGAAATTTCGATCAATGAAAATCTCACTAATGCCTACTGGTGGCAACACTTAAAAAAAATAAATACCAATGAAATAAGTTTTGTGAAGTGAAATTTGTGTATTAGTTCTATCTTTTAATTCGGTTTCAGTGTAATCATCATAAATGCAATATGCCCTCTTGTATTCAAACGTGAAAAATATCATTCAACCATCACATCTATGCCCGCGAGTGTTTTCGTGAGAACCTAATTAAGTGCCGACCGTTTTTTGATCTCCGACTTGCGGAAGCATTTGTTGTGTTGTTACACTCAATTAAAAGCAGACCTGCTTTGTATTATGACGTTAATTACGTCTTTTGTATAAAATCAAATAAAGGGGGTAGAATAAAAGAAAAGTTACAAGGCATGCATATCCTACCTGCATAAGAGCTAGCGGTCATGACAGTGTGTCAGGTGAACTCATTTCAATTGATCAATCGAACACTGTTATAAATATTATTATGTGAGAAATATAATTAAACCACCTGAAATAAGCCTACTCATTCACAAAGATATTAGGGCAACCAAGCAAAATGAGTACTTGGTGAATATAAAGCTTTGTTTCACAGGTATGGTTCATTACGGAGAAGCTAGTTCCAGAGTTTGTATTGAACTTAAAATTTCTAAATTGCCACTCAGAGATTTCCTCAAGGATGAGAAGTTTCACTATTACTTGCAATGAAATCACAGCATCCATATTTTATTATTAGAACAATAAACAAATCTAGTTTCGACCTTGACTGGTGTTTCACAAAATAAATGTCCCTAGTTTAAAAAAAAAAGGAATCTTGTTTTGTTGTGAATCTACAACAGCAAAAAGCAGTGACATAATACAAAATATTTTTGTGTAAACGTGTTGTAGAAACCACTTGGACTAATGTTGTTAACGATCTTTCAGAGGTTGGGTATCTTGAAAATAAAGGTAATTTATATAAAAAAGTGAACTATATTACGAGTATTCAGCTGTTGAACAGTCCTGTTATGCCACCCCCACCCCTGCGGTTTACTCTATGTCCAGCTGGGATGGCACCCCTTCTTAAATTTTTTGAGGTCCCTCTGTAACTCGTGCCATCGCTTATAGTGTGGTCTATGTTTTTGGACCCCGTTGTGCGTGAGTTATCGAGGGAGAGGTGTACCAATACCAGTGAAATATGGTCTATACACTTTGTGCATACTGTATGTATAGGGTTTAATGGCACATCAGCACAATCTTGGCTACATAGTCCTGAATAACCTTGGGTACAAAAACGGCATACAATACAAAGATGATCTACATATGTATACAAATATGTTTGCCAAATTTCATTTGGTCCACAATAAGTAGTTATTGCCCAATCTTGTAAACAAACTTTTCAGGATGGACTGACAGATGTATAGACATTCAGATGGACTGACAGATGTATAAACATACAAATGGACTGACAGATGTAAGGACATTCAAATGGACTGACAGATGTATAGACACAAAGATGGACTGACAGATGTATAGACATAGAGATGGACTGACAGATGTATAGACATTCAGATGGACTGACAGATGTATGGACATAAATATGGACTGATCGATGTGTAGACATACAGATCGATGGAGATGTACAGACATACAGATGGAATGACAGATGTATGGACATACAGCTAGACTGACAGATGGACATACAGATGAACTGACAAATATATGCACATACAGATGGACAGACAGATGTATAGAGATACAGATGGACTGACAGATGCATAGACATACAGATGTATAGAGATACAGATGGACTTAGAGATGTATGGACATACAGGTAGACTGATAGATATATAGACATACAGATAGATTGACAGATGCATGGACATACAGATGGACTGACAGATGCATAGACATACAAATGGACTGACAGATGTATGGACACACAGATGGACTGACACATGCATAGACATACAAATGGACTGATAGATGTATGACATACAGATAGACAGACAGGACAAAATCAATATGCCCCCTCTGCAAACAGTGGAGGCATACAATATTTCAAATGGATTTTGTGAAAAGTCAAATTTGGACAATTTGCAACTTGTTTACATAATGATGTTATAAATAGTTTCATTTACTGTGCAAATGAAAGTGTGATGGAGAAATAGACAGACAGACAATGCATTTTTGTATCCCCTGCCAACTTTGCTGAGCACAAGGAATAGTGTCATCCAAAGTCTTGGTCATTAAGACAGGAGTAATCTCTTACTGCATTTGACTCTGGTTTTCCCTGTAGACATGACACTGTAACCTTGCTCCAGGTGGATGGGTGATAATGTTGAATCTTGGAACCTCTTTGCTCACAGTTTGATAGGAAATCTGCTTGACTGAATCTCATGCAGTTCTGTATCTGGAAAAAATATTTTATAATAATTCCATGTGTACATTTTTAACATTATAAACCTGTTACAAGCGTCATGCAAATGGCCAAATTGGGCGAAATAATAGCCGTTGGCCATTAGATTACTTGTCAACAAGCCAAGAAAGATAACTTCGCCTTGCCAAGAATCAGCACCTACCCCAACCTACCAGAGAAACCAACTGGTATTGTGTAAAGCAGTGCTTTTTAGTTATAAAAGTAATGTTTATAAGCATAAAACTGTAGAAACATGCATTAAAATCAACTTTCATTTCTGCTAATTTAGAGGCACATGGTGCCCTCAAATATGCAGCAATTTATGATTTTGATGTGAGCCATACAGATGTGAAACTCGAGAACGAGGGTAGAATCAAATTGAAAAATAAAAAGTATAGTGACCTTAATTGATGTTTCTAAGGAAGAAATTAAATGAATGCTTGCCAACCTTTCTCCAATAAATAAGAACAATCCCAATGTCTATTTCTTCACAATGCTAAAGTGCACATCTCTATTCTAAAGTTGACTGTAATATATTTTGAGATTAGCATGACCCCGAGGTTTACAATGTGTAATATGCCATATACTATATTGAACAACTGTCAGCTACATTTATTTTGGGGTAAGTCTTTGCCTGCATACCTCGACTTTCACTTTTATTTTCCTTCTCTGAATCGTCCTAATGACCTTCCTTGCAAAAATAATTTAGTAAACTCATTTTATCCAAATAAAAAGATCACATCATTTGACAACTGCTTTTACCAAAGTGATCATAATGTACACTTTGTCATTTAAAGACTCAGCTCCTTTAGCATGACGTCTAAATATCAGTCCCGGACCTTGGACCACCGCAATTTTCGGGCCCTGTATCCCCTCCCGTTACAACTTTACACTGTAGGATTACTGTATGCTCATTTCTCCTATTCTCTCAGTAGTACTATTGTATGCTCATTTCTCCTATTCTTGCAGGTTACCTATAATCATGGTATTGACTATTTCCGTTCCAAATACATCATCACATTATCTACCGACCATTTTTAGCAGAAGTTTTTTTAATCAGAAGTGTTTGATCTTAACTAATAACAAAGTCTTTTAACAATGTTTCCTTTTCTGGAAATTAACCAAAAAAAAATGAATAAGCAGAATGTTTATCACAGATCTACTTTCCATGTAACCCACCCCCCACCCCCAACCCAAATACAATTCTCCTACATTTCCTACTGAAAAATGAATCATGTCCTGATTGGCTGAATAAAGTCGTTGACTTCATGTTAGTTCATAATGATGCAAGCCTAGTCACATGATTGACCTTGTTTACATATCACTCACTGCCAAAAATATGGTAGATCATAAGGGTCATTGTACTGAAACCTTGATGTCGACTCTTTTTATTGATATAATTACCAGGGCCCAGGAAAAAAACTTAGAAGCAATCGTCCTTGTGACAAGTGAGTTGCTTCAGTTAATCATCCATGTTATCACTATACTCAACACAGTATACTTAATCACCCAAAACATGAAAATATTATGTTCTGAATGAAGACAGAGAGTTTAAAACATTTCTAATAAATGGCCCCTTTGATAAATATATCATAACAGACAAGGTTTATAACTCAAGAAATTGAAATTTACACATATCTCAGGATTTCTTAATGGTTTTTTGACACATTTTTGTAATCTACGTGTCATCTTAATGTAATGTGCAGAAGTTTTTTTGTTGTAAGTTATATATGTGGGAAGTTAAGAACTACAACATGTATAAATATTGATAAAAGATTCATATTTTTAACTGCATAGTCCCATACATTTCAGTTTGAGAGATCATGCCAACAAGCTTAAAGGAGAGTTCAGATTTGATCTGTATAATTCTTGAATGCATCTCCATTGAAAAATAGCTTGTTTTAGTTGCAAAACTGGTACTTCATTATTCATGTCCCTACTTTTATGCTACACTCCTCACAACACCTGCTTAGAAACACATGCAAAATAAATGAAGTTAAATGCGCAAGATCAATCTATAGTTACATTGTTAATAGAGAAACATCGTCTGATAATTATGCCCATATTTTGTGAGCCCAAGAGGTTGTGTGCGAAACAATTCATGGTGTAACTCGCAATGCTGTCGTCCTAAAGCGTCCACATGTTACATAAATGTCATTAGGATCACCTTCATTCGGATCTCCTAGCGTCTTTCCGATGCGAGTTGAATAACTTTTTGCATGCGATGGAAAAGGCCGAGGATGCTTCGATTGGGATTACTATCTTTTATACTGTTTAAAACAATCGGCAGAATGGAAGTCATTTTTCATATTAATGCGATACAAATAGTATTAATTGAATTTATTTAGGAATAAATTTAGTGCATGATTTTTATAGTCATGATGTCAAGGCAAGATTAAATTTTCATTTTGTTAGCGGCGCATGTAAACAAAGCTGTCACATGCAAGTACAAGGTGCACAGTCGGTTAAGCTACAATCAAGTACCAAGATCCTGACCTTTGACTTTGATTGTACCTAGTCATGCAGTTTGAAAGAAATTAGCAAGATTGTTGGAGCTGGACATTTGTCCCCCATAGGCAAACCATGTGGCACTAATCTCATACATCTGGAGCTTAATAAACTGGTATACAGGTACAGTCTATAGATCACCCGTCCTTCGTCAGCTTTCATCACTATGCAACTGAAAGGCAAACTATAGGCTAGCGTCTAGGGGTGCAAGGGACATTTTTTATGCTTACATTTGATGCCGCATCAACCTGCATACAAAAAAAAATTAATTTATTTAGTTGAAAAAGTGAATAACTGGATAGCTACTGTAAAGTAATAAAACAATGAGCATATAATTCATTTCATCTGACAATTTTGAAAAGCATTGCGTACTAAACAGTATTATGCAGTTCAAAATAGTTGCCATCCAGGCGGTTTTTGAGATATTCTACTTGCCTTGAACCCAATATATCTAGTGCTGCAGATGGATAACTCGGCTTCCAACCGGTAACCAACTATAGGTATTTAAGTGTCTAACTATGAGAGGTGTACATTCCTCAGTTTTAAGGTATAGTTTGCCTGCATATTACTGCCACATGCTAAACGAAACCCAAGCATCCACTATTTGTTGGTCTCTGGGACATTCAAGTTCTTTATGTAGTGGTTGCTTACTGATGATTATTCAAGAGTGAATGTCTACTTTGTAACATACCTGATTTATTTATCATATCTTTCTATGACTGCAAGCAGTGGGGGCATATTTTTGTTTGGTGTGTCTGTCTGATCTAAGAAGCTCGCTAAGAAGATTGCACAAATACAACTCAGTTGAATGTTGATAAATATATTTGTCTACATATTTCTATGACCTGAGTAGATGTTCAGCCATTACAGCAGTTTTTCAATTTTTTTTACACATTTTTTTAAATTTGTTGACTCAGACTTTTTTGACAAGAAACTTTGTTAGTTGGATTAACTGGATTAACTGGATTAGTTAGTTGGATTAACCCTTTACTGCGCATCAGTCTGAAGGTTGAACTGCCTGATTTGCACAGGATTATCGATTAATTCAATAATTTGGCATCACTTTTGAGTTTACTTATGCAATGCCATGGCAATCAAATCCAGCCAGGAATGTGTACAAAATCATGACAAAATTGCATATTTATCAGTATTCATTTATATTAAGCTTACTATTTTCTTGCCAAATCAGTCATGCTTTGAATTTTTTCAATTTTTGATTGAGAAAAGTCAGAATTTCTAATGATTTAACATGTAGATTGAATTGCGCAGTTGTTTTAATCCTGCGAATAAACTAATGATTTGCTTCATATTTATTTTCTAAATTCATTCTCTCAGCCATATAAATGAGTGATAGTTATAGGTTTTAAGGACTTAATTTTGGTAGTTCTGGGTATCTTAATCGGATTTGTAATGAAAGGCATCAAAAGGGGTCATTATGCAGTGAAGAGTTTAGTAAACACCAATTGAGTCAGACAAATGAAGTTTGGTTTATTAGGATATTTGTATACATATATAGATGACCTGAATTTATGCTCATGTCCCAAAAGCAATTGTTCAAATTTAACAATGTTTTTTATTTTAGACTTGGACCCTTTGGCTGCAGTTTTAGGAGCCTTTTATTTTTTTAGGGACCACTAGTTTCATTCTTTCTTTCAATCAATCATTCTTTCTATCTATGCTTTATCATTTCTTTTAAATCCACTTGTATGACACTTACCTGTATATAAAGACCATTTGTCTATAAAGACTGCTTTTGTGTGGTCCCCTGCAAGTTCATTATACATGTACAATTACTGGTACACAGTTTTTTTTTTGTTTTGCATTTTTGACATAATCAGCATTACAGCAGGGTTAAGTTATATGGTGTATTTTGTGAACCCCAGAGCTGACATTAGTTGTTTCTTTTACTGGCAAGATACCTGGATATTTGGAAGACTATAAATTGAATTCTCACCTCTTTGGGGGTTTTTTTTGTAGGATGTCAGTATGGAGACAGAGATGGCAGAATCAGATTTTATTGTAATAAATGGAATGGTGACACACGTCCTCAAATATGGAGTTATTTCCAAGAAAGCAGGGAGAAAGTTCCTGTTTCTCATTATTCCAGGTAAATTAGCAGAGCTAAAAAAATCTGATAGTCAGAAAGCTTGAGCCCGCTGATGAAATGCTGCATTTTTATTTTGAAATTTTTGAAAGACACTGGTAAATTATTAATACTCAGCTCCCTGCTGGGCCCCATCTGTAAATCCCTCCACATTATGAAGATCATCTGCTTAATTGTATCAAAAGCTAAAAACTTTGTATGTGCAAAGTGAAGCACGTGACCTATGAATGGGGAACAGTACTATTTCTGTTCTCCATATTTCATTGGTTACCTTTAATTGGTGCTCACTGGTACAGCATGAATAATATTAAGCTATCCCTTGCTCACGTTGACTTGGTAATGCATTTCTAGTTAAATATATCAAGCAGTACCGGTACCTATGCGATTGTTTAACAATTAAGCTAAGCTAGGGCATTAGCGACTTCTAAAAGCCCTCAATACAATGTTTTTTCCCCCTAATGGAACTGAGGTCATTACATTATATTTAAATCCATTTTAGTTCAAAGAGTTGGTAGCTGCTGATTTTATTGATACAGAGTGTTTTCTGTAATTGTGACACATTCATAGTACTCTCACACTAATTTCGAACTTGAATCTACTGTTTTAACTGATAGATATTTGAAAAAAGATCAATGCCTCTCCGATTTGATTTCTATTTTCAACTTTATTCGAGAAACGTGGAGATCTGTGCAGCATTCAGAAAACAAAAGTACTCCAAGGCCCCTACATACAGATCGTGATGATATACAGACTGTACATCCACCTGAAGGTACACAGTCAGAAATCGCAAGAGCAGATGTGTAGGCCACAATTATTTAGAATTTACCTTCTGAGCATGCAGAAAATGTGAAATTGTTGGAAACCTAATTGGTTGTGAGTCCCTCTCCAGCAGAATGTGAACAATGGGTTCAGTGACCAATATCACAAGTATAAGGGCCCGACCATGGGATGGGTGTGTCATAATAATAGTACAAAATATGGGCTCTTGGGCAAGTGGATTTTAAGTCAGGGCAAGTGATTTTTTATTTTTATTTGAAAGAGACTGGAGAAAAACATTGCTTTATTTTAAATATTTTGAAAGTCAAAATAAATAAATGAGTCAGTTTAATATGATTTTTGTTTTTTTTTCATATTTAAAGTGCAGCAATTTCAACATTGTGTCAAAATAATAGTAATAAAAATAAGGCCCTTTCAGGCACATGGAATTGGAGTCAGGGCTAGTGGAATTTGAGCTAGGACTTATGATTTTTTAAAAGTCACTTGCCCTGGGCCTGTGTCTGAAAAATGTTTTCTTTGATCACTTATTAGATAACTGATTTTCTTAGGTATGGTGCATAATAATAATGTGTCACAGGTACCTGCATGGTATGTCATCTCGGATAGCTGACATAGTAGAGCAACCTGCTAGCATTCAGGAGATCCTGGTTCAAGTCCCAGTACAGCCATGCACATTTTTCCTGTGCCAAATAGCTATACTTGTCTCCCTTGAAAAAAAGGAATTTTAACACATATACTCACTTAGAAGTCGAATACTGTGTTGAGTCCAACTGCAAGCAACATAAACCCTGATCTGTATTTGCAGAATGTGCCGGCAGATTGGGGTCTATGTTGTTTGTCCTACTGATTACTCCTAACAAACTGCATAGACCCAGATGTGCAGGTGCATTGTGTGATGGCAGATCTGGGTCTGTGCAGTTTGCAGTTGGACTAAACTTATAACTGAGTATATATGGTATCTTGTGCATTTGCCATCAAAATTGCTGGTGCTACATAGTGGCGATTATTGTCGTCCATTTGTCTCTGTCCATCCTTTCCATCATCCTCATCCTTCAGAAATAATAGTGGGGGCAACTTTGACTGTAGATTTTGACCAATTCACTAAAATTTGGTAAACAGATGAAAACAGTTTATTGAAATGGATTCAATATTCAATATTTTATTTCCTGTTTTAAATGTGCAACAGTTGGTATTTGATTAAAATGGATGTGTGTATGTATGTATATATATATATATATATATATATATATACATATATATATATATCCTAAACTTTTGCTGAACGTAACCCAAACATTCAACCTGCACAAAAAACTTTGTTTTTATAAAAAAAATCCCAAATTTGTGTGCCAAAATCCTCACGCACACTTCATGCTTTACACTTGTACCTGTGAAATTTCCATCAAATGAATCACATTAGGGTACTGTCCTTTCATTGAAACTAGTATTTTCAGTAATTCAGCTGCTGTCAGTCCTATGTAATTGTTGTGTACAATGTACTTGGGAATCCCCTACTCCTTCTTTCCATCATTGGCACTGATTACTGTGTCACTGTTCTCTCTTGTTCGGCCGTAATGATCAATCAATGTGTCTTTGTGAATATTGCCAAACTGTAGCATGTCACTAACAATTTCAAGAAAAGTGTTAAACTCAAACACAGTGAATGCATTAAAAATCTCATGATCTGGGAATCTGTCACATGTTTCCATGAATAATATCCATACACACTGTACTGCTTTGGTTGACAAGTCATTGTCAGGCGACAAACACTTTAGTTCTATCCCTTTGAAGTAACCGCTGTCGCACATGGGTGTGAGAAACTCGATGCAGAGGGCCCAAAATGGGGTGTATCTCCAAGGTATTCAGCTTGAAGTTGTAGCTCCAAGGTATTCAGCTTGAAGTTGTAGCTCCAAGGTATTCAGCTTGACACCTCTTTTGATTGTTCGACAAAGAAACTGTGTAAACAAGACCTAGTCACCTTTGAATGAAGCTTAGTTGGCGTCAGCTTTATTGACTGTCCGACAGGGAAACTGTATAAACAAGACCTGGTCACCTTTGAATGAAGCTTAGTTGTCGATACCTTTATTTATTGTCCGACAAAGAAAAAATCTGTAAACTAGACATAGTAACCTTTTAATTTTACCTCATTCAGGTGTTTGACAGTTTAATGGATAAACAAATCAAAGACAATTTGATATAATGGTATTTGGGATATCGTATGACCGATATCCGGTTGCTCCATGTATGTGCCAGTCAAAATCTTTGAACTGGTGGCTATGTCCAGCAAATACCAGGTGTTACAGAATTTTAACATCTTTACCTTGTATCTTTTATCTTCTTGTACTGCATGTTTATTTTTATTTGGAAGGGTTTATCTTTCTGAAGTTGTTTGGGGTTTCTTTTTGTTGCAATTCTTCATCTTTACATTTGTAGAACTTAACTTTTTATCAGCACCATAGAGCCAGTATTGGGTTGATGTGCTTTTGAACCCTGTACGTGCATACATATATTAATATAGGTGTCTCTATATTCAAAAAAAATAAGAAAGGTATCACTTAAAAAATTTAAAAAATTTAAATTTATATTTGCCTGACAAAATATTTTTATTTCCCTTTGGTATGTTTTTATATCTAATCCGTGAAGGTATTGTTAAAACTAGTTGAGCATATTGTGTGTAAATGACTATTATGTATATGTATACAAGTGTGTTCACACAGTATGCATGGTATCGAGATGAGATGCAAGAAGAAAATGTGTTCTCTCACGACTACAATCTTTTTTACTCCAACAGTAATTTTCTTTTCTCACCATTTGTGTTTATGAGAAAACATGTTCTTATTCATCACCTGTTTATACCAGTTATGATGTGTGTGTTGAACATAAATACACTTATATTGCATAATGATCATTAATCCACACTTGTATTGCATAATGATCATTAGCCCACACTACTCTCAACCAGTTTATAAAATACCTTGATGATTACCAAATCAATTTGCATAACAAATTTTTTAAAATATTTATTTCAGGAAACCCTGGAGTACCAGAGTACTATGAACACTTCATGCAAGTGTTGTATGAAAACAGTGGGAAAAGAGTGCCAGTCTGGGCAATAGCTCATACAGGACATGTGAGCATACCAAAAGAACATTCCAAAACCAGTCATGTGGATGGTACATTAAAAATCTATTTGTTTTCATTTAAGTTCTAGGTTTTTTTTCTGGGTGTAGTCTCGTCAAAAGGGCCAGTAGATGTCAAAACTTACTGGCCCTTCTATTTTGTCATAACAGAAATACACTTCAGTATTATTTTAAACAGAGGGTCTGTCAAGAACTGTAGTGAAGCTGGAAAGTTCCATACCAGTAGTATGTTGTTGAAATTTAAAATGAATAGTATGTATTACTGAAGCTTAGTTTTTAAGTGCGAGTAGAAATGAACTGAATTCAAGTCCCCATTTGAAAAGATATTTTCTCACCCTCCTCTTTCATGAATGTTGACTTTCAAGTTTTTCTAAACAAAACATTTTTGGTTTCTTTTTTGCCGTGGTGGAAAATATATCCCCAAAAATGACTCCATATTACAATTTTTGTTCTCCCATGTGCAGATGAACATGGGTTCAGTCATTTTGTTTAGCCAACCAAAGTCTAACAGTAAGACTTGTTCTGATTGATCAACATTTATACACTGCTTGCTAAAGAACCAATCATATCCGATTTAATTAAACCACCAATTATCTGAGTTAACCAATGCACAGACCATGCACCAATCTTAGTGACTGCCTTGTAAATAAAACTGTCAGCAACTAGTGAAACTCAGTTTGTGCATTTGTTTGTGTGTTCGTTTGATCATTTCTTACACTCTCATTACCTTGTACCCTGTTTTCATCTGCACCAAGGAAAATTGGTATGAGGATGCATCTCAGGAAAAGTAACTCAGCCATATAAAAACTAGGTCACTGATCTAATTTACACATGTAACTTTTGTATTTTGTAATTAGACCATATTTGAACCTAGACATGAAAATTGGCATGTGGATGCATCTTGTCAAGAGTAACTTTACCCATACAAAAACTAGGTCATTGTGACCTAATTTTCATATTTTTGTGACTTTTGTATTTTCAGCCATTTGTTTGATACACCCTCAAGATCTTGGACATTATTTCACCTAAACTCATGGAAACTACTATGTATATCCATCTCAAAAAAAGTTACTAAACCACACACAATCCAGGTTCCCGTGTCCTTATTTTCAAGCCTGAGTGACTTATGTATTTTCATCCATTCATTCATTTCACACTCAATATCTTGGACCCTATTTCATCTACACTCATGAAATTTGGCATGTTGTTGTATCTTGTTGAGAGTAACTTGGCCATACTAACATCAGGTCACTGTGACCCTATTTGCATGCTTGAGTGACCTATGTATTTTGAGTTCTTCATTCATTATGCTGTCAATATCTTAGCCCCAGTTTCACCTACACTCATGCAAATTGGCATGTGAATGCACTTCAACAACAGTAACTCAACTATATCAAAACTAGATCCCTGTGACCTAATTTTTGTGCTTGAGTAATTTTTGCAGTATCATACATTCATTTTTAACCCCTTTGGTAACCTGGGCCTTGGTTCACTTACACACATGAACATTGAAAAGGTGATGCATCTCAGGCCAGTAACTCAGCCATACCAAAACTAGGCCACAAAGACCTAACTTTCTTGCTTGAGTGACTTTTGTATTTTCATCTATTTGTTTGTTAGATATTCAATATTTTGTACCCTATTTCACATACACTTACAACAAACTGGTATGTGGTAGCATCTCAGCATGAATAACACAATTGTACCATTGTCACTATGATCTGATTTTCATGCTTGAGTAACATTTGTATTTTCAGTCATTTGTTTCTTACATCCTCAATATCTTTAACCCTACTATGTCAAGACTACAACAAGGTCACTGTGATCTAACTTGAATTTTCATGCATGAGTAATTTTTTTTTGTTAACATCCTCAGTATCTTTAAATTTATTACATCTAGACTACCATATATACTCGTGTATAATCCAGTTCCAAATGCCAATAACATAGACCCTAATCTGCTGTCGCATAATGTGCCGGCAGATCAGGGTCTACATTGATTGTTTTACTGATTTGTCCTTACAAACTGCATAGACCCAGATCTGCTGGTGCATTATGGTAATCAAACTTTATTTTGGCCCTACACTAATGAAACTTTATATGTTGATGCATCTTAATGAGTAGTTCATGTATATTTCAGTACTATTTCCATCCTACACATGATGGCTTAGTCATTTGCTTAGACTCACAAGTAGTGGGTAATGGGTTTGAATCCTGTCCAGACCAGCTTGAATCAGCTGTCATAGCATATCTCTTTTGCAAGGCTCATAACTTCCATTACCTTGGCATCAGTCCTCCATGCCAGTCTGCATATTGTTAGTTACTCCAAATGTGCTCCTGTTGGTGAGGAGATTCATGTTTACAAGTAAACACTTCATTGAAAATGGCAATCAAATGAACTGGCCCATCAGACTCATTACTTGTAATATTAACTGGCCCATTAGACTCACTACTTGTAATATTAACTGGCCTATCAGACTCACTACTTGTAATATTAACTGGCCCATCAGACTCACTACTTGTAATATTAACTGGCCCATCAGACTCACTAATTGTAATATTAACTGGCCCATTAGATGCACTAATTGTAATATTAACTGGCCCATCAGACTCACTACTTGTAATATTAACTGGCCCATCAGACTCACTACTTGTAATATTAACTGGCCCATCAGACTCACTACTTGTAATATTACTGGCCCATCAGACTTACTACTTGTAATATTAACTGGCCCATCAGACTCAATAATTGTAATATTAACTGGCCCATTAGATGCACTAATTGTAATATTAACTGGCCCATCAGACTCACTACTTGTAATATTAACTTGCCCATTAGACTCACTACTTGTAATATTAACTGGCCCATCAGACTCACTACTTGTAATATTAACTGGCCCATCAGACTCACTACTTGTAATATTAACTTGCCCATTAGACTCACTACTTGTAATATTAACTGGCCCATCAGACTCACTACTTGTAATATTAACTGACCCATCAGACTCACTACTTGTAATAAAAACTGGTCCATTAGACTCACAACTTGTAATATTAACTGGCCCAATAGACTCACTACTTGTAATATTAACTGGTCCATCAGACTCACTACTTGTAATAAAAACTGGCCCAAGCCTTAACTTACTGTTACATGGGAAGCAGGTCAAAATGTACCCAAGCCAAAATGTACCCAAGTCAAAACATACCCAAGCCAAAACATACCCAAGTCAAAACTTACCCAAGTCAAAACATACTCAAGTAAAAATGTACCAAAGTCAAAACATAACTAACTCACAGTCAAAATGTACCCAAGTCAAAACATAACTAACTCATAGTCAAAATGTATCAAAGTCAAAACGTACTCAAATTAAAGCAACATCTTGGCCATTGAAATTTCCTTTGATATTGAGACCCCTTAAATAATTTAATTTGGAATAACTCAGCACCGTACTCTAAGAGGTGTAATATGTAAATCAAATCCGTCTGTAAGCGATGCAAAATAAACAAGCCAAATTGGATAGATAGATAGATAGATAGATAGATAGATAGATAGATAGATAGGGAAAATGAAGACAAAACAAGTGTAAAATAAATACAATTATATTATTGAGTGGAATATGTCAAAAATAAATAGATAACTCAATAATATGTAAATGGAATATTTTCAAATTATTAAAATCCAAATAAATGTAGATACCAGTATTGTGTGATGAATACAGTAATGAACTAGATAAACACAGTACATACCCGGTACAATATATGCATTTCTGAATGTGAATAGTGGCATGACAACATAACAATATCTTAATTTACAGTTCTTTTGTATGTACTAAAAACTTATAGAATTTCCAATATTACCCATATATTTATCAAACTGTCAGTATGCCGCACTTATAAGATGACCCCTACTCTCTATGATGAATTGAATTATTAGTAAAAAAAAAATCGAATTATAAGCGATTATATGCAGTAGTTAAATTTAAAAAGTTTCTGTACTTAAGTAAAGAAAAAATCCATGCACAAATAATATCCAACAAAATTAATCTGCAACACAGTTATTAAAGCAAACACAAAATAAAGTCCTAACATTTCATGTTGACATCTCTGTTCCCGTTGCTAGTTTTTCCTTGAAAAAAGTAAATTTTTGGTATCATATAGGTTAAACTGGATAATAGCTGTGCCATTCTCTCTCTCTCTTTCTCTCTCTCTCTCTCTCTCTCTCTCTCTCTCTCTATATATATATATATATATATATATATATATATGTATATATATATGTGTGTGTGAAAATCAATTAGTTGCTGGGGCATATACGTATCCACAGGCTCTTAAAAGCTGGTTCGTAGTCATGATGCCATTTCAATATTAATCCCAGTACTGAAATATCTTCTTATCTTTTCCAACATATTTTCTTCTCTGGTATTTCCTGTCTCATCTGAATATTGACGTATGATGCCTCATCATAACTTCCTGATCGGAAGGTAGAAAAGTGGCATCCCAGAAGATCTGACATTCAGCTTTCTGTGCCAACCTGGGGAAAAAACAAAACAAATATTATTTTTCTTTGTTGGTTAAAAATGAAATAGATCTTATTAAATTAAGTATAAATAACACATTTAAACAGAAAAATGGTGAGAATGTCCTTAAGGAAGTATATCTGTCTGTCTGACGTTAAATGTTTGTTTCAAAAAATAATTTTAACATGACAGATTAAGTAGCAACTTCACTGCTAGTGAGATGTCAGATTAATATCATTTAAAAATAGTATAGTCATTTTAAGGTTCAGTTTGTAAGTATCACTTTTAAGATATTTTCTTCCAAATCATGCCAAATTATTCTATAGATATTTTGTAAGCTTTAATCATAATTTTTAATAATTGAACAGATATTGTTATAACCAGTAACTGTTACATAATGGCATTAAAAAAATTGTATATTGAAGATATTATTACCTTCAACATCATTATTTGTTCTGTCTGACAGCCCGTAGACACTCCAGTCATCTGGTTGCCATACACTGCCACTAATCCACGTGGCCTTGATATACTCCATAAGTGGTTTCATTTGTTCATTTGCTTTGTGATACAAATGATGAAAGGTAGGCTCTATGTGCTCCACTGGAAGAAACAGTAGGGCAAACAACTTCCTGCAGAATTTGAACATGCCTTCCTTTTCCATGTAATTGCTTGCCATACCAAGTTCCTGAAAAAATCAAAAGATCTCGTTATGATGGCCATATCAAAATGTAACTACTGTTCCTTAAGTCTAATATTTACTGTTTTTTTTTGCAGGAAAAATATTAGGATATAAAGAATTTTATAACTGAGACTTATGTAAATGAATACAAGCTGTCTTCACCAAAAATTACTTTAACTGTCATTAATAATAATAATAATATTAATAACATCAACAGCAAAAACAGATGACGAAAACCTTTTCTTCTTTAAATTTTCAATGGACAAAAAGCACCATAAGATATAATAATACTTGGATTTTTCTCCAAACTGCTTGTGACTAATGGAAATAACAGCCAGTTACTTCTTTCTCAGGAAACCTCTTCCTCGCAGCATTCCACAGGCCTGCCTCAAAATTAATGATAAATCCTTTGACACATGGGTCATCTGAAAGAAGTTTTTTCAGCTTCTGAAAAAAATATTTAAAAGCAATTATATATTTAATTATTGACTCTGAATATATTTTATTTTAAAAAAATAACAATAACCTGTTTTCATTTTTGTTGTATTTTATCTCTATTAAAATCAGTATTTTGTTCCTATAATTGTAAACTACTCATTAATAATTTTCTAATAAGCATTAAGAAATATGGATTTAATACATTACCTTTAAGACTTTCTTGTAATCTTGTTTTATTTCTCCTGGACATGAATATAAATGCCAAGGGAACTTGTTTTGTTTCACCATCAGATTTCAAGAAAGTATGAACTGAGAAAAGCTGCCGAAATGGTTATTCATGTCGAAGAACTTTAAAGGTTGCATCCACATTTTTGTTCGCTGCAGAAGATTAAGTTGCATTTCTGTTGCAAAAATAAGATGCCTGACACCACTGAGTGTAACATCTTTTCTCAAGAAGTTTTGGGGAAGGTAGCTTTATTAAATCTAGAAAGTAAGGTTTGCAGGTTGTCTATAGGTATGGAAAACAAGAAGTAAAAGTATTTGGCAAGTTTTTATTTAAAAATGGTTATTATCTGTACACAAAGTTTTACAAAAAAAAATAAAAAATAAAAATAAATAAATGAAATTCATATATATAGTCTTCAACTACTGCCAAGGCTGGTTTGAAAACATTTGCAGCTGCCCTCTTAATAATAATAATAATAAATGGTATGCCCAATAGTCTAGAACAGTTGTATGTAAACGCTTAGAGTGTTAATAATGGAGATAGCCAAGTGTCAGTTAGATGATGGAAAATTTATCTTGCATGATTTCCATTGTGTACTTTTCTCGTGGGATCAAGTAAACTCTATTTTATCTAAAACTATTCAAACATATTACAGATATAATATTATACAAAAAATATAGGTAATAAAATTTAAAATGTATGACTTTGGCTGTATGTCTTTTACAGGGCTCACAAATGAACTTGAGTGTCATTTCACCATGCCTCATCTTTCTATACTTGTATTTTGATATATCTAATAATAAAATGGCATCTTTAAAAATAATTGGAAAATTACAATGTACATTGAATATTTGTTTTCATAATATTAAATTAAGAATAGTAGTCATAGTAGTATTGCTGAATGTGTAGTTGTTGTAGTATTGCTAAATGTGTATAGACATTAAACAAGAATAGTAGTTGTAGTAGTATTGATGATCGTGTATAGACATTAAACAAGAATAGTAGTCGTAGTAGTATTGCTGAATGTGTATAGACATTAAACAAGAATAGTAGTTGTAGTAGTATTGATGATCGTGTATAGACATTAAACAAGAATAGTAGTCGTAGTAGTATTGCTGAATGTGTATAGACATTAAACAAGAATAGTAGTCATAGTAGTATTGCTGATCGTGTAAAGACATTAAACAAGAATGGTAGTCGTAGTAGTATTGCTCTCAGCTAATAGCAAACATGTTATAGAATATCAGATGTTTGATAAATATTATCTATAGTTTTACTTCTCCTGTCTTTTTATAAAATAAATAGATAAATAAATAAACTTACCAGTGTTTCCACAGGCTCTGTGTTGCCATAGGCCACATACATCACTATCTATTGCATGTTTGACGTCCCATTACAGGTTAGAAGTTATGATACTGACAACATAAGGTATACACAGGTCGTATACTGTGACAATTAACTGCTCATGATAAAAAAATGCAGCAAAGACTGAGAACAGAGAAAGCGCTACATATTAAATTGGATTTAGGTGGGATTTTGCAGGTGTGTTAGCATATATCTCCAGTTCACTTGTTACAAAGTGCTAAATCTGATTAATGTTAAATTGTTATTTTGTAGGGCTATCATGCAAACAGCTGCAAAAAGCACCTATTGCAATACAATTGTTGGTCAGCGAGTTTCTTTTATGATAATTAGCCTTCCTGCAAAGATCACAGCAATGGACGTGGTGAAAGTTATGATATTGACAACATCATGTAATCGGTATCGATAAGTTGATCAAGTTGCTGAAAGTTAATTTGAATTTAGGTGGATTATTGCACTGATCTGATTAATATAAAAATTAAATTTTGTAGGAATAAGTTGATTTTAATGCAGCTAAATATTTTATACTACTCCTTAATATAGCTAGTATTTAACAAAAAGAGATGCAGAAGAAAATTATCACTGATAGTTCAAGCTGATCAGCTGCATAAATCATCGAGCCAAAGCCGAAATGGCCCAAATTATCATGGTTTACTTTATGCCTGTGATAATATAATTTACTTTTTTCAATTTAGTGGGTGAACAGCAAAATATTATAATTTATTATTTAATAAATAGCAGAAATTGATTTACATTTTGGTATGATAACATTTTGACTTTATGAATATGTTTTGACTTGGGTAGGTTTTGGTATTCTTAGGTATGTTTTGATTTGGGTGTGTTTCGGCATTCATGGGTTCGTTTTGACTTGGGTACATTTTGGCTTGGGTATGTTTTGACTTTAAGTACGTTTTGACTTGGGTATGTTTTGACTGTAAACCATTACATGTACTACATTATATCTCTGGGTACTTTGTGTTTATACTTGTTTGGAAGAATTTATCTTTTTTTCTTAACTGTTCTTTTATTGCAGTTATTTATATTTACATTTGTAGAACTTTCCTTCCAATCAGTGCCATATAGCCAGTATTGTGCTACTGTGCCATTAAACCATAACACATTGGTTTGGAGACTTATGGCACAGAAATAAAAGTAGGTTATTTAGTGTCGAGGCAATTGGAGTAAAGTGAATTGCCCAAGGACACACCACAGTAGCCAATCCAAGCTGATCCAATGGTAGGATTCAAACCAGCACAATTTCGGTTGCGAGTGCACTGGACCACCACAACTCCTCAAACCTTAATACATATATACATGCATACACATACACACACACACACACACAAATATAAATACAGTCATAAACTCTGCTATAATCCATCCCATACTTAGACAGGGTTTGAAATAGATCATCAGATTGATGGACAGACATGGACAACAAATGAAGTAAGACTCATATCTAAATATTAACTGCCCACTTGCTATCTCATTTGACAAATAATTAAATATAACAGAAACAATCTTTTTGTGAATTAAATAACTCTTCATTTCTTTTCAGTTCAACACCTAAATATAATATGTTCTCTGGAAGGACAAATCGAGAACAAGGTATCTTTCATTGAGCAGAACATTCCAAAAGATGTAAGCCTGATTTTGATAGGTCATTCCATCGGCTGTTACATGATAATAAAAATGCTAGAGGAGCTTGACCAATCTCTTGTTCACAGAAGTTTTCTCTTATTTCCAACAATAGAGCGAATGAAAACATCACCAAATGGGATGGTGGCAACACCAATTTTGAAATACCTGCGATGGCTTGTTACTAGTTTTGTGTATTGCTCATCATATCTTTCACCATCTTTGAAGTACAAACTAGTAGCTTGGTATTTCAAAGATAGAAGAGTAAATAGATGTATTCTAAATGCGTCTATGAATCTTTTTGATCCATTGTGTGCAAGTAATGCCATGTACATGGCTGATCAGGAGATGCAAACTGTAGATAAGTTAGATGTTGATCTAGTTCAGAAACATTTATCAAAATTGAGCTTTTATTATGGCCAAAGAGACAGATGGTGTCCAAAGGAATATTGCCTTGATATGAAGAAATTGTTCAATGATGGTGACATTCGCCTCTGTGAAAAAGGCTATAGTCATGCTTTTGTAATTGACGCTAGTCAAGAAATGGCAGATATAGTCTGGGAATGGTTTCATACTAACCTATAACCAAATTTTATGAGCAGTTAAGATGAGAAGCTAATAATCACTGTGCATTGTAAAACATAAAATCCAATTATTATTAAATTTTTGTGTGAATGTAGTAAATTATTCATAATCATAGCAACAACAAAAATTTTTAATTGTTTTCCTAATTTGGAAAAATCTTAAATGGAGATTTTTGTTTTACAGTAACTGAACTATAGCCAGAGTCAAAACAGCCATGCTCACTCATAAAAATATGATTTTGTACAGTATGAAGTTTAAGTTTTTCTTTTCAAAATATAACTATCTTATTTAACAGAAATGGTATGATTATAGTTACATGTCAGAAAAATTAAATAAAACACCAAGTAGTTACAACAGATTTAATTTGTATTACTTTAGCTAAGTGAAAAGCTTCCAGTTTTCTTACAAACTGATCTCGTGTCAAATGGAATCGCACAGATGTAATTAAGTAAAAGATTCACAGAAAGCCTTATTTGGAAACATCTTTTTAAAATACAATATATCTAATAAATTTTTGTAAAGTGCTGAAGTCAGGGTCATTAAACTGATGATGGAACATGTGTGATTTCATACTCAATTGAGAATATATAGTAATGATGGGGACCTAACATCAAGTACAACAAATTTATTTGGTGGTTTTGATGACTGTTGTGATGTATAGTGAATATGAACCCATAGGCCAGGCATGTGCAACTTCTTCAAAGTCGTGGGCTGGATAGTGATTTCTAAAAGTACTCGTATGATGTAAATGTCACTGGATAAAAAAAGGTCATCCGTCGCAGGTTGCACATACCCGCCACAGGCATTAAAGATAATACATCACCTAAGTATTCTTTTTATCCTAATTTCATATTTTTGTATATTCTGTCATAATTTGTAGCAGACCGAATAAATAAATTATTAAACAAGCATTAAAGTATTGTTATTGTTTACCAATCTTAAGGATATTTACTGTAATCCAGGGACAATTTACACTGGGTAATATATCTATTTACTGTAATCCAGGGACAATTTACACTGGGTTATGTATCTATTTACTGTAATCCAGGGACAATTTACACTGGTAATATATCTATTTACTGTACTCCAGGGACAATTTACACTGGGTAACATATCTATTTACTGTACTCCAGGGACAGTTTACACTGGGTAATATATCTATTTACTGTAATCCAGGGACAGTTTACACTGGGTAATATATCTGCAGTTTTAAGTAACATGGGATGATTCCATTGTAAACACAAGAACAGATGAATCAGATTGCAATCTAAAAAGAAACATTCCTTTTATATGTGCAAGGAATCAAATTATGTAAAAAAAACAACATTTTGTACATAATTTGTACACTTTAAGAAATTTTAAAATAGTGGATTCTTTTTACAGATTTTATTTACTTACACAGATTGAAAGGGCGACTAATTCTCGTTTTTATATGCTTATATATATGAGGAAATAAAAATAAATGAATCTATTTGACTGATTTGTTGAAATTTCATATATATAGCAGAGAGAGAGATCTGCATATACGCAAAACTGGTGTGAATAATATAACTGACTTTACTTTAATTATGTGTCATTGAGTTTTTGTAATCAAAATCAGTGGCCTTTTTAATTTATAAAAGAAATGGGGGAAATATACAGTTTGAAAGAGACTTGGGGAAAAATTATGAAATTGAATTACCTTCCTTTGGTCTCAGTATCCCAATGTTCACTAACGGGATCGTTTGGTTTCTTAAGTGCAAGGTCTTATTTCATTGGCTAATGCATTTCCTTATTATATTGATATGATTTTAAGTTACCAAAGTGACAGTTCATAAGATATACCCAGCCACTATCTAGGGCACAAAAATGAACATTTAAGATGTGAAACTAATCCTTACCTGTTGATTGCCAGGGCTGACAATATGCAGTATTTCTCACATGATAAGATTACGACAAATTTCTCGAAAAGTACAGGGTGGTGGTGAATTTTTTTTAAATTGTATAAAATGGGTTTGGGAGGGGTGTGTCTGGGCTTAACATAAGGCATGGGCTTATTATTGGATAAATACAGGAAGCATGCATACTACAGTAAAACATCATTTATTTGGATTAACTACATCATTCTCCAACATGCAAAAACGATATAACCCAAACTTGTTCATTCATGCTGATCCCATGTACATTTTTTTGTTGCATTAAATGGATTTTTTAATATAGTTGCAGATATGCAAACAGATGTTTGCCAAGTTGGAAATGGAATTTTAAGATTATAATTTTGTTAACATTGCTGCATCTATTGCTTATTTCTTTCTTCAAAAGTCATATGTAATTCAAAAATGAAAGATACTGAAGGATGAATTTATATCAATTGTAGGTACTTCAACTCTACCTTATCTCCCTTTTTTATCTTTATTGATTTCCTGTAATTGCAGATTATCTTTCCCCATATGGCGATCAAGGTATGGATTATTTGCTAAATCTGTGTGGTCATCTCACTGACCCTAAGTCCTATTTATCCAGACATTTTTCTTATCCATCAATAAGATTTGTATAAATCATGCTCTCTTGTTTGTAACATATCTGTTCCTTTTAAAAAGCAAAAAAAAAAATTCCTTTGATAATACAGTGGAACCTGTGCAATCCAGCTGTAAAACAGATAAATTCCCATACCAACAAGTCATTGTTTCCTCATAGTATGTATTTGACTTTACAGTATCTAGCTAAAAGAGCACTCTCCTAAATTAAAGTTTAAGTTTTACAGAAATAGCTGTCAATAAAGTGATATAAATTGTGTATTTACATAAAATAAACAAAAAAAACCCCCAGCTTTTTTATATTGTAACTATTGTCAGCTAAAAATGAATCAAGATTTAATATATTTTCATTATGTATTGTTCAGCATATATGATGTATAAATGCAATTTGGCAGGAGGGTTAAATGTACCTAATCTAAAAATTAAAAAGGAGTTTTTTCAATTTACTTAGAAATCTACCCACAAGAAAAGTATGTCCTTAGACATATATATATATATATATATATATATATATATATATATATATATGTATATTGGTTTGGATATACATTAAGGACTATACTGGAAATTTATAGGAACAATAACTTGGTGAAAATACTAGAAAGGTCTAGTAAACACAAGGAAATTAATCACGATAATTTTCTCCTACTTACATGATGTATGCCTGATGGGGAAATTAGCATATTAAAGACATATGGTAAACCATGTACCTCCATGCCCATTTTTGTAAGTCAGGACACTATACAAAAAAGCATATCATGATTCAATGTTAGAAAACAGCAGTAATAAGAAAATCAATTGTAGAAAAATTAATTAACAAATCCAGTAACTATGAGGATAATCAGATAATATATACAAACCAAATTGACAAAGCTTTGATCTACAAAGATATATTAGAATATATATTACGGGTACTATGGGTAAATACATTATGCAGAAGTATTACTTAGTTTTAATCAGAGAAAGAAAAAATATGTAGGTGATCAGCAAAATAACAATATACCTATACTGAAGACAAATACCACCCTATTTCAGAAAGGGAAATCAAGCCTTGAAGTCATTTATTTGTTATTTTATTTTTGGGGGGCAAATATAGGTGCATGTCCCACACCCCTCAGAAAGAGAAGTGGTAACATCAAGGGTCCGCTCTGGTCTCTAACTTCGTACTTTCAGTTTCATATATAAAAGTTGGGACGACACAGAGACTATAAAGCAAAGGATGTATATATGTGGATCTCTCTCTCTCTCTCTCTCTCTCTCTCTCTCTCTCTCTCTCTCTCTCTCTCTATATATATATATATATATATATATATATATATATATATATATATGCATGTACGTGTATCAGTGTGTATGTATATACAAGGTAAAACAATTCGTATGTGAGACCTGCAATAAATTTTAAAAAAGATATAATCACAAACCAGCGCCTGTATGTTGTTATGTCACTTGTTTTCTTAGGCAGTAATAAATCCCACTGTATACTTCTGTAATTCATGAGAGGGTCTCTGCTTATGTAGGACGGGGAAGGAACGAAGTATAGCCACTGGGGGAGGGGAGTAGGGGTTGCATATATCACAGTATCATCGCCACGACCCACTAGGTGAGATTGTGCGCATATACGACCCACCCCCCACCCCCACATGATAAAACGCTTCCACCAATTAGAGATGAACAGAGCCCCTCATAAATTAGATAGATAAATCCAGAAATAAGTAAATAAATAACATTTAATGAAACCAGAAAGACTCGTAATCAATAACATAAGATGAACCCAAAACAGTGTTTGGTAACACACCTCGATGTAACAAAACACATGACAGGGGGTTATGTTCCTTAAGAGGCGAGGATGATGAGAGCTGCTATGCTGTCAAGGCTCTACGCGATTTAGATAAACTCGCATAGCAGTCTCAGAAAGCAAAGGCACAACAAAGAAAAAGAAGGGATACACTAATACATGCTACTGGTTACAAGTCGAAAATATACGTCAGCAAACATTCTGTACATGAAAACCTTTTTTTCTCTTTTCATTGATAAAAAGGAACTCGTAGTGGAATTTGACGCAGAGAAAAAAAAATTTAAAAAAATAAAACCATTGCTAACGTCTACACAAATTATGGGATAATTACACTTGTACAATCAATGCAACACTAAACATGCAAACCCTGAAAGGATGAACACATTGACCCTTAGTAAGGCTCGCTATTAATCTTCATAAATAGGGGACGAAACCAGCCACAAGGTGTAATGCCTGAGGTGGGGAGTATAAGCTTATTTATGACATTTTTTTAGGCCTGGTGACAAAAAGAATGGAAATGGGAATCCAACGAAGTACGTCACTATCAAAAGCAAGAAGAATCCCATTCAAAAATATTCTCAAAATTCTTTATGATTTTTAAGAGAAATACCCATAATGCAGGCAGAAACATATAAAAGCCTTTAACTTTGCGACCAAGAAGGATCACCTCATATACCTGCTAGCTCTCTCATAACAAGAGGTCTGAAGTGTCCACACAAATAAACCTATCCGTCGGCATACAGTTGGGCAAAATACGTTAAAGCGGGCTCAGCTCGATCAAACCAGGTATTGGTTGTGTGTTTCTTACTCGTATCAGTAAGTAAGGTGGACACGTGTAATATGGATTCTGAAGAAAACTTCAGAACTTAAATCGGGCTTTGCCCAATCGAGCCAGGTGTTGGCTGTGCGTCGGAACAAATTGCACACCAATAACCCCTATATCGTGTACATCAGAGATACACAAACAATATATGTTATTTTGCCTAAAAGATACAATACAGCAAATGTATTCCCAACATTGTATAGCTTATTTAACTTCTTTCCCAGTTGTTAGGCTTTGATTCAAACAAGAGTTGGTAGGATGGGTGGTGGTTGTTTTTTTTTTTTTTTTTTTTTTTAGCTCTTTCTCCCTCCGTCTCGCATATGAATACACTTAAAGTTCGATGTTGTCTATGGGACTGGGTTTGCAATGTTTTATGGGGCAAGATGATGGACTTGTTTCTAATTTTTCCTGAGGATATTTATGATCAGAGTTGGTTCACATCAATACTGTTCTAATTTAGGACATAAACTAACATCCACCTGTTTAGTATCTGCAGCCTAATACATTCCAAATAAACAGTAAACTAACTTTATTAGTTGTCTGGACTTGACCCCATTGTTTAAAAGTTCCCCGTTCCTGTCAGATCTAAACTTTGAAAAAATCAAACTTGTGCCTTAACAGGAATAGAAATAAATCCGTCCTGTTACAAATCTATGGCAACAAGAACATGTCACAATCCTACTATAAATAACTTGTGCCCTTGTTTTTGAAATCGCCTTATATATTTTTTATTTATTTATTTTTACCATGTTTCTGTGTTGTCATAGCTGACTGTAAGCTACTTTAACGCAGTGCACTTTATACAATTTTTTTAGACGGAAAGTAGTGTAGTGTTAGCGATTTCTTGACCTCTCTATAACAATTCAATAATATTTCAATTATTATGTTTTGCCGCTTCTTGATCGCTGCCCCGCTGCTTTGAACGGCGTTCCGTCGTCCCGCTGCTACACCATACTTCATTATTACGCCAAAGTGACTAGCTATTATCTAGTTGGCCTCAAACTGCCATATACTATATTGAAAATAAATTGACAAAACAAATCATCAATGCATGCATTTATTTTAAGATTGATTAACTGTTTAAAACTATTTAATAGTCTTTCTTTTTCAGTACAATTTTGTACTGAAAAAGAAAGATTATTAAATAGTTTTAAACAGTTTTTAATCTCTTTAATAGCGATTTATTTTGTTCTGTGTATTGTTTTATAAATTGTGTTCACTTTTTGTGATATCATTGTTAGTTGCTTCTTTTGGCTGTTTTATTACTAAATGACTCTTTTGCCTTTTTAGCAATGTTTCCCTCGAATTTGTAATGAGAAAAATTGAAGGACAAATGTTACACAAAGCAGACAAAAGCGGAGAAAAGGATAATTTGGAAAAATATTAATTTACATACAATTAAGTAGATAAAAGCAAAAGAACTACATTGAATCTATACAGATCTGGATAAAACTACAATTGTTTCAATCGGTATTATAGCGACATCCTACGCAATGAAAACTTTAAAAGAATTATCTTTTTACTGCAGTAAATACAGAAAAGATTACAGTACATTTCAGGCTTTCTGCAAAGCATGGAACGTTGTACATATTGTGTGAAAGGCTACAGAAACAAAGAACTCGGAGAAAGCACGTGAAAAGATGTCCAGGAAACTATTTTGTTTGATAACAAACAGTGCACAATTAAACAGTCTATCGTGATATCCAATAAAGCAACATGCAAATTACAAGCGTTTAAACTTGCTTCCAAGGATACACCTTAAATTATTTATCTTGTTGTTTTTTTTTTGTTTTTTTTCTCTTTTTTTTTAGTGTGAAATTCTTTATCTAATTTACTTAACCTAATATTGTGCAAAATAAACTACAACATTTAAGAGATCAAATAGTTTTTACGGTGTAAAGTTATTTTGAAGTTCTTCCGTTTTCATGTTTTGCAATTGCACTTTGTAAAGCTGATTGCTTTGGAAAGCCTCTAATTTGTGTATGATGTAGCCGATATAAACAACCAACAGGAAATTCGATACGAACAGTGACCCAAACAAAAACATTTTATTTCTTGTCTTCTGCTCGCTTTTTTTTTTTCTTTGTATCATCCTACATTTGTCGGAGGTCATTTCCTCTTTACTTTATAGCTTTTCCTTTATTTGTTCAATGTCATCATCAATGGCGTCGAGGTTTGATGAAAGCACATCATTTATCCCTTTCATTATCCACTATCATTTGGAACATAACTAATATTTTTAAACGTTCTTATATTTTACCTAGGTTAGAAAGTATCTAATTTTTTTTTTTGGAGTGCGAATTCATTTAACAAAAGTTTCAAAAGCTTCCTCTGCGATTATATTTTGGTTGTTTAGAAAAGTAAAAGTTTATTCAATGAGATTTCACCTTAAAATTTAAAAAAAAAAAATCAGCATGAATTAATGTCTGAAACATTTCCAAAAACATTTCAGGAATAACGAGATTTACAGTTTGATTAGTTCTAACGCGAATATAAATCACAATTTCAATGAAAATTTTCGTTATAAAAAGCAAATAATTTTTCCCTGATAGATAATAGGACTGAAGGTGTGATAATGTATAAAGTGAATAAATTGAAGACATTGTTGCTATGTAAATCAGAGGATTTTTCACTGACGGATAAAAAAGTTGAAAGATTGATGGTTCTAATGTGTACGAAAAATACCAGAGAAGCAGGGCACATCAGCGAAGATAGCAAAGGCAAGAAAAACTCCAAGGTAGACAAAACAACGATGAAATTTTTTATTTTTTTTAAAGTGGGTGCTTGGAAGAATATTGATGACCTACACGATTAGTTAAACAGGAAATGTGTGTGCCAATGAGATAAAAATGTCCATTTCTTTTGTTTGTTTTTTTAATTCTTTTTTTAACCTATTGAATCCACCAAAATATATACAAAGCCTATCAAAGTATATTCTTAAAAGTTATAAGAATATAATTCTCCATAGATAAATCCTTTAGGACGACGCATTTTGCTTTAAAACTGCTGCTTTCAACGTATCTCCCGACACCCTTCCCACCATTCATGTTCATGAAGTGGAAAGGTAACATGGTATCCGATAAAAATAGATTCTTGTCGTGTACACTTCTGATTTACTCCGTGAGAGACGTGTACGCTATGCTCCTATTATAATATACTTTTGTCTTATATCAAGGTGCGAAAGACAGTCCAATAAAGCGTATGCTCTAGTGTCCACTAATAACACGGAATTAAGTTCTGGCACACCGAAAACTGTTTTGGGAGAGGAGGTGGTGAAGAGAGAATGAAGATGGTGTTATGCGTGTGGAAAATTTACAAATGCAGCATTGCACTATATTTGTTAGTAGCATGGAAACTTTAAAGAAACATTCGTGTACCCACCCTGATAGTAAGCTTTTAAAGACAGATACAAATCGCATATTGCACATCGTATCGTACCATATATGGAGAAATATATGCATCTAATGCCATGCTAATAATGAACCAACAGAATATTCTGTTGAATGATGTCTCACCTGCTTCGCCTGTACAGTACATAAATTCAAAAACTTGACGTAGCCAGTTAAGCAAGACATGTAGGTCATAGCAACCATAATTTTCCTTTTATGGGTGTTAACATGAGAGATAAATTTGAATGCAGAAATGAAATTGCATTATCATATATGCAACAGATTCTAGGAAACTGAGCTACAATTAAGTGATAAAGGGTGTCTGACGTACTTCGCCAAAGCAATTATTTCAACTGTAAATATCTACCTGCAAACAAAGAGTGAGGGGGGGGGGAGAAAGAGAGAGAAGAGAAAGATAGATAACGTTATAACGTAAACATTCACTCCGTAAAACACTGAATGACACCAAAGATCACATTAAACAACCAACGACTTGATTGTTCCATTGTTGTAAAAATATCGGATAAAACTGATTTACTCCTGGAAAAATGTATCACTGTGCATTGAAATGATTTCATGCATCCCTGACAGCAGTAAATAGTCTTTTATTACCACAGAAATTAAAGTTAAAGCTCTTGAGGTCTCCACGCTATTTTCCACTCAGACTACTAATGGAGGCGTCACATGACCCAATATTACTCATTGTTATATTTTATTCCTAGATGGTGAAATCCCTGTTTATCTCTAAGGTTTGACCATTTTTAAAGGCGTTTTTTAGCCCTTTTACTTTGACCATAATCTTAATTTCATGACTTTTCGGCATATTGAATCTGAGAAAACAAATTCAAAGTAAAATTTATAAAATGTATATAATAGTGTCCCTTGAAGTGTCTCGACTAATTTTAGCTGCTGACATTAATAATAATGAAAATCTTTACAAATTTATTTTGAGCCTACCCTATAAAATATCCGATGTATTTGCGCAGATACTATATAATACACATCGGACTGAAGAAGGATGTCTATGGAACAAATAAGATCAATGTATTTGAAGGAAATTATTGTAAGTTTCCTCTGATAGCATTCATTTTACTTTAAAATTGATTCTTTCTACATTTCCACTGATCTTTCCGCTCTCATGTACAGGAAACGGAAAAGGGACATGATATCACCAATAAAAACTGCTGATTTACTTCGTGAGAGACGGGTACACCATCTACTATTATAACATAACTTTGTCCTGTATTCAATTGTGAAAGATAGTCCGATATTGCCAGGCACACCATTCTATTTACATCGTATCTGACTCTGCTACACAACTCTGTTATTATGGTAAACCTTTCTTTATGAAACTGAGAATGACAGTCCAACAAGAAAGTACTCTTTTTCTTCAGGAAATAAAAACACCCCAAAAATACCTGTATGGACGCAATCATCACTTTCGTGTCAGTACCCACGAGTCCCAGTCTATTTTTATAGCAATTTTCCTCTCCCGTTTTGATGGTGATACTTGACTTAGATTCGAGTAATCTTGGTATTGATTTAAAGGAAATTATCTATTCTTTAGATGCATTAATGCGTGACCGGAAGTGAAATATGTGACCCATTGCACTTTGACCTGTTTACAGTTTAGCTTCTCCAAAAATGCCTGATAACCTATGATATGAACTTCACCTTGAGTTCATCTTTGAAGATAATTTAGATTAACATGATTTAGTAGGATTTCGCCACACTTTAAAGTTCAGTACTGACAAAAGAATGTAGGGACTATATAGCGAAAATAATACTGATCGAGTCTGTATGAAAATATTTAAAAAAAGCTAAACCAAGCAAACAGAACAATCTAATAAAGAGGAATCTATAGCGTCCTCTAAAAAGTACATTCTTGAACAGTGCCACTCGGTTAGAAGGAAAACTCGGAACACATAACAATATTACCAGTTTATGTCGGCACTGACTAATCGAACATGCCCATGACTTACATATACAAACTAGGAAGTAACAACAACGTTATCCCAGAGAAAATGTATTTGTAAATGTGTTGTCTAAATAGTTTGACAGAGGAGAAAATTTAGATGTTTTCCTTACATGGCAATATAATGGTTTATTGTTAAAGATGGCGGCTGCTAAAATAGAGACTGTAGATGGGCCTTGTTGTCCAATTTGTTTGGAACAGTTCAACATACCCAGACAGCTGCCATGCGCCCATTCCTTTTGCGAGAAGTGTTTACAGTCTCACATCACAACTGAGGCTACAAAGCATACGAAGCTGAGATATGTTAATTGTCCAGTATGTAAAAATTCTGCAAGTCCCTCTCTAAAGGACAGACCGACAAGTGAATGGGCGTCTCTTTTTCCAGCCGATACAGTCTTACAATCAATCTTACCAACGAAATCAAAAATAGACCGTATGTGTGACGCTTGTAACACTGAGGGTACCACTGTCCCGGCTGAAGGGTTCTGTGTTGTATGCAAAGAAGCCATGTGTGGAGGTTGTTTGAATTTCATAGGAAGCAGAAAATATCAAAGGATCATACTATTCTTAGCGTGGACGAATTGGAATGTAACCCAGAAAATGTGATGAAACTAGCTGGAGGTTCTACATGTTCGGAACATGATGGAAAAGAAATAGAATACTACTGTGAAGATCACAAGGTTCCCTGCTGTTGTACATGCTTCTTCCAGTGCCATAAAATGTGCTCCAAAGTGATATTCTTGAAAGAAGAATTCCCTGGTCTGCTACGTGAAAACAAACCAGAAGAAATAATGGCGGATATGAAGAACATCGAGATACATTTAAAGAAGTTTATGGAGATGAGCGAGGCCTTTGTTAATAATCTTGAATCTCAAGGTAATGGTATAACCATCCAAATCAGAGAAGTGAGAAAGAAAATCAATGCAGCTCTAGACGAGTTAGAGAAATGTGTGAAGACAGAGATAAACAGAATTTGCAGAGAAGAGATTATCAGGAAACAGGAAGAGAATCATCAGTGTTTGTCATTACTTCATGCTGTGAGAAATTCTCACTATCTCTTTGAAGCAGTCGATAAATATGGGAGCAACTTACAAAAATTTCTGATGGCCGAAAAGATCAGGTCACAATTAAATTCCTATTGTGATCTGGTTAGAGAAAAGTACAAGAAAACTGACTCAATAATATTAGAGGTGGAATTCGCACCTCCGATACAATCTATTTTGTCTGTCTCTTTATCTGAATTGGGGAAAGTTGTAACTACAATCAGCTCTAAGATTCTACGCCTAACATGTTTGCAAAGACCAACGAAAGACTGTCAGGTCGTGAGAGTTGATGTAATTGATCTTAAAGTCCCTACTAGTAATTCACCGTGGTATTCTGATGTCACATTTCTTCCTGACGACAGAGTGATGCTTGCTGATTATAGCAATAAGCAATGTATCCTACTAAGCTCTTCCTATCAGTTTATCACAAGTCATACATTAACAGATTATCCATGGAAAATCCGTGTACTGGATGACCGGGAGGTGTTGGTGTCTGTGTCATCGTATAATCAGAATAAAATCCAGATTCTGTCAGTGGTGGGTGATGTCATCAGGCCAGTCAGAACGATAATGAGCCAATACCGTTGTAATGGAATAGCAGCTGCTGGGAAGGGGGAGATGGTTGTGAATGCTAACTGTGGTAATAAGAGTCAGTGGAGTCTGATTAACACGAGAGGAGATGTAAAGTATTCACATCAGTATGACTCTCCATACAATTACAACAATTCCATAGCTCTGAATAACATGAAAACACGAGTGTATGTTAATGTGTATACTATGCATTCACTTGTCTGTTTTGATATAGATGGTAGCAAGCAGTTTACCTACAGTCCTGACAATCTTAGAAACCCCATAGGAGTAGCTGTGGACAGATGTGACAACATCTGGGTTCTTGGATACACGACAAACAACATTCATCAGCTGTCCCCAGATGGGTCTGTCCTACAGGTGATAACTTCAGGAGTGCCGAAATCTCCCAGGGGGATTTGCATTCACAAGAGTAAGGATATGTTAATCATCACGAACCTTTCAGATAGAACAAAACTACATATTTATCAACTGAAATAGAATGAAACACAAGGTCAGTTTAGTACTTAATTTCTATAAAGTTAAGTAAACCTTTTGAAACCAAAATGTATATAGAAATATTTGGGTAAAACAATCCATTTTAAAATATAAATAAATGCTTATCACATATTTTATCATTTAATAGGCATAGTTGCACTTACTTTCATACAATGCATATTATAAGTGTCTATGCTGTTGTGTACACATAGCTTGCAGTGTTACTACTTAACTGCTTATTATTATTTGGGGTAATGTAACAAAAGAAAAAACTCAAACAAGCTTTCAAGATTTAAAATCAAATATTTAATCTCCTAAAATATTAAAATAGTTCAACAAACAATCAAAGTGAAAGAATTAAAAATAACTTACAGTACAGAATATCCTTAAAAGTCCTAAATTGTTCTAATGTTCACCGATCCGGAAGTTAATCCAAATATTTTGAATGAAGTCGGTTCCGAATGAAACCTTCACTGTACTGATGTACTAACAAGAATCAGTTATATCCATGTGTTATTAATTCCAAATAGTCCTTGTGAATATGGAATATCACACAAGTTCTAGAAATGTTTCCGATAATTCCACGGAGCTGTATAATTCTTAAAGTTTAAGTAGCAGTACTGAATCCAGAATGTACTGTATAATAATAATAATAATAATAATAATAATATCACTGAAGCTGAATATCCACACACAAAATGAACCAATCTCGTTTATGACCTCTCAGGCTGATGAACTATTCTAGAATGCCAAACACAGCAATACATCTTATTATATAGCTTCTGACTGTGCAGAACAGAATAAGGAAAACCAATTTAAACTGTATTGCGACTTAAAACAATTTAATCCTTCTAGAAAACAACCTTCTCCGAACCAATCAGAAACTAGGCTATGCGTGACACCACTAAAATACCTGTGCACTGACGTTATTACCAGTCAACAAAGTATTGACTTCTTACAGAACATAGAATCCAGGTCAAGAGTTCAACAAATTCTCACGCTCTAGGTCACGTGACACGATTCATATTTAACCGACAATATTTCCCAAAACCAATGTACTGAGTCACATTGAAATACTGTATACATACTTTCTGCAAGACGACAGCTGTTAAACTATTATGCAGAGATCATAAAACTATACCATTATTTAAAAACGAAATGATGCATAATTCCGTAACATATTAATGATAATATTATTATTATCATTATTATTATTATTATTATTATTATTGATAGACTATTTAGAACAATCTTGTCTGAAAATGAATATATGATATAATATTATTTAAGTTAGATAAATGAAACAGGGTCGACTAATCAGATTTTTATAAATAAATTTGAATTTTTTTTTGCACATAATAAATTACATGATTACATAATGTAGACACAGGGGCTCGTATTGTTGCTGACAACTTATCTATCAGTCATACATGTACTATATAATACTACACTTGTACGTGTATGATTGATAAATAAGTTGTCAGCAACAATACGAGCTCCTGTGATGTAGAAGGCAAGTTTTTTCTTTCGACTAAACAAATTTCTCGGTTTCCCTTTTTGGACACTAGGAATGTCCCAAATCACCAATGGTAATTACAATTTACAGATGGTGATTAATTTCAATCAAAACATCAAACCTGGATATTGAAATATTAAAGGTTTGTTCAGTTGTCTGTCGAGTTTCCGGGGAAAGGTTACTGATGTCTGCAGGTGTAATATATTTTTGATGTGGAATTCACAACAAAATGACACGGTTTGTGAACCAAGGATCTTGAAGAAATACAAAATTTAGCATTAAATCAAAGAATTATTAATTGCAAAAGAACATCAATTCAGAGAAAGGCCAGTGCTCACTGTAAGTGCTTGCAGACCTGGAGCCTCAGCTTTCTGAAACTCTGATTTATTGGGATATACACTTTCCTTAACAGTTTAAACACTAGTTGCCAAGAAATGCCAAGAAAGACTTTTTACATCAACAGAAATAAAGAATATTATTTATGGAAATCGTTTAGAAGATTCAGAGAATGTTTATAAGATAAAAAGAAATAATTATACTTAACATGCATAATAATATTTACTATTGCAAAGTTTTCTTGCTTTTATTTGAATATAATTATCAAGAACACTAAAAATGCACACACACACACACATATTGAATGAAATGAGAAAGAAGGCAGTTTTAGTGCTACGTTTCTCAAATGACACAAGCATCATATTGAACATTTCCAAGATTTATAATGGTAAATGTTGCAACTTTAGTGAAATTTTTTCTCTAAAGACACGCAGTCATCATCATTAGCATGTGTAAAATATCTATGTATATTTAATGGTAAAGTACAAACTATTTATAATGTTTATTATGTAGAGAATGTTTTGTGTGTGACTTCTTGTTGCATTTAAATACAATGAATATTAGGTGGGTAGACTTTTACTTTGTGAGTACATAGCTTGCAGTGCTGCTGTTGAATATTATTAATGCTATTATTGATAGGCTATTCAGAACCACCTTGTCTGAAAAATGAATGTCATTTTATGCAACTTACTGAATGAAACAGAAATTTAATATTTTCCATTGTATATAATGTCAGTTACTAAAAAACATGTACATAATAAATTACATAAATATGAAATATAAACCTATCTGCAAAACTGAAACAATGACTTTAAATTATCTGCAGCCTGTAACAGTCTATCATAGCAAGGGATTGTGTAGAATGTCCATTTTACATAATACTGGCCAAGAGCAAATTGCAATCAACTGGAATTGTTTTACTTTCGGCATTTTAATTACATGTATTATGAAATCCAGAAATAAAGCATGCAATGCATTTAACGATTTTGAAGTAATGCATTCTTTTTGATCAAGTATCTCACCACCCTTAATCTGTTGATCACCATTTGTCTGTCAGTCTCTGTCTATCTCTGTCTAATTTTGCACACAAAAATATAAAGAAACAAAAGAGCAAATCAGATACCATACAGCATTTAAGAGTACCCATTTATGCTATATAACACTTTACAAAAGACATGTATTTGGTACCATCATAGCTCAGGAACAAGGTGACACTTTCATATATGGCACTGCCACAGTCATCATGCAACTCTAGAGTAGACACATATTTCATACAATTAACTACTTAAAGTTGACAAATTTAGACAGATTGATTAACTAATATTAGGAAATCCCATCAGTGTTTATAGACGATTCATTCTATTATCGCAGGTCATGTACATGAGGGTATGATGCAGACAAGTTTTAAAAGTTACATATTTGATACAATAAGAGTTATAGACCTATTACATAATATGATAATGAATCTCTTAAAGTTACACTATGTATGTATGTATGTATGTATGTATGTATGTATGTATGTATGTATGTATGTAACTTCAAATCACCAATGAACAAAAAAATCAATTATCAGAACAACTGAATTTCAAAAGTCATTGTCTCCTACAAATCCTGCAATAAATACAGACATGTTTGATGTTTGTCACCAGTGTAAATAGGACAGTATATTGTACTTCCATGTATTCATAAACTGTCTATTTCCTGCATATATACAGTGATGTTTATTGACTGATTCAAACACAACTGTCTCATATAAAATCCAATTTTTAAACAGTCATTGAAAAAATGTCAGAATTTAAACATTCTATCAATATTCAGTACAGGCTGGCATAGTCATTTATAAATACATGATAACAACCAGAGTATTTGAATAACTGAATTCTAACTACTAGATATGGTTAATTGATTTGCAACTCACAATGACACAGTTTTTAACAAGGTACCCATGATTTTCAGGTATTCATTTTAACATACTTGTAGTACTAAAACTGAAGAATAATGTCCTCATTTTGTGCAGGCAACCAGACCATTTTTTAATGAATCACATAAATTTGATTTCCTGCTAAATGTCATGGCCTGTATATAGTTGTGTTGTCTTTGGAGTCCTTTAATATACCAAAGTTCCTTTCTTTTGGTATATTGTAGCTAGGTACATTTAAAACCTTTATTAAGAAATTTACCTACCGGTATATATCATCAAATGGAACTTTTCATTCAAGAAATATTCTCTTTGATTTGAATGTTACTGCACATTTGCACTGTTTGATTTTACCTTCAGAGAAGCTAAATGTTCCTTACAGGATGATGTATATGTGGCTGAAACATTTCTATAATGATTAGGGAAAAATCGGTTGATAATTGGCTGACGATTGATACTTAGTTGACAAGTGCTTGATAAATATTTGATAATTGCCCCCCCCCCCCCTTTCCATAAAAAGGAGAATGCTCCACCTAGACATAAACATATCTATTCATGTTAAACCGGCATTTGTTTCCAATGCAAAATGTTCCAGCAATTCAGCAAAGTCATATATATGGTAAATTTCCTAAAAATAGGCTTAAACATACAAATGTTATAAAGATTTTAGATTGTACATGTATAGTTAATTCTGTCTAAGTGCCCTATTTGGTTAATCTAGCTCTTGTCCATTCACCATCATAAGATTAAATTATTGGTGTTCAATTGGAATCTACGTTAATCAATCATTGATTGACAGATGCAACCCACAGCCAAGGAGTCAGATAAGTCAATTACCGGTAGATTTAAAGCTGAGTACAACTTTTTTGTATAAATAACCTTTCTGTCATATCAGTAGCAAAATGGGTAATGTTTAATAATCTGTAAAATACATGAAAGAGAAGAATAAATTTCATGTTACACGTTACATAAAATTTATAAATAAAATAACTATGTTTCAAAACCTTAATTAACCTGCACAATGCCAATGGACAGTTTATTTAACTCTGATGTATTTCCAAGTAGTTAACAATCAATGTGAATGTAAAGAATATATAAAGGAAATGTCTTAAAAATTGTATAAAAATATTATTGTATTAACTACATGTGACAAACAGAATGGAACCCACCAAAAGTGGATGATACATTTACATGTAGAAATATAATCAACTCAATTCATAACTGATTTGAAAAAATCAATAGTCTAATCAAAATATCGCACAAAAGTACACTGGCAAGGATTTAAATACATTGTAAATTTGTAGATCAGATCCATCTACAATGAAAACCTGCATTTAGAAACAAATAATTAAAAATATCATTTGGAAAATACAAACAAGAGTACCATGAAAAGCACTTTATACTTTTATGTAGATAACTGAAATGTATGCACATAAATAGTCTTTCATCTTTCAGTGACATTGACCTTGACTTCTAAGATTTTGACCCCAAAATCAACAGGCTTCTTCCTTACCCTATGTGGAAGCAATCCACAAAGTTTGGTATATGTCTGTGGTGTAAAACTAATGTTCTTTTACGGAAGCCATTCTGCTTTTTTAATGTTCTTTTACAGAAGCCATTCTTCTTTTTTCAATCAGTGACATTGATCTTTGACCTTTGAACCCCAAATCAACAGCCTTCTTCTTTACCCCAAGTGCAAGCCATCCACAAAGGTTGGTCCAGGTATGTCACGTAGAACTAATGTCATTTTGAAAACATCATTATTCTTCTTTCAGAAACAGTGATCTTGGCCTTTGACCTTTTCATTCCAACAGCGATAGGATTCAGTCTTACACAAAGTGCAAGACAGTCAAAGACAGTACTTGTCCAAAAAGTTTCTTGTGCAGTTTCATTGAGGTCAGTTTTATACAAGATAATTCAAACACAAATGTAAAATTGTAAAGCATATAATTGAATTTGACAGTTAACACATCCTTAAATATTGTAGTATATGTAATTGGTACATAACGTAATACAACTGTCTCTCAGTTGCAAACTCTCCGAAAGCCGGAAAGTTATAAAAACTGAATACTCTCTTCTTCACAGATAAATAAGTAATTTTCAAGAAAGAAAATCTCTCTTAAAAACAAACAATGAAAAAGATCCCAAAATATAGGAGACATAAGACCTTTTATATGTTAGTATATTGTTATACTTTGTAAATAAAATAAGTACTGCATGTACTTTTCTTATACTAATGTGATTAAGTTTATTTTATTATAATTTAATTATATTTGTTTGGTAAAAGTTAAACAAAAGTTGTTGTCTGTACTACAGATACAAATCTTTCAATCCCATATCAGTGGAGTTAGTAGACAATGCTGGTTAATCTCTGATTCTACACACACACACATAAAATAATAGGAGGACACTGTGTGGAGGAGATAAAAGATACGAGAGTTAATTCGAAGAAAAAAAAACTTGTTATACCATCGTGTTGTAATAAAGCAAACTCTGTGATATAATATGCAAGATAATCTGAAAACAAAACATAAACTTGTTGCACTCAAAAAAGAAGACATGCCACCATCAAAGTTGTAAACAAAACAGCAAAAATCTCCTCAAAATAGAAAGACCATACACCAATATACACACACACAAAAACATATACATATCCACACACATGTATAAAACAATAGATGTGAATACAGTTTAATAGGAATTTTACAATCATATTACTCACTACATAAAAAGAACTAACATGAAACATGCTATATTTTTCTTTACATATTATGCTAGCAGAGGTATGAATTTTAATAGACTGATTTCCTTTTGAACTAATGTTTTTACTCATGACTATTGATTTGAAGTCCAATAATCATGTGTATTTTAATGGAGAGCTGCAACTCTGCCAATTTTAATGTCGTCAGAACTAAAGTACCAAATAATGTCACTAAATATGTGCAGTTGTACCCCTTGATTTGTTAATATTGGCACTTGAAGTATCTGATGTAGACTGTAAGGTGGACTTCCCTGACAATGATAATGTAGAATAAAAAAAGAAACCTTTCAAAATTTTTCTACATATGTATAATGAGCATTCATGCAAAAGTTACATGACAGCAGGTAGCATAGTTCCATTTCTCAATGGATATGACAGATCATTTTTGGATAGAAAAGTGTCCCTTGAGAAGTATCTTTCATTTTTGTTCTATTTTATCTTCGCACGAACAGAATAATTAAGTATGCAACATACATTTGGTCCATTCATAAGTATGTAAGTGTTCTATTTTTCATATGTAACAGATGATCATAGTTAGCAAGATGCAAAAATGTTTCACTTTTGATATTGTTTTTTCCCTTCACATTCCCTGCCAAATTTAATTCTTTGATCCCAATTCTCATCCTTTTAAAGTGGCTGCCTCCATTGCATCAATCAATGCTCCTGGGAAACCCCCCTTCTCCAGAACATGCATGGCAGTGATAGTGGTGCATCCTGAAGAGAAAAAGCCTCATCCATCAGCTTGCCTGGATGTTTGTTTTTTTTTTGTCTCTAAAACCATTTTTGCTGCACCCTGTAAGAAAAATAGAGAACAAAAGTTTTACTGCGGTTAACAATTAATAAGTGCCATATTTATTGTGATTCTTCTTGTCTTTTGAATAGCAGACACCTATTCCTTGATATCAAAGAACAAGAGTCCCTCATAATGGCAATAACAGTCTTGTGAATGAAAATGATAAAGTCAATGAAAAGTATACAAGACCTTGGGAAATCTTTAGTACTTTAGGACCTGTCATTTATTAAATTGACTGTGCAGTTCTGTCGGTAGCAACCAAAGTGATCTCATTAAATTCTAGATTGCTTAGACCCTTAGCTAAGTAAAAATATCCATTTTGCATAAATGTAAATACTCCAACATTTCAGAATCCATAAATTTTGACATGTTAACACATACTGTAACATCGTGCAACAATGGTACAGTGAATAATATATTATGCACCACTTGTATGGTTAATATTTCTGTATATAGACATTGACAGGTTTGCACAACTCTAAACAACACTGACCAATTGGCCACAGAGGCCTTGCGCTTGCCCTTTTAATTCTAAAAGCAAAGTCTATGACAAGCAAACTTTTTATAAAGTTTGGTGGGGAAAAAGATGGTGTAGTATATAAATTATAACATACAAATAAATTCAGGTTGGGGATGACATTTCTACTCCAACATCTATAGCTTTCATACTTCCCATAATAGCAAGCCATCTTGAAAGTTTTATATCACCACATTATTTTTAATTAAAGACACTTTTCCCTTCATTTGTGGCATCCATTTTCCTCTTCGAGTCATTGTGAACTTAACCTCAGATAAACTGACTCCCAAATCAACCTCAGATAAACTGACTCCTAAATTAACAGTTTTTCTTTCTAAACTAAAGTAAAAGCTAACCATTAACTTTTGTGAAGGAAACCAGTCTACAACTAAAGTTGTATCTCTCTCTCTCTCTCTGTATATATATATATATATATATATATATATATATATATATATATATATATATATATAGTCAGTGAAATCACAATATGGAGACAAACATCACACATACAATTATATATTTTATCAAGAAAAATAGTCTACCACTATTACAGTTTGACCTGTAATTATGAAGTCTGACTACATCAATTGACACTTATATTCCCATGGATTTATTATAGGAAATCTAATTATATATATATATATATATATATATATATATATATATATATGAGCAAACTGCAAAACTTTTGTCACAGAAATACTGAATTGATTAATTTTGTGAAAATGTATGAGCCTACATATTACCACTTATTGTATGAAAAATTTAGTATATATAACAGATTTTGCTCAGTTTTTTAAACCAAGAAGTCAATTTTCTGCATGTGAAGCCCATGCTCAACCCACATTTGTCAACCTTCTGACCATGGTCCAGTTTTATTAAAAGATAATCTCTCAAAATATATTGGATTGAGATTTTACATTTATCTTGTTTATGATACCTCAGACAATATCAGGATTTTTATAAGAGGTAGAGAGTGAAAAGGATGAAAAATTGCACTTATGTTTTAAAACTGAACACCTTGAAACCATTTTATTCTTAAAAAAGAGCAGTTCCTTAACCATGACATAGGAAATATATTCACAAATCTCAATTTGAGAAAGAAATTTTGAGATGTTTGGTAAAACTGGAGTCTGATTTCTTATTCTCAGAATTTGTTAAGCTAGAAACTCATGCTCCCAGCCTGGAAATGCTGACATTCTGTAGCTGAATAATAACTAAGATCATAAAACTTTCAAGAATTTCTTCTACAAGCATGCAGAGTTTCATTTAAATATAATGTCCATATAGTCCAAGAATTCTAAAGTCATATATATTCAAGTGGATAACACTTCTTGGTTTAGAAGTAAATTGATGATTTCATTGGTATAAAATTTTATGGTTTAAGAGTAAATGTTAGATTTCATGGGAATAAAATTTCATGATTTGGAAAAATGGACACTTTCATGGGGATATATTTTCATGCTTTAGAAGTAAATGGACAATTTCATGTGGATACATTTTCATGGTTTAGCTTCAAATGAACTATTTCATAGGGATACAATTTCATGGAGTCACATTGTTTAACATACTGTTGATCAGCAATACTATCTTTCTTGATGGATTTAATTTCATGGATATTTGTTACCCATAAAAATAATGAAATAAAATCCTCTATGAATATTTCTGATTTTACAATATTCAATCTAATTTTGGAATTTTGGGCTTAAGCTTCAGGTTCATTCTCAAAAGGCTTTGAGAATATGGAACCTGACCTCCACACACACAGCGGTGAGAAACCTGACATCCTTACACAAAGCGGTGAGAATATGGAACCTGACCTCCTTACACACAGCAGTGAGTATATGGAACCTCACCTCCACACACACAGCGGCTAGCAAGCGTGTTGCAGAATGTATTGTATTATTTTATTAGATTTGTAATTAGCCATAATAAGTAGGAGCAAAATCTATTATTGAAACAAGAGTTTTCCCCAGAGAAAAGGTTGACCATATAGTGTTGGTGACATTAAAAGTCAGGAAAGATGTAAACTGAATGTTTGGTATGACTAGCCAATTATTAATGGCAGGCCCTTCTCCCCACACTTCAAGCCTTCAGTAGTGCACTGGAGTAGGAAGAAATTGACCTCTCCTCCATTCAACTACCAGAATCCTCAACACCACCGACATGGGATACAACGCAAACCAAACACGCTGCCTACATTAGTCATTTTTTATGACACTCTGCAAGGCTATTCTATATTCCCGAACCTGCAGGCAGTAATATTGCTTTTAGAAGTGTATTGTGGTGGAACCATTTAAAATGGATGTGATGGAGCAATGAAGGTGTAAGTGCTACCTCAGTTGAGATGTAGTGGGAAAGATAAGGTGTAGAGAAAGAAAGCTGTAGGGGAGCAAGACAGTTAGAGAAATGTATTCTTTACACAAAGCTGTAGCTTACTTACCAAAGCCAAACACATATGTATATGACTATTCTTTAGAAAAAAAGAAACAAACAAATAAAAACCCAATATATATATATATATATATATATAATGTGATATATATGTGTGTAAATATATACATATATGTGTGTAAATATATATATATATATATATATATATATATATATATATATATATATATATATATATATATATATATATATGTACAGTATTTAGTGCCATGTCAGCACAATACTGGCAATATTGCAAATTAAAACTTAAATTCTTAAAAAGTAAAGATAAAAAATTACAAAACATACAAAAAAACTTCACGAAGATTAAGTATTGAAAACAAAAGCAAACACATAGCACTACATGACAGAAAATGAAAGGTTAAGATGTTAAAAGTATGCAAAATGAATATAAAATCAAAGATATAGGGTAAAACAAGAGGCCTAGTGGGATTGTTATCATTCACCTCATTAGTTGACATATGTCAGCTTGTGAATTACAAAGGGGAAGCAAAATAAACTTGAAGCTGCTACATTGTCTATTAATGTTGGTGTCATTTATCATTTAATATGATAAACTATAAAAAAGGACAAGGCATTTAAACAACCAGCATTGTCCCTTGGATATCTAACTGCCCATGGGGACTAGGCCCTGATTCAAAGCTTTGAAACTGTTCATAGCCCTGCCCTTTAGGTACACACACTTACTTGGCATTAAAAGGGGAGATACTCTGTGCAGTTAGCATTGATTCCTGGGTCTGTACTTACCCCTCTGGTGACCCACCTCTAGAGTCAGGACTTGGAAACCATTGAGACCATCGCCCACGATAGCTGCAGTGTTTCAGTTGTTAAGGTGTTGGACTCAATACCAGAAGTTTGCAGGTTTGATTCCCACCATCTGATGATGTCAAGTTTGATCAACATCTGTTAAGAAATATAGACCATCAACCAAGATAGCTGCAGTGATTCAGTTATTAAGGTGCTTGACTCATGATCATAAGTTTGCAGGTTTGGTTCCCACCATCTGATGACCCCGGTTTCTCAATAATGTGTATAGATCTTGTTCATAATCAAACTCATTAGAGATCTGTATGATACAAGTACAGATAGCAGGTTTGATCAAAATCTGTTAAGATATATAGTATACCAAGTGTTCACAAACTCAGCCAATAAGATGCAAGACCACCAAATTAATATGCTTTGATATTATTTAGACTCAAACTCGTCCAAGATCTTGGTGATACAGGCTTACATTCCAGGTCTGATCAAAATATGATTTTAAATATGGCCTCTTCACAAGCTCAGCATATATTAGATGCAAATTACCTCATTATTACGTGTTGACATCATTCATAATCAAACTCATCAGAGATCTTCATGATATAAACTTACATACCAAATCAGATAAAAATCTGATTAAAAACAGTGTTCACAAACTCAGTCAATCAGATGCAAGATCACATTATTAAATATGCACGGATGCCACTCATAATCGAGCTCACATGAGATCTTGATCACATAAGTTTACATACCAAATCTGATCAAAATCCAATCAGAAATATGTCCTCTACAGTGCTCACAAGCTCAACAAATTTGATGCTCATTATTATCCATGGATGTTGCTCATAACAAAACACAACCGAGCTCTAAATGATGATATAAACTTAAATACCAAAATCTGATCAAAATCTTATAAGAAATATTTCCTTTAGAGTACTAATAAGCTCAGTTAATCAGATGCAAGATCACCTCATTAATATGCACTGATGTTGTTCATCATCAAACTCATCTGAGGAATTGATAATATATCCTTAAATAACAAATCTGACTAAAATCCGATGTCAAATATGGCCTCTAGAATGTTCACAATCTAAGCCAATCAGATGCAAGATCACCTCATTGTTAAGTGTGGATATTGCTCATAATCAAATCCAACCAAAGTCTTGATGATATAAGCTTACATACCAACTCTGATTGAAATGTGAACAGAAATGAAGTCTCTAGAGTGTTCATAAGGAAGTGTTGATGGTCATAAGGATAATGGACGACAAGATGGATGCAGGACAAAAGATCTTTGGTCAGGTGAGCTAAAACTACACAATCATTAAAACATACAGTCGAAACGTGTACAAGAAAAGAGAATAGTCACATAGAAGCTCTTTATAAGTAATCAATATAAGTGACCATTAATAGTTTTTTTTCCCATAAGGGTGCTATGTCTTACTATTCCTTCAGTGTAGGCTTAACAAGAAAAAATAAATGTGCTTGTGGAACATTGATGCCCCATCATAGTGCTTGAAAACGGACCTAAAATGCAAAACCTAACTAATGTGTGATAAATGGATGGATGGACAAGGGTAACACTATATGCCCCTATTACTGTCGCGATGAACATAAACACCTAATAGATTATCATCCAATAATACAGCGATTTGCATCATGTTTCATATTCTGATACAGAACAGAAATGTCTGGTCTACCAGTTTAACTGGCAAATCTTGTGGCAGTCCCATTTTGACACCACAATCAGATCTGGCCTTGATTGCTGCAAAAGCCTAAAAAAGAACAAAAGAATAATTTTATATTCATTTAACCACTGATAACATACACTCGAATCTAAACAATGACAACACATATCTGTGAATAATGCACCTTTTAATCAGGGTCTATGATTTTTGTTTTCCTTATTATTTTATGCAAATAGCATAGATCCTGCTCCAACTTAAAAATATACATCATCTGTTCACATTAGGAAAGTTAGCCAAGAAAGCAAGAAAGCATAGATCCTGATCTGCCAACACAGTTATGTGCTGTAATGTCTGGCACTTTTCTTAGTGTTACATGGCTAAATAATACCTGGGTAACAACAATGTACTGGACTAGAAATGTGAACACATGACACAGATGTCCCTAATAATATGATGCAATTGAAGTGAAAACTTCTAAGTCAACAGGGGCCATAACTAAGTAAAATGCAGCTAGAAAACAATTAATTACAGGGGGTCCCAGAGTGTCTGAGTGGTCTAAGCCACTCATCTTTAAAGATCACTGACATCTCACTGTTCGTGTGGGTTCAAGTCGCGGCTAGGCCAACATGGATATGTGAGAAAGCTTGCCAGTAGCTTCCCACAGGTCGGTGTTTCTTCCCGGGGTTTTCCTGGGTTCTTCCTCCACCAAATATAGCCTTGTATAGTCTATCATGTGCTGAAAACGGGGACTAAACCCTCAAAACCAAACTAATTTAACTCAAACCTGACCTAGGTATTTTTGAAGGAAATGAGCATGAAGATTTTCGTTGTTGATTATTTTGATAGATATTAACTTCAAAAATATTGAAATGTACATGACGTTCTGAAAAACATATGCTCAGGGAACTATTTAGTTCAAACATGATATAATTGAGTGTACCGGTATCTACAGTGTGTTTGGTACTGCCATATTTTAGAGGTAAAATGTATGAATGATATGAAAACATCATGTCAATGTTTTGTTACGTCAATAGGTTGGTTTGCTTCACTGCAGTGCTGAAATGGGTAACTTTACCAGTGAAACAACAGTAGAATGTAGACCAAATAAAGAATGAATGCAAAATGAATATGGAATGAATGCAAATGAAATGCAGAACAAGCAAAATGATGATTCCATTTTAAGACAAGAGGTCCTAGTGAGCCCACTATCATTCATCTGGCTTACATAACTTAACAGTAGACCATTTCACTAGGCAGAATTCTATAACTGTGTAAACTACCTCCCAATCATTATATCATATCAAGTCTAGCTATTTTACTATAGTCTGATAAAACAAATTCAAAATATAATTAATGTGCCTTTTTGTTTGCTCATAATCAATGCCATCCAAGATCTTTAAAAGTTAAGTGTACAAATGAAGATTGATCTGTGGTCTAAAGAGTCACATGGCTTTCTTACAAATTGAAATTATAATTCACCATTTATATTCCTTTTCATATCCATTATTTTCTTTACTTTTGGTAAATGAATTTTGAAGTATTTCAGAAGATGAGCAAAGTTTCTGGGTAGCGTTGTTGGCCAATGAGAGAAAAATGTTTTGATTAAGGACACAACATGGCAGCTCATCCAGCCTAGTATGGAAATCAAAACCTAGAACTCTTCCGTAGGAGTCCAGCATGTTAACCACTGAGTTACCACACTTTCATAAAAGACATTCCTTAGTTTAACTTCATCAGTTACTACCTTTGTCAACTCACAATCCATCATATTATAATTTTAAGCCCTAATTATTTTTATATCATTTATAAATTATTCTACTCAAATGTATTCATCTTATATTCTCATTTTTTATATCTGGTTTGCATTTTTTTACAAGGGGAAGAACTCTGTGTAAAACCAAAGCTGAGATTCTCAATACTCAATATCATGGGTTACTTCCTTTCCTTTTCTTAGCGAGAGAAGAAAGTTATTAACAGAAGAAAAAAAATATATTACGTAGCATATGAATAAAGAACTAGTTCTAGCTGCGCTGAATTCAATTAATATGTGCAGATTTTGCTCATAAAAAGGCTCATTGGATATCTTAATAATATAAGCCTTTTTACTATGTTTGATAAAAAAAAGATCAGAAATAATCACTAAAGTGCTAAAAAGCTCAGATAATCAGATTCAATATCACTTCATGAACATGTGTTGATTCAGCTCATAATTGTAGCCTTCTAAGATCTTGATGATTTAAATTGGTTTACCAGGTCTGCTCAAAACTGGATCAGAAATACAGTCTCTAGAGTGGCAACAAGTTGTTTGTTTTTGTTTTTCTGGGTTTACCACTATTTTTTAGCACATGACAGGCTATACATGACAGCCAGTATATTTGGTGGAGGAAGAACCTGGGAAAACCTCGAGAAGAGCCACCAACCCAGAGAAAGCCTTAGGCAAGCTTTCTCACATACCCATGTTGGACGAGCCTGAGACATGAACCCACGCAGACAGAGGTGAGATGTGTGAGTGATCTGTAAAGGCAAGCGCCTTAGACCACTCGGCCAACTGGGGCTCCAGCAACAAGTTGATGCAATGAGATGCAGAATCAACCCATTAATAGGTGTGGCTCTCATTAATTACCAAACTCATGTGAGATCTTGATCATATAAGCCCATATTCTATGTTTGATCAAAATTGGATTAGAAAATTAGCCTCCAGAGTGATAACAATGTTAGAGAATCAAATGCAAAATCACCTCACCATTAATATCCATGAATCTTGCTCTTTATAAAACAGGCCAAGATCTTGAAGATATAACTTTATATTCCAAGTCTTTCAAAGTCAGATTTAAAATACTGCCTCCAGACTAGTAACATGCTCAGAAAAGGAGATGAAATATTAGCTTATTATTATGTGTGGATCTTGCTTCCCATCAAACTTGTCTGAGATGTTGCTGATATAAGGATATATTCCAAGTCTGATCAAATCTTGATACAAAATTTGGCTTCTATAGTGGTAACAAAAGGCCCAAGTGGGCCTGATGTCATTCAACTGCTTACATAACTTAGCAGTTGACAATTTCACTAAGCAGGATTATGTAGTATTGGAAAAACACAAATTATGTAAACTATCTCCCAAATTTTATATCACTATGAGTTTACTTTTGCCTATTTTACTGTATCCTGCACATTACTGAATTCATGTGAGATCCTTATTATTCAAGTCTATATTAAAAGTTTGATCAAGATCAGATAAAAGACAAGGCATCCAGAATGGCAACAAACTATACCAAATCAGATACAAGGTCACCTCATTAATATGCATGCATCTCATTTCTCATATGAAATGCAAGATAACATCATTAATATGCATAGATCTTGCTAACTATCAAACTTGTCTGAGATCACGATTATATAAACCCATATTCCAACTATGATCAAAATCAAATCAGATATATGGCTTCCAGAAGGTAACAAGTTCAAACAATCAGATGCAAGATCACCTAATTCGTATGCATGAATCTCACTCATGGATCTTGCTCACTATCAAAGTGCTCTGTGATTTTGATAATGTAAATATGTAGTCCAAGACCGATCAAAACTCTGATCGGAAATATGGCTTCCAGAGTGGTAACAAGCTCAATCAATGAGAAGCAAGATCAAGTCATTATCATTAATATGCATATATCTCACTCATAAATTTTGTACTCTTCTGAAATATTGAGAATACAAGTCTATATTCCAATTTAATCGAATCCAATTAAAACATATAACCACCATAGTGGTAATAAGCAATTATTGACGGTTTGTATTTTTGTTTTTGTGGGGTTTAATGCCATTTTTCAGCACATGATAAGCTACACATGGTAGCCAGTATATCTGATAGAGGAAGAACCTGAGAAGAACCACTGACACATGGGAAGCTACTAGCAAGCTTTCTCACATATCCATATTAGTCGAGCTGAGAATCTAATTCACACAGACAGAGGTGAGACGTGTGAGAGATCTGTAAAGGTGAGCACCTTAGACCACTCAGTCGCCCAGGGCCACAAACGTTGATGATCAGACAACTGATGGATAATAAATGGTGGACACATTACCATAAACTCACTTATGGCCCGGTGAAATAGTGAGCACAGGTAATCACATGCAAAATCACCTCATCAATATGCTTGGATCTCACTCAGTATGAAACTCTTCCGAGATCTTCATGATACAAGCATAGATTCCATGCTGAATCAAACTTGGATCAGAATATCTTTTCCAGAATAGTAACAAGCTCAGCCAATCAGATGCAAGATCAACACATTAATATCAGTGTATCTCTACTGAATATATCTGAGATCTTGATAGTAAAAGCTTATATTCTAACTCTGATCAAAATCAGATTGGAAATATGGCCTCTAGAGTGCTAACAAGTTCAGCCAATCATATGGAAAATCAGCTCATTAAGATGCATAGATCTTTTTCATATTAAAACTTGTCTGAGATTCCAATGATAAAATCCTATATCCCAAGCTGGAACAAAAACATGGCCTCAAGAGTGGTAACAAACAAATATTGAAGTACAGATGATGGATGAAGGGACACAGGGATCTGCCATAAGCTCATTGGGCCTTCTTGCCAGGTGAGCTAAAACTTCCAGAAGCAAAGTACTTTGTCAATAAGTGGATCTTCAGGTGATGACTATAATATTTACCAAGTTTCATGGAAAATGATCAAAAACTGTTGAAATTTGTCAGACCCTAGATTAAATAGGTTACCTAATGTGACTTCCATTTAATCCTTCCCATTCTTGGTGCTATAAAACCAAAGATAAGAATGTGTTGGAAATTGGAAAGACCAGTCTATAATTCTGCCAATAAAATGTATAGCCTGACAAGACTTTTTGCTTTTAAATGGAAAACCATCCATGAACATCTATGATCAAATAAGACTTTATAAGAATTATTTCAATTGAAACAGAAATGTTATGTTGGGAGTTATGCCATTTTTGGATTGATATGTATATGTTATACTGTATTTCCCCTCCCCCATATCTGACTTGCAAGAAAATACAAAACTTTAATGAGGCCGTTGCAGCCACTAGAAAAGTGACACTAAATCTCACCATACTTTCACAGGTGAGACAATTAATCAAGGTGATGGACAGTCAGACAAGGATAACACGATATTCTCCTTCCAGTGATGGTGGGACAGAAAAAGACCTATTACAACTGCAAACAATTTGTCTTGTGACTGTAGCTGTGTCAGATGAATTTATATTTTCATGAAGCTTTTACCTGCTGAAAGAATTTATTACAGCAAATATTCTAATGTAATGCTTAATACATGAGTTAATCAACATCAGTTGAACAAAGGTGATATGTTCTCTTATATGAATAAAAATTCAACTGACATGTGCAAATTTCAGAGTGACAACTAACACACGCAAAAGACAGATTGATAACTTATGCATACAAAAAAATAACTGACAACTGAGATGTGCAAAAAACAGACTAACAACTGTAATATGACTGCAAGTCATACTTCAAGTCACGATAAAAGAGATATAAAAATTAGAAATTGATCTGCAATCCAGTCAAAAAAATACTCATATGTATTTTTTGCATCTTGTTGTCATGACTATCTTTTTTTTCCTCAAGTCGTGCATCTTTTTTCTTTTATATATTTGGAACATTACATTCAAATGGCACTATGAAACCAGGATTGTGCTGATGTGCTGTTAAACCATGTACATACATACAGAATTAACTAAGAAACTATAATATGATAACATCAGGTATTGAACGAAAGACTGCAAAAGTAACACAGGAAACACTTCAACTTTATACCGTGTAAAGTTAAGGAATCTGACATACAGCATTTTGGACAATTTTATAATAAAAATTTTACAAAAATATAGGTAACCTAACTCCTCCCTTCACCAGCAAGCTAAAGCATTACCAAATCAAGGCTTTGTAAGCATAGTGGGTATTACGGGGAGGTAAAAGACATGTGGAAAGTGGCAGATGGGAAAATTCAGACAATGACTGCAGATAAGAGGTAGCTTTTAATGAGTGTGCATGTTGCCAGGTGTGTGTGGGGGGGAGGATTATTATGTAAAAACTGAGCATTATCATGCAAGACTTCTTGAGGACCAGTTTTATAGTATACAAACATGAATATAAAAAAACCATAAACTTCCATAGATCACCATTGCATATCCCCATGCTCTTCACTGCATATTCCTAAATCCATCTCTCAATTCTACTCTGAGACAGTGTCCCAGGGGTCAAATGCGAATTTCATCCCTTACATTGATGTGTCTTCTTGCAATGAATGACTGCATGTATGAAGCTTGGTCAGACATTTCTGTACATTTTACCTTTAATCACTCCACCCCAGGGACTCCAAGTGCTGGAGCCATTAATGCCCCCCCCCCCTCACCTGAGTTTTAGCTAATTAGGGATTCATACATTTTCTGAAGACAATTTGACTAGAAGTACTATTTTCAAATGTGTATAAATTATACAAAACAATTTCATAAGCATGGTCCATGTCCATGTTGTATGATGGTTTGCTCATTTATTATACAGTTATTTTTTGGATCAGTTCAAGTTCCAGGTGTTCCTTACACATTTGCACTTGAACACTCACTCAAACAGTCATATAAGCAAATGCACCCTGGGCTAGTCCTGGTCATTTAGCCGTTTGATGCATTCATAAAGGCATGGTTATCATATTGATGAATAAGATTCAGTCCTTGAATGCAAATTTTGTGTTTTCCTATCTTCACAGAAAACCCAATTTATGAAATTATTATTGTTTTGAGTCCTGCTTTTTGCACATGGTCAACATAGGAGAAAAATTAAATCTGTTTCCATGGCACACCATAACAACTCTCCAGATTTTTGTATTAGTACAAGCATGATGTCCCACCCCCTTGGATCATTACCCAAGGGCCTTAACACAAAACACATTACATATATTATTATGTGTCCTTCTCCTAGGAATGCATGTACAAATGTTGGTCAAAACCTATTTTTTTTAAAAAATTTCACTGTAAATTTAATTTGTCTGTATTTGACCTTTGACCCTATTACAGGGGTCCCAGATGATGTACCTAAAAATCATACTCCTCTTGCAGATGGTCACTGCATGGTCAATTTTTGTCCCAATTATAGTGAGTTTCCATCCAGAGGCTTAGGAAGGGAAGTTGTTATGGACATAAAGATGGACTGACAGAGAGCATCACAATATCATTGATGCTTTTTAAACAAGTATGGGAATAATAACAGAAATATGCATACCACTGTAGATAATATGAACCTCAGTTTATGATGACCACCTCAAGGCCTCATCTGCATCAGCTTTCTCTCGTTTCTTTTTTTTTCTTTTCTCCTCATATTCCCTGGTAAATATATATGACTAATTATAGTGAAAAACGTACACTAGAGATAATATCATGGCTCACTATGGCAAATCCCCCTGATGTTTTAATTACTTTCCCCCACTCCAGACCCTACCCCTCCTCCCTTCCCCTTCTAGACCATGACTCAGGGTCCATAACTAAACACCTGTTACATAACTTATGAGTCTTCCTGCTCCATGCAAGTGTAAAGTTTGGTTAAAAAAAATATAACACGTCCCTGTGCAATTTTTATATTTCATCTTTGACACTCAACCCCCTACCCCACCCCCAAGGGGAGAGGCCTGATACTCACACCCCTCTTGGATATAATTGTCACATGGGCAGCCTATGCACTAAGTTTGGTGTGCTAAGCCTATGTACTAAGTTTGGTGAATTTCTATCCAGCCATTTAGGAGAAGTAAGAGTTTGGGACAGATGGATGGACACACAGAGTAGTTAACAATATCCCTGACGCTTTTTAAAATCATGGGGATAACAAGACAGAAATAACTGTATAACTGAAACATTTTAAATGATATATAAAATTATAAAGATACATAATAAGCTTTCTAAGCCTTAAAAAATCAAAATTTTACTGTCATCTCCATTAATCTCAATAATTACATGTTAATTACCCAAATCCATGCTCAAGGGTAAATACATATGATTGATTATAGTGGAAAATGTACACTATAGAAAATGTTATGGGTCCTTATAGCAAATCCCCATGGTTTTAATTACATTACCTACAACAAAGAATATCCACCTCCCCTTTCTGGATGATGACCCAGGGGTCATAAGCAAAAATCTGTTACATATCTGATGTATCCTCCTGCCACATGCAAGTGAAACGTTTGGTAAAACGCTAATTCCAATCTTTATATTTCACTTTTGACCCCTCCCCTTCATTTCCCAAGGGAGAAGTCCAAAAAAAGCATACCACTCTCAAAGATGGTTGTCACATGGACAACCTACATGTATGCACAAAGCTTGGCGAATTTTCACCCAGTCATTTAGGACTAGTGTTATACACATATGGATGGACAGACAAATGGGCAGACAGTTGGACAGACACGGCAGATTACAATATCCCTAACACAGGAAAGGTATATTTTCCGAGGGTAACTTGGAATTTTGACCAATAAACTTTGGATGTCCGAGGTTTTTCTGCGGTTTTCTTGGGAAACCTGTGAAACCTCGGACAATACTAATATTCTGTCCAAGGTTTTAAAAGCAATCCTTGGACATTATCTCGTACATTAAAAAATCCCCTAGGAAATACCTTGGCCAAAGCCTTGGACATGAGAACGGAAACCTAGGTAACAAGAACTTAGTCATTATTTAGCTCGGATATAGCTCAGAAATGTAGACTTAGAAAATATTTAGCTAGGACATGGACTTAGTCTGTTTTTTTGTATATTCTTTTAACTGTGCACTTAGAGATTTCTGTATATTTATTTAGAACTTTTTTTTACAGTTTATGAAAATGAATAATATTTGTAATTTCCAAAACAACTAACAAGTCTACGATTTGAAGTAAAAAATGACTATGAATTATTGTTGATTGATTGATATTGGTTTTATAGTGCACCATCTCAATTCAGGCAATATGGTGCCAAACAGGAAAACAGATTTTTGTTTCACATCTCGTTTACATGGAAATAAAAATATGAGATATAGAACCAAAACCTAAATACATACTGGAATCCCAAAGTTAGAGAAATTCTAACCATTCACACACTTTTAATCACTTCATACAATCATATTAGCGTAACACAGTGGTCCCAATTCTAATGCCCTGTAACCACACGGGACACGTGTAAAAATGTATATTTCTAACAACTGAATCTAAAGTCTTCAATGCTTAAAGGGACATATGGCACTTTTCTTAAAATTTGCATTTGTGTGTAAGTTACAGGAATGATAATTGAAAGTACCGGAATAGAAGGATAATAAATTATCCTGGTATTAGTGTACAAATGTTTCTGAAAAATTACATGGCACTGTTTATTTGTCACATTAGTTACAAGAATAATAATTATTAATATACAATTGAGTCTGAAAATATTGCATGGATGATTAGCATGGCACTATTTTTAATTATCATTTCTCATATGACAGCTGATAATAAGCACAGTTACACTGACGTTTAATCCCTTTCAAAATGATTTGGGAAGAATACACCAAACACATGATCCTGTTTTATGACAACAAAAAGGGGTTCTTTTAAATGATCTGCTTGTACAACACTGATTCCATCTCTGAAAAACATATAATACTTATTGAAAGTTTAAGAATATTACGAAAGTAGGCTTTTGATCTTTAAATAAAATGAAAAATGATCTTCAAAGTTATTGATGACATAAATTTGAACAATGGCTGTTTTCACTTTGAGTTTAAACCTGTGTAAGATTTTAAAAAATTTGCAATCAATGCATTGAATTAATATAAAACGTAAGGTATTCATCAAATATAGACAAATAAGGTACTGTAAAAGACATTTTCCAAATAAAATGGCAACATTTGTACCCGTCATTTAAGTTTTGCAAAGCCACACCTACCCTTTCAATGATCAATTGAAATTGTATGTCAATAGTTAAATTGTTTGTCAATAGCTAAATTGTGAGTGGTAATGGAAAAAGTAAATAACGTGAGCTTGTGTTACTTTACTTGTAGTTCTGAAACATTTTTATTTATTTACCTAAATTCTAACAACTGAAGATGAACTCTTCCCTCTATGTTTCCTTTAGACACAAATAATTTCCCAATTGCCAATATATGGCCAGTTTCTCTGTGGAGGAGGTATCTCTGGACTTCAATAGCTATTTCACCAGTGGATTTCTTTTCTTCAAATGCAATTGTAAATGAATTCTGCTTCTTGACCTTGCTACAGGATGAACAATACATGAAAAACCATGACGAATAATTTTTGAAACATTCATACAATCCGATTCATCATTAAACTGGATCAATTTACTGAGTTCTGTTTTAACCTGGTGTTGATTTCTTGTGGCTTAACCACTTTACACTGCTAAGCTTCTTGTCCAATTTTTTTCTCTGAACTATCAAGCATGTCCTCCATAAAATCTTTGAAGATTCCTTCCTTGATAGCATTGGAATTTTGCATTGTTTGAACTATTCGTTTTTGTGCTTGAAAAATCCAAAAGATCTGATGGCAAACATTACCTGTGCCATGAATTCCTTGCTTGATTTCACCATTGAAAGATTCAGAGGAAAAGCATGACCAAGCCCATAGCGGACCCCACATTTTAACACATTCAACTATGTGAGTTAAGTTGTGCATGTTCAAGCTGAGAACATGTTTGCCATAAAGGTGACTTGCTTGAGTAACAAAAAATGTGTACAGAATATGAGCTCTCTGAAGATCAGCTTGTGAATTACCCTCACCCAATAATATATATGTTGCTTCCACCAAGCAGCTGAAGTGTCTGAAGTACAAGGCTGGTAACTGATCCTGTAGGCATGGTAATGAATAGAATAACAACCAATTTCTCAGCTCTGATGCCTTCCAATGCATGAAGGTGTTTGACAGGATTCTTGACATTCTGTGAATCCTGTATGGTGGTCGTATCTTCTTCAGTAGCTTGTCCGTGGTTATTATATGCTGCCCAATGTAGAATGGTTGTGTCTTGTATTCATGTTCAAACCATCGATGTAAAAGCTTTTTTGAAATACCTAACAGAGTGCCATGCATATAATCTATGACTATATTTTGTGTCAATGAAAAGTATGGCAGGTAGCTAAGTACGCTTAGACCATAGACACTTAGACCATAGACCATAGACACTTAGACCATAGACACTTAGACCATAGACCATAGACACTTAGACCATAGACCATAGACCATAGACACTTAGACCATAGACCATAGACACTTGGACCATAGACCATATACACTTAGACCATAGACACTTAGACCATAGACCATATACACTTAGACCATAGACCACAGACACTTAGACCATAGACACTTAGACCATAGACCATAGACACTTAGACCATAGACACTTAGACCATAGACCATAGACACTTACACCATAGACCATAGACACTTAGACCATAGACCATAGACACTTAGACCATAGACCATAGACACTTAGACCATAGACACTTAGACCATAAACCATAGACACTTAGACCATAGACCATACAGACTTAGACCAAAGACCATAGACCATAGACACTTAGACCATAGAACATAGACCATATACCATAGACACGTAGACCATAGACACATAGACCATATATTCTTAGACCATAGACCATAGACACTTAGATCATAGACCATAGACCATAGACACTTAGACCATAGACCATAGACACTTAGACCATAGACCATAGACCATAAACATTTAGACCATAGACACTTAGACCATAGACCATAGACACTTAGACCATAGACCATATACCATAGACACTTAGACCATAGACCATATACCATAGACACTTAGACCATAGACACTTAGACCATAGACCATAGACACTTAGACCATAGGCCATAGACACTTAGACCATAGACCATAGACACTTAGACCATAGACTATAGACACTTAGACCATATACTCTTAGACCATAGATCATAGACACTTAGACGATAGACACTTAGACAATAGACCATAGACCATAGACACTTAAACCATAGACCATAGACACTTAGACCACAGACCATAGACACTTAGACCATAGACCATAGACCACAGACACTGAGACCATAGACCATAGACATTTAGACCATAGACACTTAGACCATAGACCATAGACACTTATACCATAGACACTTAGACCATAGACACTTAGACCATAGACACTTAGACCATAGACCATAGACACTTAGACCATAGACACTTAGACCATTGATCATAGACCATAGACACTTAGACCATAGACACTTAGACCATAGACCATAGACCATAGACACTCAGAACATAGACCATAGATACCTAGACCATGGACACTTAGACCATAGACACTTAGACCCTAGACCATAGACACTTAGACCAATGACCATAGACACTTAGACCATAGACACTTAGACCATAGACACTTAGACCATAGACAATTAGATCATAGACCATAGACACTTAGACCATAGACCATGGACCATAGACACTTAGACCATAGACCATAGACACTTAGACCATAGACACTTAGACCATAGACCATAGACACTTAGAATATAGACCATAGACACTTAGAACAAAGACCACAGACCATAGACATTTAGACCATAGACCATAGACACTTCGACCCTAGACCAAAGACCATAGACACTTAGACCATAGACCATAGACACTTAGACCATAGACACTTAGACCATCGACCATAGACCATAGACACTTAGACCATAGACCATAGACACTTAGATCATACACCATAGACACTTAGACCATAGACACTTAGACCATAGACCATAGACACTTAGACCATAGACACTTAGACCATAGACACTTAGACCATAGACACTTAGACCATAGACCATAGACACTTAGAACATAGACCATAGATACTTAGACCATAGACACTTAGATCATAGACACTTAGACCATAGACCATAGACACTTAGACCAATGACCATAGACACTTAGACCATAGACCATAGACCATAGACACTTAGACCATAGACAATTAGACCAAAGACCATAGACACTTAGATCATAGACCATAGACACTTAGACCATAGACCATGGACCATAGACACTTAGACCATAGACCATAGACACTTAGACCATAGACACTTAGACCATAGACACTTAGAATATAGACCATAGACACTTAGACCAAAGACCATAGACATTTAGACCATAGACACTTCGACCATGGACCATAGACACTTAGACCATAGACACTTAGACCATAGACCATACACACTTAGACCATAGACCATAGAACATAGACACTTAGACCATCGACCATAGACACTTAGACCATAGACCATATACCAAAGACACTTAGACCATAGACACTTAGACCATAGATCATAGACACTTAGACCATAGACACTTAGACCATAGACACTTAGACCATAGACACTTAGACCATAGACCATATACACTTAGACCATCTACACTTAGACTATAGACCATAGACACTTAGACCATAGACCATAGACACTTAGACCATAGACACTTAGACCAAAGACCATAGACACTTAGACCATAGACACTTAGACCATAGACCATAGACACTTAGACCAAAGACCATAGACCATAGACACTTAGACCATAGACCATAGACACTTATACCATAGACCATAGACACTTAGACCATAGACCATAGACACTTAGACCATAGACACTTAGACCATAGGCACTTAGACACTTAGACCATAGACAATAGACCATAGACACTTAGACCATAGAACATAGATCATAGACACTTAGACCAAAGACCATTGACACTTAGACCATAGACCAGAGACACTTAGACCATAGAAAATAGACACTTAGACAAAAGACCATAGACATTTAGACCATAGACCATAGACACTTAGACCACAGACCATAGACACTTAGACCATAGACCATAGACACTTACACCATAGACCACAGAAACTTAAACCATAGACCATATACACTTAGACCATAGACCATAGACACTTAGACCATATACCATAGACCATAGACACTTAGACCATAGACCATAGACACTTAGACCATAGACACTTAGACCATAGAACATAGACACTTAGACCATAGACACTTAGACCATAGACACTTAGACCATAGACCATAGACACTTAGACCATAGACCATAGACACTTAGACCATAGACACTTAGACCATAGACACTTAGACCATAGACACTTAGACCATAGACCATAGACACTTAGACCATAGACCATGGACACTTAGACCATAGACCATAGACCATAGACACTTTGACCATAGACCATGGACACTTGGACCATAGACACTTAGACCATAGACCATAGACACTTAGACCATAGATTCCTTTTAGACGTGTTCCACTTTGTTGGGCTTGAGATGCAGTCTGCTTGAAGTCCATGTCATTTCAAAGTTGAGCAGGTACACTTCTCTGAAGACAAGATCTACATCTGCCTCTTCCGCTTTCCACTACAATGCCAGGTTCTTCACAATACAAGCACCCATACTCTCCATTATGCTGGGTCATATTTCTGACATATGCCCTGACTTGTAAGTCCATTGTTGCTACTAGTAGCATAGCTTTAACAATAAATGTTTTGTCTTCAACCGTTACAAAAACTCCTTTTGTGAACAGCTCCAGTAGTAAATCTATCACAAAGGGATGCAAAAACATATTCATCTTAGGCTTTCCACAACCTTGCCACAAACCCTACAGAAGCATATTCTTTCTCAAAAACATTTCCTTAGCTGAATCTTTGTTAATAAAAAAAATACACTGGCCATATTGATACACACGAGCTCTTAAATAAAGGAACACCGTCTGTAAACATGGAGAGTGTTACATTTGAGTTGTTATGCAGAAACTGCCCTTCCTTTTGCAACTCTTTGTAGTACAATCCACTAATGACATCGCTAACTGTATCTGTGATCTGTGCACCTTTAGATAATTTAAATGGCTTCTTATATGCCTCTTCGCTCAAAAACTTCTTTAATTTGCACTTTCAAGTCATTTGTAACAAAATACTTGCTGGACTTGGAATCTGTTTTAAGGCCTTCACCTCCAAGAGTTTGACAGGCGTTTATTTCATTCAAATAAATCTTTTTACAAGCATCACAATACAGTCTACAATTGATGTAATTCTTATAAAAGCCACATTTTTCTTTTAATTCTTTGATACTTGTTTCACCTATATTGTTTTGAGGTAAATCCAGTTGTACCAGTCTTAAAAGATCCTTTATAGCTACATCTGATAGATTATGTCTTGTTGAAAATTGCACTTAGTGCCAAAGTGTGCTCGGATTTTGAAAGATTGCTTTTAAGCAACTCTGTTGATCGTGGAATAATATATAATAGAGGATCATTACTGTTTGTCTTCTGCACAGACGAAAGTTCGACTTCATCCTCAGAACTGCTTTTAATGGTAATAAGCATTTCTGGATCAACTCCACAAATAATTGGTATTTCATCCAACTCCACTTCTTCTATATCGTTATCTTGATAAGTAACATCATTTGGAACTGGGTACAAATGATTTTCCAGTTTGTTTTCCAAGTCATTTAGTGCTTCTGTGGTGACATCATTTCTGGAATTATATTTTTATTTATTTGTTGAATTTTATGTCTTAAAATCAGACATACACACACACACACACACACACACACACATACATATATATATATATATATATATATATATATATAATCTGGAACAATGTTAAATTGTTTGTGGTCAAGCTAAATACAATTAAAACCTTTATTATGCATTTCAATTCCATCCAAAATGTGCAAATGCATTCAGTTGGACTTCATGTTCTGTCAAATGTACTTAATATTTATGAAAAGGTGAGGCCAGGAAAACAGATTAATTCATATGATCCGATGAGAAGTTATGAAAGATCACAAAGCATTGAAAGCAATAAAAAGGCCTCATTACCTATACACTTTGACACTGGCTGATTTGATGATGGTCTACACTTTTTAGAAACTTTTAAATTTGTTACACTATGTGCATATAAAAAGAGCAGATCATGATAAAACTGCAAGTTAGTAACAGTCTGAACTGGGTCTAATCTGGTTGCATAATAGACTTATTTAGATTTTATTTCATGGCACAATTACAGTATAAATATTTTGATCAGTTTTCAAATTGAGTTTTAAGACTTGAGGTTCATTATCACACATGACTGTCCCCATTGACATTTAACTTTATGTAAGTCCCCAATATATCTATTTGATATCCATCTACCTTTGTCGGCCAATGGTGGTATATGGAACCTGTACTGATTTGTCATACTCATAAAGCTTGTAACACTTCGAAGGGTTTCCAACCTGAAAAAAAAAATTTCTTCTGTGTTCTAAACTTTTTTGCATGGTGTTTTACTCCATATTTCTCAACAGACCAATTAAGTTATCTAAGTTGACCTGTTCAATTAATGAAGGAAGACCTCCTATATTTTATAAAATCTTTGATACCTGGGTAGAACCACTAGTCTGTAGCTATGAGAGGCCAGTGGTTACGAGACAGCACCTTGAACCACAGAGGACTTCTGTCCATAAGTATTATCATATACCGGTAAACAGATAAGTTTACAAAGGTTCAATGCAGTTAATTAATTAATGCGTGAAAAACGATTGAAAGTCTGCAATTTAATAAGGATTCTGTTTTTATTAGAGCTAATCCGTCATTTTGATATGGATCTATTTTACAATCATTAAAACCTCCGAAAGTTAAAAAACTCATGGCTGAAAATCCAGTTTATCCGAAAAGCATTATATCGTTGACACTCCTAACTTCGTGGTTAACCTTGAATCATGCGCCATGTTTCTCGCGACCTCATACGCTTGTTTTGAGATACTGACGTCACCAACTGGGTCACTAGCATCCGTTGACAATGACAGTAAGTGCTGATTAAAAAATATTCGATGAAATGAAATTTAAATACGTACTACAATTCAAATAGAAAAAAAGCACAATGAAAATTGCCAATTTTTACTAATGCCATATTTTGCCTCAAGTTTGTGGCCCTGGCATCAGTGTTAGCTGTTCAAGCCAGGGCCGCTATTCACATGTTGGTTTTCTTTACCTTTTTATTACTAGGAAATCCATGACAGAGATTTCTCAGACGACAAAGGCAATGTAAAAACGTTGTTTCTATAACAGGCACTTCTTATATCATTTTAGAAAAAATAACTCAAATGGAAGAGTATGCAGTATGAAATTCTTTATTGGATTATTGTAATATAGGGGGGAAAAAATCTTTGTTGTGACATAGCCTGAAGAAAAAAATATCTTTCAAAAATTCAGCGTATCTTTATATACGATTATTCATTCGAAATAGCTTGAACAAAATAAATAAAAAATGCATGCTATTATTTCATATTTGTATACTTTTGGCATCATTTTTGATATGTGTTTTATTGCAGTCAATATGCGTACGAAAGCAATGAAATATATTACAAACGCAATTAATGAAAATACAAAGACATTATAAACGATCTATTTCCACACTTTGGCCTAATTGTCACATTCCAATCTTACGTCACGTGGCTTTTTTCAGGGGCACCAACCACGGATGACCTCCCATAAATAGACAAATTTTGACACGCTCAGAAAAACGGTAGCTCGCAAAGGATTTACAGAGTTTATAAACATTTTTCAAAGATGAATAAATTAAGCAGATATAGTTAAACACATTCTATGGTGATTTTAACAGTTTTAACAGTTTCACAAAATATTATAATGCAAGCGTTAAAATTAACGTTAAGGGCACGAAATATTGCGGTTCGAGGATAGCTACGATGTTGTAGCCTCAACGTTGTTGGAGCTAATAAAACTATTGCCAAAGACAAAAAGATGACTGTAGTTAAAATGTACTACCTAAGTAGGGTTACGTTTTTCAGTAAGTTTGGTTAATGATAGTTATTAAAACTAGCCTCGAGTAACCTCATTTCGTGGACTTAACGTGAATTTTAACGCGTTCGTTATAATATTATGATAATCTATTCAAATAAATCATAAAAAGTGTTCAAATATATCTACTTCATTTAATCAGCGTGAAAAATTTGTTGGCATTCATGTACATAAGTTCATAATTACCGTTTTTCCGAGCGTGTGTATGTGTACTTATTTCCGGAAGAGACCTCCATGGTTCGTGACACTGACTAAAAAGTCACGTGGCATATGACCGGTCCGTGCCAGTTAGACCAAGGTATGGTTATTATTAGTTTATAGCGTCTCCGTGTTTTTGAAATAAAAAAAAATTAAATTTAAAATGAATTTTTAAAAAATCCGTTAATTTTATATGCAGTTTGAGCATACACATTACTGCTTGCTTGTTCTTTACTATATAGATACATGACTCAATAGACTGAGAGAGACAGACAGACATACAGAGAGACAGAGGGAGAGAGAAATTAAATAATAGACACTGTTGAATGATACACATTTTATTGTAATAGATTCAATGTCTTTTGATCTAGAATATATGTTTATTATGAAATAATACTGAAACGAAAAAGTCCGTAGTGAATATACATTTCGAGTGTAATTTTTTCTTACGTTGTATAAGAACTCCACATGATTAAAACCAAATATTTACATTGGCTAACCAGTTGTAGAAATTCCCAAAGTGGATTATCCTGTTCAAAATATATAAACAAAGCCAACATGTGATCGGTGGCGCTATCTTTAGCATATAATAGAAAATTCAAGGTAAAAAGGTCGGACACAATAAAGGCATTAGTGAAAACAAAGATTTTCATTATGATTTTTTTAAAATTACATGAAATTACATTTTTGAATCGCATTTTGTATGATTTTACTATTAAAAAATTATATTCTTTCGCTTCTGAAGAACGCTGGTGACACAGCTGATGACGTCATTATCTCGAAATAAGCGCGTTATATCGCGAGAAACATGGCGCACGATTGAAGGAGTCTCACGACAACTGGCCGTTGGACGATATATCAGGTAAATTATATTGGAATGTTTACGCTAACCATACCTTGTCCACCATGACAGATAACACAGGTTTCTCGTAGTAATTCGTTTTCAAAATAAGGCCTGCTAAGCCATATTTGGATAATCTACTATACGCTATTCAATGTATACGATATTACTACGATGTGTTTACGTTTCCAAATAAGGTGACAATGTCCTTATATGGCACACAAGAAACGAGGCTGAAAACGGAAGTAGTTATCTGCTGAACTAATATTGCAGACGATTCAGAAGAAAATATCATATAAGGTGGCGCTCTCCAGTTTCGTACTTTGCATAGGTTAGATTTAAAAAAAAAAAAAAAAATTGCACAAAGATGAATGAGCTGCTTTGAAAATTCACTACTGAATTGCTTCGACATAACCCGTTTATTTTTTTAGTATAATATAAATAAACGAGAATTTCGCCAGCAAAAAAAAAAAATAAAAAAATAAATTGCACAAAGATGAATGAGCTGCTTCAAAAATATTTCACTATTAAATTGCTTTGACATAACCCGTTTATTTTTTTTTATATAATATAAATAAACGAGAATTTTGAGAACTAAAAAAGAAAAAAAAATAAAATAAATAAATAAATTGCACAAAGGTCAATGATCTGCTTTTAAAATATTTCACTATTAAATTCCCGATGCGAGATGCTTACATCATTATAACAACGTCATTATCTCGCGTAAAATCAGGGTTTTATTTCATTAAATGCAGATTTGAACTGCTGAAGGTACCTGGGAAATAATAATTTATATCATATTTTAAACAAATATAAACATCACTGTTAAATCCAAGACGAAACTTAATAATATTTCACATGGTCCGAATCAGCCTGGAATTTGGGCCGAATCAGTCCGTAATTTGGTCCGAATCAGCCCGTGATTTGGTCCGAATCAGCCATGGTCCGAATCAACCAGCATTTGGTACCAATTGTCTTGCTGGTAAAAAAAATTGTATTAGGTACCAAGCTATATCTTATATTAATGTGTTTGAAAATTTCATTGAGCTGTTTCAACTGTTGTTTCCATACTTGTGCTTTACTTCCAAAATCACCTTTTGGAATAAAATGAATTGTTTTAACTATGAATTGTGTCTTATTCATATAAGCACTTATCTAACTTCACTTTGGTGATATTGGATAAATCACATTATGTCATATTATGTAATAACCAGGCCAAAGGTCAATGCACCAATTAGTATGTACCACTCCTACTTCTAAAAGGAGCTTTCATCAAAAATAAAGGACTTTATATTTGTTTAATAGACAAAGAACTTAACATCAGAGACAGGTGGACATGACTCAATCTTATTATAAAGTATAAGCTTTCAACACTTTACACCAACTGCAGATACATGAGGTCACTAACCCCTAGTCCTTGCACAAAGGTCAGCCTACCCATCAACTCTGTAACACAAATAGAAAGCTTTTCTCCTTTGTGTGGTGAATAAAGCAGTTATTTTTGATTTGAGGTGAAATTTGGGGACTAAAATACAGCAAAATGCCAAGGAAAAACAATAAGTACAGCAAGTCAAATGGAGTTTTAAACAGGAGGAAAGTGTACATCTAAAAGGGACATGTAGCTTATAATAAATTAATCAAAAGAGACAACCACAACATAGAGAAAAATGAGAAGGAAAAGTTTGATTGCCTTACCTTAGAGAAATATCTGGAGGCAGTGCCCCATTGGTCCAAGGACAGTCCCAAGGCATCGGTACTATTACATGCCTTACAAGCACCAAAACTTCAGGTGAAGCAGTGTGCATTCTCATCTGAAATAAAAGGGTAAATAATTTAAATCATATAGATGCATATAATTTATATTGGTCCTACACATGCAATTACAAATAATTGGCTTAAGTTAGGCACAAGCAAACAAAAAACAAAATCAGTTGTACTTACACTTGCATATAGATTGAGGGCTAATATAATATTTCATATTAAATCTTTTCTTTATTTTCATAAACAAGCACTGAAAATGTGATTTTGTATTTCTTCAAATGTCATATATGGTGTAAGGGAGATAACTGAATGAAATACATAAGGTGTGGTTTTTTTATTTCCTCTAATATATTATGCATGCAATATAAATTAGTTCATGAAAACATGTATTAATTTGCATGCAATTAACTTATCCAAAAATAAATTATTAATAAAGTGTAGAACCTAAAATTGAGGCTTCTATATGTAATGGAGACTTTGAAAGTGATTTAATTTTGTTCTCAGAGATGAGGAGGCTGCCTCATATAGAATAGTATATGTTCTCTAGAATGCCGGCATGTGGAGTGCAACCTTCCATAAACATGCCAATATGATCCCATGCTATTCTGGATTCTTACGATGGAACCCAAATTTTGAAGAACAGTGTGGACTTGAATGGAAGGAATGGGCAATATGTGACTAATGTGGTTACCACTCAGAAATGTTTGGCCTTATATGAGGAAAATCCAAAAGAAACAGTTGGACAGATATAAATATGATTAATTGAAAGTCAATAGAGGATTATAAATGGACACATGCAAGTGTCAATGGGAAATGCTGACTTAAAGAAATTGCTCTTGTCTGATGATATTCCTGCTACTTCTACAAAAGGGAATGCAACAGAACTTATCTTTATAAATTGCATGAAGAATTTCAACACCAGAAGGTGTACAAAAAGGGGAAATTATTGCATGACAATAAAAAGAAAGTGGGAAGGAAGACCATATCTATAATAAGTTACCTAAAATTACTCATACCAGCATATCCTATATGATACAAAGTGATCTGCAACAATTGAAGCACCTTCTTTGAGCCCTATAGTGTTCTCTATCCTGGTTTATGGCATGCTTTTCAAGAAGCAGATAGTTACTGTTTATACATAATTTATCATGATATGCAGGTAAACAAGTTAATATTTGTCCAAAATCATCCACATTGTGTTTACATAACTTATTTTGTTGCATGTATGACAATCTCTGAGCTGACTCCACTGATATAAAGCCATCAGGCCATACAACTCTCTGTCTGCCGTAGCCATCTTTATCAAATGCCCCCCGCCTAAAGCCAAAGTGTGTTATTTTCTGAAGATGTTATGCATTTTCTAGCTAAAAGTCTGTCAATATTTGACCCAAACTTCTCAATATCCATTGTTTTTGCCAAATGACACTATGATAGCTAATAAATGGTGCCTACACATCCACGTTGCTATGGATACAGTGCGAGGTTGGTATTCCCTTTAGGTATCACGGCACCAATTGTTTTTCCATAGACCTTAATGTTAACGTTTGGTGAAATAATTATACCTTCTCTCCTACTTTAGCATGCATGTCACACACTGTCATAGAGAGCAATATTTGATTGTCAATTTGACACGACAGAACCAGGTACTCCATTGCATTTAAGAGAGATAACTCTGCTGCAACTAGACAGGGGTAAGAGTTATTCAGTCACAGTAGACAGATTTTCAGTGAAGTGTATAACATTTTTTAAAAATCATAAAAAATACAAAACATGATCTACATATGAATTAACATAATCTCACGTGTTACTAAGAGACTCAACTTTTTTTAAAGCCAGACAGAAACTACAACTCTTACATAATACACCAATCACAGCTAGGTTTGTTGTTTATTTCTGAATACAATGTTCCCTACATCTTAAGCTCTGCCCCTCTGGGTTTGTGCAATTGGTACCGTGATACCTGATACACATAGGCTCATGTTAGTACCCCCGTCAACGAAGTAAGGGTACTAATATTAGTACTAAAAAGCATATTGAAGTTGTCTCCTTGCATGTCCAGAATGGCTTTATATACATGCATGAAAAGTGATTGAAGGTCTGCATTTTAATAAGGATTTTGTTTTTATAAGTTTGGAGTAATTAATTATACAATATTTAGAAGAAAAAAAAAGATGGTAGTTGGAATGGAGCATGAGAAAGCTTGAAGTAAATGGACTTAAACAGCTATATTTACGTGTATATATATATGCGCATTACCATAAAGCTCGCTCACTCGTGAGGCCCTTTCGAGGGCTCAATCGCTAGAGCTTGCTATTAGGGGATGAAAATTCATTAAAGAAACATAATTATTCTGATTCACAGGTAAAATTTTTTATAAAAAATTTGCAGATGAATCCAAGAAGAAAGAGATGCAGGCAGTATTAGGCAATGATGTTCAATTCCACACCTTAGTTAAGACATTAATACCGGGAAGAAAGAAAGATTGTGAACATACGGAAGAAAGTCATGTTCAACCACCAAGTAAACGCTCAAAGGTAATAAAAACCTTTGCTAATCTATCTTAGCAGCTTCTCGTCCTTTTGATTTTAAATAAATCTAATATAGATTTTTAAACTATTTCCATACTGTTAATAAACAAAAATTAAAAACTGCTACTAACTTAAATGTGATGTATTTCCATTTCAACGATAGGTGTAATCACGGGGAGATAACTTATATTGATGAAAGTACCTGAATTTGGGTTCCCAAGAATGAAAATACCATTTCATTTATAATTTATTAATTCGTAAAGACTAAATGCAATACATGAGTTATTTGAAATATGTATTTAAATACTTATAACATTATCATTTATTTGGTTTTACTATTTAGCTGTCAGAGCCTAAGACAAGAAAGGAGCTACAGTTTGAAACGGAACTAAGGATGACATTTTGGATATGTGATTGGCACCATTTTTAAAGGACCAACTAGACTTCATAAAATGTCTTTTAGTGAGAATTCCATGTCAATTTGACCATCCATCCATGATGAATATCAATACACTTTTAAAAACAGCTGCCATGATAGCCATATTGGATATCAGATCAGCACCATTTTCATTTAGGATCAACTTGACACCACAGGAAGTCTTCTGGATAAACGTCATGTTAATATGACTTTTCATTTGGGAGAAGTAGCAATAAAAGACATCATTAGGCCCCCTCAAAAAATATGTGTTTCCTATTGCACTGGTTTTAAAATAAGGGTAGGCAGGTTTTTTTTGTATTAAACATTATATATAAATCAAATAATATTTCAAGTGCTTCAAAGTACTGGGCAATACCGGCTCAATCAGATATACAAATCAATTTCGGCAATGTGTTTTGTTTTTTTTTTCCCATTGGGGGGATAAGTGCTAGGGTTGGCAATAAGAAACAGGGACAGTCGGCTGATCGGAAACACATATTTTATTTTGGCCTCAGAAGTCTTTCAGAGAAAATCCCACGTCAATATGACTATCCATTGAGTAGAAGTAGCAATAACAATATTGTCAAGATGACCACCGCAGCAGGCATATTAGACCCCAGATCAACACAATTTTCATTTAAAACCAACTAGACATCCTAAGAAGTCTTTTCATAAAACCGCCATCTATGAGACGTAGACATAAGAATATTTTTAAGATAGCTGCAGTCTAGGTCATACTGGCTGTCAAATCAGCACTATTTTTACTTCCAACGAACTAGACATCATGAGAAGTCTTTTGGTGAAAATCCCTTGTCACTGAGACTTTCTGTTCAGGAAGAGTAGCAATAACACAATTTTCAAGATGGCTTCTGTGGTGGCCATATTAGATGTCACATCAGCACCATTGTTATTTGGGGCTAACTAGATATCTTAAAAAATCTGTTAGTGAAAACCCAATGTTGACCATCCATTCAAAGAAATTGTGAAAAACTCAGAAAAAGACACAATTATTTTTTTCAGCTTTAATGTGTAAGTTTACAATGAAGCATACATAACATTACAGTTATGACATGACCAAAATTATAACAATTTTTTTAAAAATATTTTTAAAAATTGTAATTTTGTTAATTTGTTTGTTTTTGTTTTTAAATTGTATACAGTCTTGGAAATTATGAAATTACATTAATGTTAATAGAGAAAACAGCAGCAAACAAAAACCTGTGAGTAATATTTTTTTGATTCAGACTTATTAGTTGAGTGCAGTTTTGAAGGCTCAGCCTGCAACTTATCTGTAGTAATGTTGGATAGGATGTAGATAATTTATGCTTTGAGACAAACAACAGATAAATGACTTTATTTCATACATATGGTGGTTGCCATCCCCTTGTCCTCACCGCCCACCCCATCTGAGTTTCATTTGACCACAGCAGCCATCTTGAAAATATTCTGAAGTTGACTATCTGCAATATACTTCGAGACCTACACGACCACTCTGAGATTAACAATGTGTAATATACCATATATTATACTGAACAACTGTCAGCTACATTTATTTTGGGGTAAGTCTTTGCGTGCATACCTCCACTTTCACTTGAATTTTCCTTCTCTGAATTGTCCTTCTAACCATCCTTGCAATTTTTGTTTTTAGTAAACTCATTTTATCCAAATAAGCTAGCACTGCTTACATATGACTGGTCTGCATCTACAAAATATCAGTCCCAGACCTCGGACCACCGCAATTTTCAGGCCCTGTATCCCCTCATGTTACAACTTTACACTGTAGGACTCTTGTATGCTCATTTCTCCTATTCTAACTGGTCACTTAATCTCATGGTAGCGACCATTTCCATTCCAAATACATCATCACATTATCTGCCAGCCGTTTGTTTTTCATAAGTTTTGTTATTAGAAGTGTTTGATATCTTAACTAATAACAAAGTCTTTCAACAATGTTTCCTTTTCAAAAAAAAAAAAATGAATCAACAGAATATTTATCAGATCTACTTTCCATCAACCCCCCCACGAATCCAAATAAAAGTCTCCTACATCTCATACTGAAAAAATGAATCATGTCCTGCTTGGCTGAATCAAAACGTTGACTTCATTATAGTTCACCATGACGCAAGCCCAGTCACATGATTGACCTTGATTACATATCGCTCATTGCCAAAAGTATGGTAGATAATATGGGTCATTGTACTGAAACCTCGAATGTTGCAATTGTTTATATTGAAAAAATTACCACGACTCAGAAGGAAAAAAATCTTCGAAGCAATCGTCCTTGTGACGAGTGAGTTGCAACAGTTAATCATCCATGTTATCACTATACTCAACATAGTATACTTAATCACCAAAACCATGAAAAAATAATGTTCTGAATGAAGACAGTGAATTTAAAACATTTCTAATACATGGCTCATTAGATAAATGTATCATGACAAGGTTTGTAACTCTAGAAATTGAAGTTTTACACCTAGCCCATGATCTCTTAATGTTTTTTTGACACATTTTTGTAATCTACGTGTCATCTTAATATGCGAAAATTTTGGTTATAAGTTATATATGTGGGAAGTTAAGAGCCATAAAATGTATACATTTATAATGATTCATATTTTAACTGCATAGTCCCACACATTTCAGCTGGAGAAATCATGCCAACAAGCTTAAAGGACAGTTCAGACTTTATCTGTATAATTCATGAATGCATCTCCATCGAAACATAGCTTATTTTAGTTGCAAAAGCTGGTACTTCATTATTCATGTCCCTACTTTTATGTGACACTCCTCACGACACCTGCTTAGAAACACATGCAAACTAAATGAAGTTAAATGCTCAAGATTAATCTATACTTACATTGTTAATAGAGAAACATCGTCTGATAATTGCGCCCATAATCTGTGAGCCCAAGAGGTTGTGTGCGAAACAATTCATGGTGTAACTCTCAATGCCTACATCGTCCACAGTTACATACATGTCATTTGGATCACCTTCATTCGGATCAACTCGTCTCTTTTCGATGCGAGTTGAATAACTTTTTTGATGGCCGAGGATGCTTCGATTGGGATTAAAGTCTTTTATGCCGTTTAAAATAATCGGTAGAATGGAAGTAATATTTCATATTAATGCGATAAAAATAGTATTATATGAATTTAGTCAGGAAAAAATTTAGTGCATGATTTTTATAGTCATGATGTCCAGGCAAGATTAAATTTTCATGTCGTTAGCGGCGCATGTAAACAAAACTGTCACCTGCAAGTACAAGGTGCACAGTCAGTTAAGATAAAATCAAGTACCAAGATCCTGACCTTTGACTTTGATTGTACCCAGTCATGCAGTTTGAAAGAAATTAGCAAGATTAGCAAGATTGTTGGAACTGGATATTTGTCCCCCATAGGCAAACCACGTGGCACTGATTTCATACATCTGTAGCTTAATAAACTGGTAGACAGGTACAGTCTATAGATCACGGGTTACACGAACCACCCAAATGATAAGTCCACTCAAATCTACCCAAATCCACCACCAAATCTACCAAATTCCCTCAAATCCATCCAAATCTACCCCAAATCCACCCAAATATACCTTTTATAAGCTTCATATACAAAATATATGTTCTTATGTATCATATAGTACACGAAAATATCAGAAGAGTAGATAAGTTGCAGTAGATGGTAAGAGAATGTCTGTTCTTTTAATTTACACAAGATAGTTCATTATTCTTTCTACGGTTACTAGAAACACCGAAATACACTAAAAAACCGAAATACACCGAAATACACATCTATTTACATGTTCTCGGTGTATATATAGGTGTACACACAGGAATTATGATTTGCTTTTGTTTGAATAGAAATATAAAACAAAATAAAATATGATTGGAGCGATTTTGATACGAATTATTTACTTTTTCCTAGTTATTACACTTTATTGGACAGGTATCATAAACAGATGATCGTTCCGGAACGGAGGTGGTATGATAAACGACTGATCGTTCCGGAACGGACGGTATAAGTCGGTTTTATTCATATTGTTTTAAGTATCTTATTATCATTATGCAACGGCAGATCTGGGTCTATGCAGTTTGCCGTTGGTAACGGCTTATACATGATTATATACGGTAGGTAGCGTGTTGGAATGGATAGCATGTTCTTTAAAAGTAACAAAACTTCTATACCATAATATTGCATCTTCCAATGAGCCTATATTACTGAAAATAGGTGATCCGCGGAACAAATTCAGTACAAAAGTATGTTTTACTTCTAAATTTCCCAATTTAGCCGAAATCAGAAAAATATAGATATGAGCTAACGTGTTTAGAATTGTTTTTTATTTGTTTGTTTTTTTTTTAAAACAAAATATTTTGTAATGTTTGCAATAAAGAAAATGTAATTAGTATCTTTGAAAAACATTTTGAAACTTTTCATAAATCAGGCCAGTATGTCCGACTATAAAACAGTAACGTATATAAATTGACCCAAGACTTGTATTGATTTTTCATACAAATCGTATTTTCTTCGCATTATAATATTTAAATACAATAAATAACTTGTGTAATGAGTTTTTGATGAATAACATAATATTAAAACGTACTTTACTGTTATCTTTGAATTTGTATCTTGTGAGTAAAATCACTAACCAGTAAACCATCTTATTTTATTTTCATTCTAACCTTTGAAATGTAGCAAATTTTAATAAACCTAATTATTCCATGTAAATAATATATAGTCCATTAAATCTTGATTTCTGAATAGAAATGTTATTACATTAACACATATATGATATAATAACACTTCCATATACCCAACGATCACAAAGTTAGTCAGCATTATTTTTGTGTTCTAGAATGGTAAATTCAGTAAATTGGACAACAAAGTCAACAAAAGCGCCTTACTTATAGTGGTATTGATCAATTCAGTATTAGTAATTTGTAGGAACAATAAGTCATTAAATCCTTTGATAGAAGACGGTTATCTTTTCAAACACAGACACATACAATTTGTTATGACAATGTTATTGTCTTACTCACAATTGTCAGTTTAAGTCGACTGAACTGCCTTTGGCATAAGACTGTTCAAAAGTTAAGCGATACTGAGATTAACTGTAATAAAATGTCGGTTTCCTTTAACTTGGATGATAAACTATAATGGGGAACTCACAAACTGCCGAAATATTTAAATGAGATTAATTAGCGATAATTTTAATGATCTGAGAATATAATTATTCCTTTGATAATGAACACAAGTATGTAAGAAAGAGTTCTCAGTGACAGACACATATATTGTATAAAAGCTCTCATTACGTATCATTAAGTTCTCATAGTTGATAACGACTATGGCTAATAAGTGTGTTTCTATGTTTTCTTGTGGAGATTGCAAATTAAGTTGAGTCCCTGATTGTATTGTGTGTGTGATGTGTTCAAAATGGTTTCATGGGAAGTGTCAAAGTATTAGTTCTGATGAACTTGTTGAATGGTCTGCTTTTGAAAAGGATTGCATTTGTGTTTCATGTCGTTCGATAAGCGGTGATGGAACAGACTTTGATTTTATGATATTTTCGTCAAATAAATGATTCCCAAAGAACATACACTTGTATATGATGAAATTTGGGTGTAATTGGAGTATATTTGTGCAAACACAAATACCCACAATTATACCTTTAATACATATGATACGCAATATAAACAAGGTACTTGTTTTTTGGGTATCGCACAACGGTGAAAAAAAGAAGAAATTCTAAATATTGAAAATTGTTATGTCAATATACACAATTTAAACAAATTTTAAAATGTATTTTTTTATACATATAAATTATATACAAGAGTGTGTTAAAAAAACAAAAAAAAGCAAAACTATATGCTATGCTGTGCAAAGAAAATTTTAAACATCTACTGTAACTTATCTACTTTTCTGCTATTTCTTGTAATATATGATACCTAAAGAACATATACATTGTATATTACACGTATCAAATGTAGATTTTGGTGGATTTGGTGGTGGATTTGGTTGTTTTGTGTAACTTGTCCTTTGTCAGCTTTCATCACTATACAACTGAAAACCACACTAGGCTAGGGCCTGGGGGTGCAAGGGACAGTTGTTATGTGCACATTTAATGCCGCATCATCCTGCATAACAAAATTAATTACTTCAATTAGTTGAAAAAGGGAATAACTGGATAGCTACTGTATAGTAATCAAACAATAAGAACACAATTCATTTGATCTGATAATTTTCAAAAGCATCGTGTACTAAACGGTATGATGCAGTTCAAAATAATTGCCATCCAGGCGGTTTTTGAGATATTCTACTTGCCTTGAACCCAATATGTCTAGTACTGCAGATGGCTAACTCGGCTTCCTACCGGTAATGCATTTAAGTGTCTAACTATGGGAGGTGTACATTGCTTAGTTTCAAGGTATAGTCTGCCTGCATATTACAACCACTTGTTAAATGAAACAACAGCATCCACTAGTTTTGGGTCCCTGGGACCTTCAAGTTCTTTATAGAGTGTTTGCTTACTGATGATTATTCAAGAGTGAAATTCTACTTTGTAACATACCTGATTTATTTATTATATCTTTCTATGACTGCGCAAGCAGTGGGGGCATATTTTTGTTTGGTGTGTCGGTCTGTCTGAAGTTCAGCCATTACAACAGTTTTTCATTTTTTTTTATACATATTTTAGAAACAATTTAGACTCTGACTTTTAGTTGGATTAAGCAAACACCACTTGAGTTAGACAAATGAAGTTTGGTTTGTTCGGATATTTCTATACATATGTAGATGACCTGAATTTATGTTCATGTTCCGAAAATAATTGTTCAAATTTATCAATGTTTTTGATTTTAGGCTTGGACCTTTTGACTGCAGTTTTAGGAACCTTTTATTTACATTATTTTAGGGACCACTATTTTAATTCTTTTTTTCAATCTTTCTATCTATCTATGCTTTATCATTTCTTTTAAATCCACTTATATGACAGAATGTGAACGAGGGTTCAGTGACCAGTATTACAAATATAAGGGTCCAACCATTTAATTTTTCTATATGGGGTGGGCGTATCATAATAATAGTACAAAATATGGCCTCTTGGGCAAGTGGATTTTAAGTCTGAGCAAGTGATTTTTTATTTTTATTTTAAAGAGACTTCTTATGCACTGAAACAATTGGACGATGGTTGACATCAGAATGTGGAGAGAAACATCGCTTTATTTTAAATATGTTGAGAGTCGAGTAAACAAACGAGTTAGTTTAATATGATTTTTGTTTTTTCATATTTAAAGTACAGTACTTTCTACGTTGTGTCAGAATACTAGCACAAAAATAGGTCCCTTTCAGGCACATGGAATTGGAGTCAGGGCTAGTGGAATTTGAGCCAGGACTTATGATTTTTTTAAAGTCACTTGCCCTGGGCATGTGTCTGAAAAATGTTTTCTTTGATCACTGATTAGATAACTGATTTCTTAGGTGTGGTGCATAAAAATAATGTGTCACATGTACAGGCATGGTATGTCAGCTCGGATAGCTGATATAGTAGAGCGACCTGTTCGCGTTCAGGAGATCCTGGTTCAAGCCTCAGTACAGCCATGCACATTTTTCCTGTGCAAATATTTATATTTGTCCCCCTTGAGAAAAGGGCTAGTGGAATTTGAGCCAGGACTTGTGATTTTTTTAAAGATAGGATGGTACAAGTTGGTAGGGGGTCAGACTTTGCATTTGATCAATCCTTCATATTGACGAATGTGTTCCAAGTCGGTGTTCTGTCAGGATTTCAGGGTGTTCGGTAGGGAATCGCTTATATTTGCACACCCAAGGATACAACAAACACACGTCGATGTATTTGATTTCTTCTCCTTGAGATTCATGTACATCGTACAGCAAGCGTGTGGCATTGGTTCGTCCTTCAAACAAACTGTGACGTGGGTCCAAATGTTTGATGTCTGCCACGTCGTAACTTTAGGCAATGCGTCTAAATTCTGTATCGGTTTTGAAAAATTGATCGTACTCGTACTCCCACATTTCTACCACTTGGTATTCTTGACTTTCTAACTTCAGACAGCATTGGTATGTGTGTTCGAGCAACTCTTCCATGGTGACCCCTGTTAAATGATTTTTTTAGGTCTCGTTGAGGAAAACAGGTAGGGCATCAGTGAAACAAGCATCCCTAAAATTCGTACACCGTCTGAGAGTTTTCTAAACCCAACCATCCACATAAAGACTTCCAATTTTCTTTTCTCCCCCGTTTCTTGCATGTGGTATCCATTTGTCTTCCTTTTCACACAAGTAATGCAACCAACGCAAAGCTTTGGCAGAGTATTGACGGCTGACCGAGAGAAAAGTTTTAGGGGCTGTGATGCCTAGTTGGTTCGCGGAACTTTTTTCTGTAGACTAATCCACATGCTTTGTCCAGGGTACACACTTCCTTCAAAGGATCGACTTCTCCGTGATCTAGGAATAATTGTCGAAATTTTCCACAGCAACGGCGTAAAATGTCCGCATCGGATATACAATACTTCAGCATTTCTTCTTGAAAATCAAACAGGTCTGAAGCGTGAGTGTGGTACCAAACGTAGACGGCTTCTCGGTGTTCGGTGTACATCCTGCCGGGGTCGTAATAGTGAAGGTCAGACAAATGTGGGAGTACTACGTGTTGATTGGCTTCGATATTGAAAAGTGGGGAAAATACCCTTTGGCCATTTCTGTCATTCCAAATGTTTTAGGCATTCGACTCAAAGGCATGGCCAAATAACTCATGGAATCTTTGAATTGTACTTGTTCCACTTTCATGTAGATGAGTTTGGCTCCGTTCATGGTGACCATGGGGCATTCGGTGCCTTGTTCTGAATAATATTTTAGCAGCAACTGTCCATCGTATCCCGAGAAAATGTGAGTAATGACGGTAGCATATCGATGACAGTCCCCGTAACGTTGAATGTCCTCTTCGCTCCAAGTGTCGTCGATAGGATCTAAGATCCATTGGGTAAAATCGGCAAGAGTGTTGGGGCCCTCGAAAGATTTTTTTTACGTCCTCCTGGAATCTTACTACAATGGGGACAATGAAAATAGATAGGTTCTTGTATGCACTTCTCACAAGCCCGATCAGCGACGCAGAAATTAGGGATGTGAATACCCGTCTCTTGCATACATTCAAAGTCAACAAAGATAAAATCCACTCCTGTCTTATTCTTCTTCTTGTGCTGATCACCCTTTAATTCTTTCTCTAATGTTTTGTCATATTTTGGAATGTAACACGGATGTTCAAAGTCTGCGATTTGGTCACAAAAACGGCATCTTTTCTTTCCGGGACAAACGTGTGACTTGGGGTTATTGGTTCGAATCAGCTGTCCACACTTGGAGCACAATCTCAATTAGTCACAAGCACTTTTTCTGCTGGTGAAGTTGTGTCATGCGATGTTGTTCGTCACGCAGAACTGACAAAGGTTCGCTGACATGTCGAGCAATAAATGTGTTCATCAGGAATTCATAGTTTGGAAGCTAAACAGCCCCGGCATCTCTCTACGCAATGAATGTGTTCCTCCCGACTGTTAAATCATTTGTCACATTTCTCGCAGTTGTAAGAGTATCCAAGAAATCCTGTGATACTAGTGATGACATCGAAATGCACTTGATGTTGATAGACATGACTGTATTTCCCTCTGGGAAATCGGGTCCTTGAAAGACCAGAGCTCCGCGACCCACTTAAGGGTATACTTTCAAGGTATACCGAAGAGCCAAGACATCTTGAAGTTTTTGCATTTCAGGAATGCCACACATGGTCTCATTTGCTATACCGGCTTGTTGTAACAGGAGTTCTGCTTATTTTCCTTGTTTGGCTCGGTCAGACGATTTTTGAATGCTCTACCATGCTCTTTTCCATTCTGCGGTCTCGTTTTTCTCGGCATACGTTTGCCCCACGGCAATGGCACGGGACAAGCACATTTGGTCTTGGGAGTTGTCAATTTGGATGATACTTTGCTTGGTACTGCAAATGTCGTTCACCTATAACACTTTCCTGCTTCGTCCACTACCTCTAGGAGGTGAAACGCGAGTCATGTGAAGTGTGGCTTTTCCATCGGTGATGGTAAATTCATCATTGGATTGTTGAACGTGTTCAAGTTTGTCTATGACTTTAGACGGTGTTAATTCGGCCGGGGTACTAAACTCGATCCAGACAGGAGACTTCAAACTATCGTGATGAATGGAAATTCTCAACCGATCGTCCTCTTTTGCTTGGCATTGTCGTTTCAATATTTCTAACAAAGAATCTCACAAGTCGGTAATAAAACCCACAGCTTTCTCGGGGGCTACTTCAGACTTGAACTCTTTAAAATTGACCGTGCAGGTGTAAGCCGTGATTCTAAATTTTCTAGATGTCACTATTTGTGTCTCTGGAATTCTCTTGGTCTTGTGGAAGGTGTTGTTTCAGGCTCACTCATCTCCTCTTCAAAATCACTGGCATGGACTTGGCTAACACTTCAGCTAGCGGCGTGTGAAGCGATATGGAAAGTCGTCGTCGTGGTCTCTTAGTTTCTTTTTCTTCTTTTGGTTTCTCACTGAAATTGCTTGATCATTTCATCTTGATTGCAAACTTTGATCTGATTCAGTTTTACACAGGCTCTCTCCCTATATATAGGTAGTAAAGACAGGTTGCTTTTCTGGTCAGAGATTTACAGAGAGTCATTCGAAAGTCTACCTCTTTCGATAAGACTAAGGACTACGCCTCCTCGCGAGATAAAAGTCAAGATACTTGCTATATCTGCCAAGAGAAAGGACATTGGACTCCATAATGTCCACAACGTCAAAGCCAAAGAAAAGAAAACAGACACAAAGGGAAAGATACCTGTAATCATTTTCAAGAAAAAGGACATTGGTCATCAGAGTGCCCTACGAAAAAAGAGAACAAGGAAGAGAGGCAGGAGGCGCTTCAGCAACAGAAGAAGAACCCATCCCCGTCATCAAGAAATGTAAGAAGGCAAGATGTCTGGAAGACAGTGAAGAAGAACCCATGATGCCTTAGAAGACATTCAAAAAGATAGACAGACAGTGAAAGAAAAAAATGAACTTGAGTGATATGTTATGAAATTTTGATTGTGATTGTGATTTTAAAAAGAGAATATACCAAAAAGGAAAAAAGTAAGTGTCTCTTGGTCTTAATTTTTAGTGTCTGGACGCACACACGCACTCATACACAATCAAATGATGGGATTTAAGTTTTACTTGATTTGGCAATTTGATTTCTTTTCTAAGAAATGTGGGTGGTCCTGAAACGGACCGTTTGAGTGTTTTTTGTCTTCTTTTAAAACAAACTGGACATGATGAACTTTAACTGCCTCAATCCCTTTCCACGGCCGAGTCCTACTCCTCCTGCTGCTGCTCTGCTAGTGGTAGTAGTAGTAGTTAATGGTGGTGGTGGTGGTGAAATCTCAGTAGTATTGAGATTGGATCATGTGATGGGCTTATAATGTTTAGCATGTGATGGTCTCTTTCTCTTGGATTGAGTTAAAAACATGTTTCTCAGATTCGTTAACTCTGCTAAAATATTTTGTAGCAGACTCACCGTTAGATTGTCACCACTACCTTCCTTCTGTCCTTCACATTTCAAAGATTTCTACTTCTCTTATTCTTCTTCTTCCTGTTTTATTCTTTCCTCTTCTTGCTGAAGAAATGCTTCTTCTGCTTCTCTCTGACGCTGTAAAAATTGTTCCAATTCTTCTTTCTGTCTCTTTCTAAAATCATCGATCCCAGGTAAGGAAAGAGAAGAAGGTGGTACTACGGCGGTTGTTCCAGGCAAATATTCTTGCGATAGAAAATCCCAAAATTCCTAATTAAAATCTTCTGGATGAATGTTGACCACTGCAGTCGTCGTACTATCACTCCAAACATAAGAGGTTTCCGTAGCAGGCTCACCCCAATACGTCGTCTTCGTTTTATCAGCCATATTTATGCCTCAAAATATAAAACCGTACGAACGATGTGATGCCTATATACTGAAGGTGACGTCACCCCACCCCCCGCTCTCTTCTGATTGGCAGAGAGACCCTACATTTTGTAACGCACGTTTGGATTGGTGGACCATTTCGATCCGTTTTGATCCGATCTTTGGCTATATATACCAGCGTTTTCGATGTAAATGGCCGAATGGCCGCATACGTCGTTATTCCAACTAATGAACGAACGTACATAGTTTCACCTGTTCTCAAGACAAGATGTATACTTCAGTAGAATCTTCCAGCATCGTATCGGGCATGCTCTTCAACCCGGACTACTCCATGTACGTCAAAGCATCATGGACAATCAGTATCACGAAGATTACGGCTACAGCTATTTGGAAGAGAAAGATTTATGTAGAGAGACAAGAGTATCTGAAGCGGGTGCTAATCTACGGACCTGAAGTGCGTAGAAGTTTAAGGAGAAAAAGACCAGTGAAGAGGTGTGATATGTGTTAACTACCTTTGGTTAACAAACTCCAACGGCCCTTTTTCAGGGCCACCCACATCTCTTAGAAAAGAAAAAAATCCAAAAATTGCCAATGGTGTTTCTGTTTTGTGTTTGTTTGTCGATGTGTCTATTTTGTCCCAATAAACACTTCTGTCCCCATAAACACTTCTGTCCCCCATGTGCCCTCTCTATGATATTTTCCCATTGCCCCCATTGAGGCCCATTCATGTTAATTTCCCATTGTCCCCGTAGAGCCCTCTCCATGTTAACTTCCTAATGTCCCCGTAGAGCCCATTTTGTCCCTATTTACCACCATATTACAACTCCCATCGTTTACAGTTGCCCTTCCATGTCAGATCTAAACTAAAAAAATCAAACTTGTGCGTTAACAGGAATAAAAATAAATCCGTCCTGTTGCAAATGTATGGCGACAAGAACATGTCACAACCCTACTATAAATTACTTGTGCCCTTGTTTTTGAAATCTACTTTTGTGTTATTTATTTATTTATTTTTACCATGTTTCTATCTTGTCATAGTTGACTGTGTAAACTACTTTAACGCAGTGTAGTTTAACACATTTTTTTAGACTGTAAGTTGTGTAGTGTTAGATATTTCTTGACCTCTCTATAACAATTCAATAATATTTAAATTGTTATGTCTTGCCGCTGCTTTGATCGCTGCCACGCTGATTTGAACGGCGTTTCGTGGCTCTGCTGCTACACAATACTTCATTATTACGCAAAACCGACTTGCTGTTATCCACTTGGCCTCAAACTGTCACATACTATATTGAAAATAAATACACGAAACAAATGACCAAATGGTTGCATTTACTTTAAGATTGTTAACAAATTGTACTGCAAAAGAAAGACTATTAAATAGATACACAGCTTTTCATCTCTTTAATAGCGATATATTTTGCTCTATGTATTGTTTTATAAATTTTGCTAGCTTTTTGTGATATCATTCTTAGTTGCTTCTTTTGGCTGTTTTATTACTAAATGACAATTTTGCTTTTTAGCAATGTTCCCCTCGAATTTGTAATGAGGAAAATTGAACGACAAACGTTATGCAAAAGCAGACAAACGCGGAGAAAAGGATGCTTGGAAAAATATTAATTTACATACAATTAAGTAGATAAAAGCAAAAGGAATTCGTTGAATCTACACCAGGGGTCTCCAAACTTTTCAACCCGAGGGCCGCATTAACTATCAAACAGCAGTTCGAGGGACGACTACACACTCGAGGTCCAAATAAAAAAGAATCAAAACATGGATGTTGTTTTTAATTATTTATTTAATATTATTTTATTCAGTTATTATTTAATAACACATTGATACACTACACATGAACACCTGTATTAGTGGGAATGGTGAAATTGTTTCCTGGATGCCAAAATAGCAGACATTTCTGGCTTTAGATTTGATATCCTTAACATCAACAGTGACCTGAGATTATCATCGGACAAGTTTGTTCTCAAATTGTTCTTCACGTATTTCATTCTTGAAAATGTTTGTTCACACAGGTATGTTGTTCCAAAGATTGAAAGGTACCTTGATGCAAAAGTTTTGACATTAGGAAAGTCTTCCTTGGGCAAAAACTGGTAAAAACCCACCAGTCCTTCTTTGAACTTGTCCCTAAGGAGGTCATTTGCTTGCAACTCAATGACCTCAAGCTGCAGTTCATCTGGGCAACGGGCCACATCTGCTTCAAATGGGTTTTGAAACAGTCTCACTTCTTCTGCCTTTGAATCCAAGTCAGAAAACCGCTGCTGAAACTGCAGCTGGAGGTCTTTGATGATCTCGCATGCAAATGACGTGGGGAACTCAGCTGTTGCTTCAGCCATGAAGACCTTGCACTGCTGAAAGTGCGTCAAGTTGTTGGCCTGTACTTGTTCCAAAAACAAGACAAGTTTGGATCTGAAGGCCTTTAGGTGGGTGTATAGATCAGAAACTAGATTTTCCTCTCCTTGTAGTTTTAGGTTCAGAAAATTTAAATGACTAGCTATGTCTGCAGCAAAGGCCAATTTCCATACCCACTCTTCATCAGACAGTAATGGCTGTGGCTTGCCTTTACTTTCCAGGAAGTCACCTATTTCCTTTCTTAACTTAAATACTCTGCTCAGAACTTTCTCACAACTTAGCAATCTTACTGCTGTGTAATATGGTAAATCTTGCGATTCTGTGTCTGTATCTTTCAACATGTCTCTGAACTGTCTATGGTTGAGCCCATGTGACCTTATTAAATTCACCATCTTCACCACAGGATTCAGTACACTGCTAATGTCCATATATTTAGCACACAAAGCTTGCTGGTGAATAATACAGTGCAGGAACATTGGTTGTAGAATGTTTTTCTCATTACACATCTGCTTCACTTGTCCAACCAAGCCTTTCTTTATGCCACTCATGTTCTTTCCTCCATCAGCAGTCAGGCAACTGAGATTAGTCCAGTCCAAGTTATAATCAGCAAATGTTTTTTTCAACTCATTGAATATATCCTCTCCGGTAACAGTGCCATACATGCTATGTAGGAAAGCCAGCTCTTGTGTTATGTTCATGTCTTCATCCACACCTCTAATGAACACAAGCAGTTGAGAGGTGGAACAGCTGTCCAGCGATTCATCCATTGCAATTGAAAAATGGCGAAACTTGCTTGCATTTTTCGCTATTTTGAGTCACAATGTTTTCACCCATGTCTGCAACACTGCGGGCAATGGTATTTGCACCCAAAGCTACATTTTCAAATTGTTTTGACTTTTCTGGGCAAAGTTCCTTAGCCACCTCCAACAAACATTCCTTCACTACTTCACCATCTGTAAACGGTTTGCCACTTTTAGCCAGGACGTAGGCAACTTTATAACTGGCCTTAGTTAAGGATTCATTTTCATTTGAGGATTTACTGAACAATGTCCTCTGAGATGTTTGTTGATTTTGTAATTTAGAAATTTTTTCGGCACGGACTTTACCCTCCAACTGTGCATATTTCTCCTGATGTTTGCTTTGATGATGACGGCGCAGGTTGTATTCTTTCATCACAGCCACGGTTTCGTTGCAAAGCACACACAATGCTTTCTCGCTGGATTTGATGAAGAAGTATTTCAAACTCCATTCTTCTTGAAATTGCCGACACTCATCGTCTATTTTTCTTTTCCTCTTCTCGGCCATCGCTGTGATCAAAATAATCAAGTAGCAAACCATTTAAAAACTCCGCCACTAGATGGCGTTATATCATCTCATTGACTGTGAACGGAAGTAGAAAAAGTAAGCAGCGAATAAGGTTTTGTAATGTAGTGATCGGTTGGAAAACATAACGCACTACTGCGCGCCTCTATTTTAATTCGGTAAAAACATAACGTCCACGTAAGCGGCGGCTGATCTTGGCAGGATACACGTAAATTTCCGTAATTTTTTTCCGTAGACAAAAAGGTCTCCACGGGCCGGATGAGAGGGCCTCGCGGGCCGCATCCGGCCCGCGGGCCGTAGTTTGGAGACCCCTGATCTACACAGATCTGGATAAAATTAAAATTGTTTCAATCGGTAATACAGCGACGTCCTACACAATCGAAACTTTAAAAGAATTACATACCTACTACAGTAAATTCAGAAAAGATTACAGTACATTTCGAGCTTTTTGCAAAGCATGAAACGTTGCACATATTGTGTGAAAGACTACAGAAACAATGGACTCCGAAAAAGCACGCGAAAAGATGTCCAGAAAACTAACTTATTCGATAACAAACAGTGCACAATTAAATATTCTATCGTGATCTCCGATAAAGCAGCATGCCAATTACAAGCGATTAACCCTGCTTCTAATCATACACGTTAAATTAATTTATCATGTTTTTTACTTTGAAATTTCGCTATCTAATTTACTTAACCTTAATATTGTGCAAAAAAACTACAACATTTAGGAGATAAGATAGTTGTTACGATATAAAGTTGTTTCACATGTTCTTCCATTCTACTTTCATGTTTTGCAATTGCACTTTGTGCAGCTGACTGCTTTGGAATGCCTCTAATTTGTATGTGATGTAGCCGATATAAAAAACCAACAGGAATTTTGATATGTACAGTGACACAAACAAAAACATTTCCTTTCTTATCTTCTGTTCATTGTTTTGTTTTTGTGTGTTTTTTTTAAAAATCATCCACCATTTGTCAGAGGTCATTTCCTCTTTATATCTTTTCCTTTTCTTGTTCAATTTCATCATCAATGGCGTCGAGGTTTGATGAAAGAACATCATTTATCCCTTTATCTCTTTATCCACTATCAATTGCAACATAACTAATATATTCAAACGTTCTTCTATATTATCTAGTTTGAGAAAGTGTCTAATTTTTTTTCTATATTTTATTTTTTTTTGCAGTGTAAATTCATTTTACAAAAGATTCAAAATCTTTCTATACAGTTATATTTGGTCGACATTAGTAAGATTTTCATTACTATTGTTTTTCAATTCAAGTTGCTGTTCGATTAGAAAAGTAAAACTTTATTCAATGAGACTTAACCTAAAAAGAATAATTTTAAAAAAAAATATCAGCATGAGTTAATGTTTGAAACATTTCCTCAAACAGTTCAAGATTAACAAGATTTACAGTTTGATGAGTTCTAACGTGAATCAAAATTTCAATGAGTTCTAACGTGAAAAGTTCAAAAATTTACCCTATAAAAAGCAGATAATTTTTCTCCGATAAATAATAAGACTGAAGGTGTGATAATGTATAAAGTGAATAAAAAGTGGATGCAAAGTTTGAAAGATTGATGGTTCTAATGTGTACGAAAAAATGCCAGAGAAGCGGGACACATCAGCAAATATAGCAAAGACAAGAAAAACTCCAACGTAGACAACAACAACAAAAAAACAAAAAAAACACAACAAACAAACTCAAACAAACTAGATAACCTTAAACATGTAATATTAGAACGACAGATTGCGGATGAAGTTAAAAGCAAACAAATAAAAAGTCTTTGATTATTCCAGTGAACCAGGGTCCAAAGTGGAAGATTGTTAGATGATAGTAAGCTACAAAAAAGTAGGATAGCACAGAGAAGTAGGGTCCAACAGCAATGACGGCGAGGGCAACAATAGTTCCAAACATTGAAAACCATAACGTCAAAGTCTGGGACAAATCGAAAGTTAAAGAGTTCTAACTTATCGACAGAAAACAGAACGACACAAAAAACTGGTTTAGCTTGGACAAAGTCCAATTAAGCCTAAAAGAGCTGCATCAATTAGGAATGTAGATAACAAGTGCACAATTCCTGGTGCAAACGATCAAGATCATTATGCACTTTTTGGTCAAATTGAATCACACACATTATGAAAATAATCAGTAGGAAACTTTGTTCAACTGAGACTAAGAGTCAGACTAAGACAATTCTCCTCAGTAGAAGAGGCAAATAGGGATTTACAACGAAAAGAAACAAAGAATGTTTTATGCAACTAATGTTAAAGCTATTCTATAGGGGTTTACAATATTGTAAATTTACGTTTACAACGAAAAGAAACAAAGAATGTTTATGCAACTAATTTTAAGCTTTGCTATACAAAACTGAGATGAATTTTATACTCGATACTCTGTTTGATGATATTAATACTCAATGTGATCCAATGATAACGGATAACACTTAAAGAGTACTTCGAAGAATATCGACGATTTACACGATTAATTAAATAGGAAATGTTTGTGCCAATGTGAATAAAATATGCATTTTTTTTTTTAAGCTATTGAATCCCTCCCAAAAATATACAAAGCATATCAAAATATAATCTTTAAAATTTTAAGAATGTAAGTTTCAATAGATAAATCCTTTAAGAGGATGAATTTTGCTTTAAAACTGCTGCTTGTAACATTTTCCCCTCCCCCTCCCCACTATTCATGCTCATGAAGTGGAAAGGAGACATGGTATCATCGATAAAAATAGATTCTTGTCGTGTACACTGAAGATTTACTTCATGAGAGACGTATGCACTATGCTCCTATTATAATATACTTTTTCTTGTATCAAGGTGCGAAAGACAGTCCAATACTGAATGTCAAAAACTAATCTAATAAAGCGGACGCTCTAGCGTCCTCTAATATCAAGGAATTCAATTCTAAAACAGCAAGAACTCTTTTGGGAGAGGAGGTGATGAAATTTGAATGAAGATGGAGTTATGCGTGTGGAAAATTTACAATTGCAGCATTGCACTGTATTTGTTAGTAGCATGGAAACTTTAAAGAAACATTGGTCTACCCACCCTGATAGTAAGCTTTAAAAACAGTTACAAATCGCATATTACACAATATATCATGCCAACTACAAAGAAATAAATGCATCTAATGCCATACTTGTTAGGGAATTAGCACAACCGGACTATGTAGATCATCAATTAGAATAAAATTAGCACCAAAGATGACACGAGTGAATTATTGCCTGAAACATTACATTAATTAAAATGAAAGATTTCTTCTCTTCTTTCACGTTTATTATTGAATACAAATTTGAAGGTCTGTGTTAATGATGACTGTTCTGTTGAATGATGTCTCGCCTGCTTCGCATGTACAGTACATAAATCCAACAATTTGGCGTAGCCAGTTAAGCAAGGAATGTAGGTCATACCAACCATAATTTACCTTTTATGGGTGTTAACATGAGAGATAAATTTGAATGCACACATGAAATTGCATGATCATATATGCAACAGTGTCTAGGAAACTGCGCTACAATTAAACGACAAACGACGTCTGACGTACTTCGCAAAAGCAATTGTTATCTCAGTATATATCTACCTGCAAACAGAGAGAGAGGGGCGGGGGGAGGGAGAAACAGACACAAGAGAAGAGAAAGAGAGATAACATTATAACGTAAACATTCATTCGTAACAGACTGAATGACCCCAAAGATCCCATTACACAACAAACGATCTTCTTGCTCTATTGTTGTAAAAATAGCGGATAATACTGATTTCCTCCTTGGAGAATGTATCACTGTGCATTAAAACGATTTCATGCATCCCTGACAGCAGTAAATAGTCTTTTATTACCACAGAAATTAAAGTGAAAGCTCTCGAGGTCTCCATGCTATTTTCCACTCAGACTACTAATGGAGGCGTCACATGACCATATTACTCATTGTTATATTCTATTTTTAGATGGTGAAACCCCTCTGTATGTCTAAGTTTGAACATTTTTAAAGGCGTTGTTCGGCCTTTTGATACTGGCCGCAATCTCAATTTCATGATTTTTCGGCATATTGAATCTGAGAAAACAAATTCAAAATAAAATTTATAAAAATGTATATAACAGTGTTCCTTTAAGTGTTTCGACTAATTCTAGCTGCTGACATTAATAATAATGAAAATTTGTACAAATCTATTTTTAGCCTCCTCTTATAGCATTCATATTACTTTAAAAGTTATTCTTTCTACGTTTCCGTTGATCATTCCGCCCTCATGTACAGGAAGCGGTAAAGGGCATGATCTCACCAATAAAACTGCTGCTTTACTTCGTGAGAGACGGCTACACTAATCTCCTATTATGGCATAACTTTGTCCTGTATTAAAGAATGAAAGACAGTCCCATATTTTCGGGCTCACCATTCTATTTACATTGTATCTGCCTCTACTACACCATTCTGTTATTATGGTAAACCTTTCTTTATGAAATAGAGAATGACAGTCCTACAAGAAGTACCATTTTAATTCAGGAAATAAAAACACCCCAAAATAATCATATGGACGAAATTATCACTTTCGGGTCAGTACCCACGAGTCCCATTCTATTTTTATAGCAATTTTCCTCTCGTTTTGGTAGTGATACTTGACTTAGTCATTTTTGGTACTGATTTAGAGGAAATTGTCTATCCTTTAGAAGCATAGATGCGTGTCCGGATGTGAAATACGTGACCCATTGCACTTCGACTTGTTTACAGTTTAGCTTCTCCAAAAATTCCGGATAACCTATGACATGGACTTCACCGTGAGTTTATTTTTTTAAGATGATTTAGATTAACATATGATTTAGTAGGATTTGGCCACACTGGAAAGTTCAGTACTGATCAACAAATGTAGGGACTATATAGGGAAAATAATTCTGATCAAGTCCGTATAAAAAAACAAAACAAAAACAAAGCAAGAAAACAAAACAATCTAATTAACAGGAATCTGTTGCGTCCTCTGAAAAATACAGTCTGGAACAGTGAACACTCGGTTAGAAGGAAAACTCGGAACACATAGAACATTTCCTGTTTCTCTCGGCACTGACTAATCGAGCATGCCCATGCCTTACTGATAAAAACTAGGAAGTAACAACAACGTTATCCCAGAGAAGAAGTATTTGTAAATGTGTTGTACAAATAGTTTGACAGAGGAGAAAATTTTGATGTTTTCCTTACATGGCAATATAATGGTTTATTGTTAAAGATGGCGACTGCTCAAACAGAGACTGAAGATGGGCCTTGTTGTCCAATTTGTTTGGAACAGTTCAACATACCCAGACAGCTGCCATGCGTCCACTCCTTTTGTGAGAAGTGTTTACAGTCTCACATCACAACTGAGGCTACAAAGCATACGAAGCTGATATATGTTAAGTGTCCAGTATGTAGAATTTCTGCAAGTCCCTCCATTAGGGATAGACCGACAAGTGAATGGGCGTCTTTGTTTCCAGCCAACACGGTCTTACAATCAATCTTGCCAGCGAAATCGAAAATAGATCGTTTGTGTGACGCTTGTAACACTGAGGGTGCCGCTGTCCCGACTGAAGGGTTCTGTGTTGTATGCAAAGAGGCCATGTGTGGAGATTGTTTGAAATTTCATAGGAAGCAGAAAATATCAAAGGATCATACCATTCTTAGCGTGGACGAATTAGAATGTAACCCAGAAAATGTGATGAAACTTGCTGAAGGCTTTACATGTTCGGAACATGATGGAAAAGAAATAGAATACTACTGTAAAGATCACAAGGTTTCCTGCTGTGGTACATGCTTCTTCCAGGGCCATAAAATTTGCTCCAAAGTGATGGTCTTGAAAGAAGAACTCCCTGGTCTGCTACGTGAAAACAAACCAGAAGAAATAATGGCGGATATGAAGAAAATCGAGATGCATTTAAAGAAGTTTATGGAAATGAACGAGGCCAGTGTTAATAATCTTGAACTGCAAGTTAGTAGCATGACCAACCAAATTAGAGAAGTAAGAAAGAAAATCAATGCAGCTCTAGACGAGTTAGAGAAACGTGTGAAAACAGAGGGAAACAGAATTTACAAAGAAGAGGTTGTCAGGAAACAGGAAGAGAATCATCAGTGTTTGTCATTAATTCATGCTGTGAGAAATTCTCACTATCTCTTTGAAGCAGTCGATAAATATGGTAGCAACTTACAAAAATTTATGATGGCCGAAAAGATCAGGTCACAATTACATTCCTATTGCAATCTGGTTAGAGAAAAGTACGAGAAAACTGACTCAATAACATTCGAGGTGCAATTCGCACCTGCGATACAATCTATTTTGTCTCTCTCGTTGACTGAATTGGGGAACGTTGCAACTACAACCAGCTCCAACACTCTGCCTCTAACAAGTCTGCGAAGGTCAACGAAAAACTGTCAGGTCGAGAGAGTTGATGTAATTGATGTAATTGATCTTAAAGTCCCTACTGGTAATACACCATGGTATACTGGTGTCACATTTCTCCCTGACGACAGAGTGATGCTTGCAGATTATATCAATAGCCAATGTATCCTACTAAGCTCTTCTTATCAGTTCATCACAGCTCATGCACTAACAGGTCAACCATGGAACATATGTGTAGCGGATGACCAGGAGGTGGCGGTGTCGTATAATCAGAATCAAATACAGATTCTGTCAGTGGTGGGTGACGTCATCAGACCGGTCAGAACGATAACAACCAAACACCGTTGTAGTGGAATAGCAGCTGCTGGGAAGGGGGAGATTGTTGTGAATGGTGGATGTGGTAATAACAAGAGTCATTGGAGTCTGATTAACACGAGAGGAGATGTGAAGTGTACTCATCAGTATGACTCTACATTCCATTGCAACAACTCCATAGCTGTGAATAACATGAAAACACGAGTGTATGTTACTGTGTATAATATGCGTTCACTTGTCTGTTTGGACATGGATGGTAGAAAGCAGTTTACCTACAGTCATGACATTCTTAGATACCCCACTGGAGTAGCTGTGGACAGATATGACAACATCTTTGTTCTTGGATACACGACAGACAACATTCATCAGCTGTACCCAGATGGGTCAGCACTACAAGTCATAACTTCAGGAGTGCCGATATCTCCGTTGGCGATTTGCATTCACAAGAGTAAGGATATGTTAATCATCACGAACTATTCAGACAGAACAAAGCTACACATTTATCAACTGAAATAAAATGAAACAGAAGGTCCTTTTAGTGCTACATTCCTATAATGTTAAGCAAGCCTTATGAACACAAAATGTATATAAAACTTTTTGGGTAAAACAACACAATTTAAAACGTAAATAAATGCTGAGCAAATTTTTTATCATTTAATAGGCATAGTTGCACTTACTTTCATACAATGAATATTATAAGTGTCTCTGCTGCTATATTGTGTAAACATAGCTTGCAGTGTTACTGCTGATTATTATTATTATTATTACTGATAGACTATTGAGAATAATCTTGTCTGAAAATGAATATACAATATAATATTATTTAAGTTAGATAAATGAAACAGAATCGACTAATCTGATTTGTATCAATAAATTTGATAAATATTTGCACATAATAAATTACATGATTACAGAATGTAAAAGGCAAGCTTTTTTTTCGACTAAACAACTTTCTTGGTTTCAATTTTTTGGCAATCGAAATGTCCCAAATCACAAATTGTGATATATATATTTACAGATGGTGATTAATTTCAATCAAAACATGAAATCTGGAGATTGAAATATTAAAGTTTTATTCAGTTTTCTGTCGAGTTTCCGGGGAAAGGTTACTGACGCCCGCAAGTGTAACGTAATTTCGAGGTTGAATTCACAACAAAATGACACATTTTCCTAACCAAGGATCATGAAGAAATACAAAATTTGGCATTAAATCAAATTATTATTAGTTGCAAAAGAATGGCAATTCAGAGAAATACCAGTGATCACTGCAAGTGCCTCCAGACCTTGAGCCTCATGTTTGTGATATACATATATTAAATGAAATGAAAATGAAGGTAACTTTAATGCTACATTTCTCTAAAGACACATAATCATCGTGTAAAAAATGTCTATGGATATTTAATGATAAAGCGCAATATATTTATAATGTTTATCATGTAGAGAATTTTTTTGTGACTTCTTGTTGCATTTACTTAGATACAATGAATATTAGGTGGGTAGGATTTTACTTTGTGAGTGCATAGCTTGCAGTATTGCTGTTGATTATTATTATTATTATTTTAGATATGCTATTCAGAACCACCTTGTCTGAAAAAGGAACATGTCATTTTATGCAACTTACTGAATGAAACAGAAAATTGAATATTTTCCTTTGTATATCATGTCAGTTACTAAAAACATGTAAAAAGATAAATTACATAAATAAATAGTATGGACCTATCTGCAAAACTGAAACAATGACTTCAGATTCTCTACAGACTATCATAGCGAGGGATTTTGTGTAGAATGTCCATTTTACGTAATATAAGAGCAAATTGCAATCGACTGTTACAATAATTGTTTTATTTCCAGCATTTTAATTATTATGAAATCCAGAAATAAAGCATGCCATGCACTTAATGATTTTGAAGTAATGCATTCTTGTTGATCTAGTGTCTCACCACCCTTAATCTGTTGTTTATCTCTGTCTAATTTTGCAAAAAAACAAAAGATCAAATTAGAATCAATACTGCATTTAAGAGTACCCATTTATGCTATATAACAATTCACAAAAGACATGTATTTGGTACCATCATAGCTCAGGAACAAGGTGACACTTTCATACATGGCACTGCCACAGTCATCATGCATCTCTCGAGTAGACACATATTTCATACAATTAACTACTTACAGTTGAAGAATTTAGACAGTTTGATTAACTAATATTAAGAAACTCCATCAGTGTTTATAGACGATTCTTTCTATCATCGCAGGTCATGTACAAGAGGGTATCATGCAGACTAGTTACTACCTTTTATCTTTGAGTACTTTGTATTTATACTTGTTTGAAAGACTTTTTTTTTTGTTCTTAATTGTTCTGTTATTGCAGATATTTATATTTCCGTTTGTAGAACTTTGCTTCCAATCAGTGCCATATAGCCAGTATTGTGCTACTGTGCCATTAAAACCATAACACTTTGGTTTGGTGTCTTATGGCACAGAAACACAAGTAGGTTATTTAGTGCAGAGGCAATTGGAGTAAAGTGAATTGCCCAAAGACATACTACGATAGCCAATCCAAGCTGATTCAATGCTAGGATTCAAACCTGCACCCTTTCGGTTGCGAGTGCATTGGACCACCACAGCTCTTCAAACCTTACTACATACATACATGCATACACATCACACACACACACACACACAGAGACACACACACACACAAAATATAGATAGATACATAAACTCTGCTATAATCCATCCCATACTGAGACAGAGTTTGAAATAGAGCATCAGATTGATGGACAGATGGAGGGACAATCACATATGGACAACAGATGAAGTAAGACTCTTATCTAAATATTAACTGCCCTCTTCCTATCTCATTGGACAAATAATTAATATAACACAAACAATCTTTTTGTGAATTAAATAACTCTTCATTTCTTTTCAGTTCAACACCTAAATATAATATGTTATCTGGAAGGACAAATCAAGAACAAGGTATCTTTCATTGAGCAGAATATTCCAAATGATGTAAGCCTGATTTTGATAGGTTATTCCATCGGCTGTTACATGATAATAAAAATGCTAGAGAAGCTCGACCAATCTCGTGTTCACAGATGTTTTCTCTTATTTCCAACGAAATGGGATAGTGGCAACACCAGTTTTGAAATACCTGCGATGGCTTGTTACTAGTTTTGTGTATTGCTCATCATATCTTTCACCATCTGGGAAGTACAATTAGTAGCTTGGTATTTCAAAAATAGAAATATGGATAGATGTATTCTAAATGCGTCTATGAATCTTTTTGATTCATTGTGTGCAAGTAATGCCATGTACATGACTCATCAGGAGATGCAAACTGTAGGTAAATTAGATGTTGATCTAGTTCAGAAACATTTATCAAAATTCAGCTTTTATTATGGCCAATGTGGCAAATGGTGTCCCAAGGAATATTGCCTTGATATGAAGAAATTGTTCTATCGTGGTGACATTCGCCTCTGTGAAAAAGGCTATAGTCATACTTTTGTAAGTGACGCTAGTCGAGAAATGGCAGATATAGTCTGGGAATGGTTTAACCCTAACCTATAACCAAATTATGAGTAGTTAAGATGAGAAGCTAACACTTGCTATACAATGTTAAACATAAAATCCAATTATTATTAATTTTTTATGTGAATTTAGTAAATTCCTCATATTCATAGCAACAACAAAAAATTTTAATTGTTTTCTTAATTTGTAAAATCTTAAATGGAGATTTTTGTTTTACAGTAACTGAATTATAGCCAGAGTCAAAACAGTCAAACTCACTCATAAAAATATGATTTTGTACGGTATGAAGTTTAAGTTTTTCTTTTCAAAATATAACAATCTTATTGAACAGGAATTGTATGATTATAGTCACATGTCAGGAAAATTAGATGAAAGACCAAGTAGTTACAGCAGTTTTAGTTTGTAGCTAAGTGAAAATGTTCCAGTTTTCTTACAAACCGATCTCATGTCAAATGTAATCACACAGTTGTAATGAAGTAAAGATTCAAAGATAGCCTTATTTGGAAACATCTTTTAAAATACAATATATGTAATACGTTCTTGTAAGGTGCTGAAGTCAGGGTTATTAAATTGATGCTGGAACACGTGTGATCACAGATTCAATTGAGAATACATAGTAATGATGGCGACCTAACCTCAAGTAGAACAAAATTTGTTCGGTGGTTTTGATGACTGTTGTAATGTATAGTGAATGTGATCCCATAGGCCAGGCATGTGCAGCTTACTCAAAGTCGTGGGCTGGATAATGATTTTTAACAGTGCTCGTATGATGTAAATGTTACAGGATAAAACCAGGTTGTGGGCCGCAGGTTGCATATACCCGCCACAGGCGTTGAAGACAATACATCACCTAAGTATTCTTCTGATTTTAAGTTCATTTTGTTTTACATATTGCCGTAATTTGTTGCAGAGCGCATACATAAATTATTAAACAATCATTAAAGTATTGTTATTGTTTATCAATCTTCAGGATATTTAATGTAATCCAGGAACAATTTACACTAGGTAAGATATCTGCAGTTTGATGTCAAAAGGGATGATTCCATTGTAAACACAAGTACAGCGGAATCAGATTTCTATGTAAAAAGAAACATTCCTTTAATTTGTGCAAGTAATCAAACTACGTAAAAAAAAGAATTTTTTTACATAATTTTTACACTTTCAGAAATATTAAAATAGTGCACTCTTTTTACAGATTTTATTTGCTTACACAGATTAAAAGGGCGACTACTTCCCCTTCTTTACAATGGAATCATCCCATACGACATCATGCTTATATATGTGGGAAATAAAAATAAATGAATATATTTGACTGATTTGCTGAAATTACATACATACAGTGGCGAGAGAGAGAGAGGTCCGCATATACACAAAACTGGTGTGGATAATATAACTGATGCTACTTTAATTATGTGTCATTGAGTTTTTATAATCAACGTTTCAAAATCAGTGGCCTTTTAAATTTATAAAAGATATAGAGGAAATATACAGTTTGCAATAAACTGGAGAAATATTATGAAATTGAATTACCTCCCTTTGGTCTCAGTGTCCCAATTTTCACTAACAGGACCATTTGGTTTCTTAAATGCAAGGTCTTTTTTCATTGGCTAATGAATTTCCTTATCATATTGATTTGATTTTAAGATACCAAGATGACAGTTCATAAGATATACCCAGCCACTATCTAGGGTCCAAAAATGAACATATAAGATCTGAAACTAATCCTTTACGTGTTGATTACTAGAGCTGACAATATGCAGTATTTCTCACATAAGATTACGACAAATTTCTAAAAAAGTACGGGGTGGTGGTGATTAGGCTTATTATCAGACACATATACCTAGTAAAAAAATTTAAAAGTTTATAAAATGGGTTTAGGTGTGTTGGGCTTATTATTGGAAAAATAGAGGAAGCATGCATACTACAGTTAAACGTCATTTATTTGGAATGACAACATCATTCTCCAACATGCAAAATTGGTATAACCCAAACTTATTCATGCATGCATTTATTTTAAGATTGATTAACAAACTGTACTGAAAGAGAAAAGCTATTAATAGATACACAGTTTTTAATCTCTTTAATAGCGCTATATTTTGCTCTATGTATTATTTTATAAATTTTGCTAGCTTTTTGTGATATCATTCTTAGTTGCTTCTTTTGGCTGTTTTATTTCTAAATGACACTTTTGCCTTTTTAGCAATATTTCCCTCGAATTTGTAATGCGAAAAATTGAAGGACAAACGTTACACAAAAGCAGACAAAAGCGGAGAAAAGGATACTTCGAAAAATACTTATTTACATGCAATTAAGTAGATAAAAGCAAAAGGAATACATTGAATCTACACAGATCTGGATAAAATTAAAATTGTTTCAATTGGCATTATAGCGACGTCCTACACAATCGAAACTTGAAAAGAATTAAATTCCTACTGCAGTAAATGCAGAAAAGATTACAGTACATTTCGGCTTTTTGAAAAGCATGAAACGTTGCACATATTGTGTGAAAATCTACAGAAACAAAGGACTCCGAAAAAGCACGTGAAAATATGTCCAGGAAACTAACTTATTCGATAACAAACAGTGCACAATTAAATATTCTATTGTGATCTCCTATAAAGCAGCATACAAATTACAAGCAATTAAACCTGGTTCTAAGGATACACGTTAAATTAGTTTATCAGGTTTTTTTACTTTGAAATTCTGCTATCTAATTTACTTAACCTTAATATCGTGCAAAATAAACTACAACATTTAAGAGATAAGATAGTTGTTACGATATAAAGTTGTTTCACATGTTCTTCCGTTTTGCTTTCATGTTTTGCAATTGGACTTTGTACAGCTGATTATTTTGGAATGCCTCTAATTTGTATATGATATAACCGATATAAACAACCAACAGGAAATTCGATATGTACAGTGAACCAAACAAAAAACATTTCCTTTCTTGTCTTCTGTTCTTTTTTTTTTTTTCTTTTTGAATCTTCCTCCATTTGTCGGAGGTAATTTCCTCTTTATAGCTTTTCCTTTTTGTTTGTTCAATGTCATCATCGATGGCGTCTTGGTTTGATCATTTATCTTTTTATCCACTATCAATTGCAACATAACTAATATATTCAAACGTTCTTCTATTTTATCTAGTTTGAGAAAGTGCCAATTTTTTTAAATTTGTTTTAAAAAAATTTTTTGCAGTGCGAATTCATTTAACAAAAGTTTCAAAATCTTTCTGTGCAGTTATATTTATATTTGGTCGATATTAGTAAGATTTTTATTACTATTATTTTCCAATTCAAGTTGCTGTTCGATTAGAAAAGTAGAAGTTTAATCAATGAGATTTAACCTAAAACAAACAAACGAACAACAAAAACAAAAAAAAAAACAGTTCAAGATTGACAAGATTTACAGTTTGATGAGATTTAACGCGAATACATATCAAAGTTTCAATGACTTCTAACGTGAATAAGTTCAAAAATGTTCGCTATAAAAAGCAAATAATTTTTCTCCGATTGATAATAAGACTGAAGGTATGATAATGTATAAAGTGTATGTAAATCAGAGGATTTTTCACTGATGGATGAAAAGCTTGAACAATTTATGGTTCTAATGTGTACGAAAAATGCCAGAGAAGCGAGACACATCAGCAAATATAGCAAAGGCCACTGATGGATGAAAAGCTTGAAAGATTGATGGTTCTAATGTGTACGAACAATGCCAGAGCAGCAGGACACATCAGTAAATATAGCAAAGGCAAGAAAAACTCCAATGTTGTCAAACCAACGATGAAGTAAAAAAACAACAAAAAAAAAACAAAAAAAAAACAACTCAAACACAACTTGTTAACCTCAAATATATAATATTAGAACGACAGATTTCGGATGAAGTTGAAAGTAAACAAATAGAAAGTCCAGGGTCCAAGGTGGAAGGCTGATAGATGATGGTAAGCAACAAAGAAGTAGGATATCACAGAGAAGTAGGGTCCAACAGCAATGACGGCGAAGGCAACAACAGTTCCAACAATGAAAACCATAACGCCAAAGACTGGGACAAATCAAAAGTTAAAGAGTTCTAAATTAACGACAGAGACAAAACGACAAAATAATCTGGTTAAGCTTGGACAAAGTTCAATTAAGCTTGAAAGAGCAGCATCATTTAGGAATGTAGATAATAAATGCACAATTCCTGGTGCAAATGATCAAGATCATTATGCATTTTTTGGTCACAATGAATCACACATAAAGAAAATAACCAACAGGAAATTTTGTTCAACTGACACTAAGAGTGTGACTAAGACAGTTCTCAATAGAAGAAGTAAAGAGAGGTTTACAACGAAAAGAAACAAAGAATGTTTTACACAACTATTTTTAAAACTATGCTAAACAAAACTGAGATGAATTTTATACTCCATACACTGTTTGATGATATTAATACTCAAGTTGATCCGATGATAACGTATAACACTTAATGGGCGCTTGGAAGAATATCGATGATTTACACGATTAGTTAAACAGGAAATGTTTGTCCCAGTGTGAATATATATTCATATATATGTTTTTTTTTTAAATATTTTTTTTAGTTTACGCCATTGAATCCCCAAAAAGATATATAAAGCTTATCAAAGTATATATTATAAGAATGTACTTCTCGATAGATAAATCCTTTAAGAGGATGCATTTTGCTTTAAAACTGCTGCTTTCAACGTTTCCCCCTTCCCCCTCCCGACTATTCATGCTCATGAAGTGGAAAGGAGACATGGTATCATCGATAAAAATAGATTCTTGTAGTGTACACTGATGATTTACTTCGTGAGAGACGGGTACACTATGCTCCTATTATAATATACTTTTGTCTTGTATCAAGGTGCGAAAGACAGTTCAATAATGAATGTCAAAAACCAATCTAATAAAGCGGACACTCTAGTGTCGTCTGATAACACAGAATTCAATTCTGGCACAGCGAGAACTGTTTTGGGGGAGGAGGTGGTGAAGAGAGAATGAAGATGGCGTCAAGCGTGTGGAAAATTACAAATGCAGCATTGCACTATATTTTTCAATAGCATGGAAACTATAAAGAGACATTCGTCCAACAACCCCAATAGTAAGCTTTTAAAGACAGCTACAAATCGCATATTGCACAACATATGATGGCAACTATGGAGAAATATATGCATCTAATGCCATGCTTGTTAGGAAATTAGCACAGTCGGACTGTGTAGAAAATCAATCGAATAACACATTATAATTAAACAAGAAATGTAGGTCATAACAACCATAATTTACTTTTTATGGGTGTTAACAGGAGAGATAAATTTGAATACACACATGAAATTGCATGACCATATATGCAACAGTGTCTAGGAAACTGAGGTACAATTAAACGATAAAGGGTGTCTGACGTACTTCGCCAAAGTAATTGTTATCTCTGTATATATCTACCCGCAAACAGAGAGAGAGAGGAGGGGGGTAGGAAGCAAGAGAGACAAGAGAAGAGAACGAGAGATAACGTTATAACGTAAACATTCACTCCGTAACACACAGAATGAGCCCAAAGATCTCATTACACAACAAACGATCTGCTTGCTCTATTGTTCTTAAAATTAGTGCAGTAGAACGATTTCATGCATCACTGACAGCAGTAAATAGTCTTTTATTACCACAGAAATTAAAGTGAAAGCTCTCGAGGTCTCCGTGCTATTTTCCACTCAGGCTACTAATAGAGGCGTCACATGACCATATTACTCATTGTCAGAAACCAATCTAATAAAGCGGACACTCTAGTGTCGTCTGATAACACAGAATTCAATTCTGGCACAGCGAGAACTGTTTTGGGGGAGGAGGTGGTGAAGAGAGAATGAAGATGGCGTCAAGCGTGTGGAAAATTACAAATGCAGCATTGCACTATATATTTCAGTAGCATGGAAACTTTAAAGAGACATTCGTCTAACCACCTTAATAATAAGCTTTTAAAGACAGCTACAAATCGCATATTGCACAACATATGATGGCAACTATGGAGAAATATATGCATCTAATGCCATGCTTGTTAGGAAATTAGTACAGTCGGACTGTGTAGAGCATCAATCGAATAACACATTATAATTATATTAGCACCAAAGATGACGCGAATGAAATATTGCCTGAAACACTAAATTAATTCAAATGAAAGATTTCTTCACTTCTTTCGCGTTTATTATTGAAAACAAATGTGAAGGTTTGTGCTAATAATGAACCAACATAATATTCTGTTGAATGATGTCTCGCCTGTACAGTACATAAACCCAGTTAAGCAAGAAATGTAGGTCATAACAACCATAATTTACTTTTTATGGGTGTTAACAGGAGAGATAAATTTGAATGCACACATGAAATTGCATGATCATATATGCAATAGTGTCTAGGAAACTGAGGTACAATTAAGCGATAAAGGGTGTCTGACGTACTTCGCCAAAGTAATTGTTATCTCTGTATATATCTACCCGCAAACAGAGAGAGAGAGAGAGAGAGAGAGAGAGAGAGAGGAGGGGGAGAGGGAGCAAGAGAGAAAAGAGAAGAGAACGAGAGATAACGTTATAACGTAAACATTCACTCCGTAACACACAGAATGAGCCTAAAGATCTCATTACATAACAAACGATCTGCTTGCTCTATTGTTCTTAAAATTAGCGGATAAAACAGATCTACTCCTTGGAGAATGCATTACTGTGCATTATAACGAGTTCATGCATCCGTGACAGCAGTAAATAGTCTTTTATTACCACAGAAACTAAAGTGAAAGCTCTCGAGGTCTCCATGCTATTTTCCACTCAGGCTACTAATAGAGGCGTCACATGACCATATTACTCATTGCATATTCTATTTTTAGATGGTGAAACCCCTATGTATGTCTAAGGTTGACCATTTTTAAAGGCGTTTTTCGGCCTTTTTACATTGACCGCAATCTTAATTTCATGATTTTTCGGAATATTGAATCTACGAAAACAAATTCAAAGTAAACTTTGTAAAAATGTATATAACAGTGTTCCTTGAAGTGTCTCGACTAATTTTAACTGCTGACATTAATAATAATGAAAATTTTTACAAATCTATTTTGAGCCTACCCTATAAAATATCCGATGTATTTGCGAAGATACTATATAATACACATCAGACTAAAGAAGGATGTCTATGGAACAAATAAGATCGATGTATTTGAATGAAATTACTGTTAGTATTCATTTTACTTAAAAATTTATTCTTTCTACGTTTCCGATGACCTTTGCGCTCTCATGTACAGGAAGCGGAAAAGGGACATGATATCATCAATAAAAACTGCTGATTTACTTCGTGAGAGACGGGTATACCATTTTCAAGTTATAGCATAACTTTGTCCTGTATTAAATATGTGCTACACAGTCGGACACACCATTCTATTTACATCATATCTGCCTCTGCAACACCATTCTGTTATTATGGTAAACCTTTCTCTATGAAACTGAGAATGACAGTCCAACAAGAAATTACTATTTTACTTCAGAAAATAAAACCACCCCATAATACCCATGTGGACGCAATTATCACTTTCGGGTCAGTATCCACGGTTCCAAGTCCATTTGTATAGCAATTTTCCTCTCTCCTATTGTTGGTGATACCTGACTCAGATTTAGGCATTCTTGGTATTGATTTAAAGGAAATTGTCTATTCTTTAGATGAATCGATGCGTTTCCGGAAGCGAAATATGTGACCCATTGCACTTTGACTTGCTTACACTTTAGTTTCTCTAAAATACCGGATAAACTATGACATGATCTTCACCGTGAGTTCATCTTTAGATTAACATATGATTTAGTAGGATTTGGCCACACTGGAAAGTTCAGTACTGACGAACAAATGTAGGGACTATATAGGGAAAATAATTCCGATCGAGTCCGTATGAAGAAAAAAATATATATAAAAATAAAACAAAAACCTCCAGGCAAACAAAACAATCGAATAAAGTGGAATCTGTAGCATCCTCTAAAAGGTACATTCTGGAACAGTGCCACTCGGTTGGAAGGAAAACTCGGAACACATAGATCATTTCTACAGTATGTCTGCACTGACTAATCGAGCATACCCATACCTTACAGAAACAAACCAGGAAGTAACAACAACTTTATCCCAGAGAAGCCGTATTTGTAACTGTGTTGTCCACATAGTTCGACAGAGGAGAGAATTTAGATGTTTTCCTTGCAGGGCTATATAATGGTTTATTGTTAAAGATGGCGGCTGCTAAAATAGAGACTGAAGATGGGCCTTGTTGTCCAATTTGCTTGGAACAGTTCAACATACCCAGACATTTGCCGTGCGCCCACTCCTTTTGTGAGAAGTGTTTACAGTCCCACATAACAACTGAGGCTACAAAGCATACGAAGCTGATATATGTTAAGTGTCCAGTATGTAGAAAGTCTGCAAGTCCCTCAATAAAGGACAGACCGACAAGTGAATGGGCGTCTCTGTTTCCAGCCAACTCAGTCTTGCAATCAATCTTACCAGCGAAATCGAAAGTAGATCGTTTATGTGACGCTTGTAACACCGAGGGTGCCTCTGTCCCAGCTGAAGGGTTCTGTGTTGTATGCAAAGAGGCCATGTGTGGAGATTGTTTGAAATTTCATAGAAAGCAGAAAATATCAAGGGATCATACCATTCTCAGTGTGGACGAGTTCGAATGTAACCCAGAAAATGTGATGAAACTTGCTGAAGGCTTTACATGTTTGGAACATGATGGAAAAAAAATAAAATACTACTGCAAAGATCACACTGCTCCCTGCTGTGGTACATGCTTCTTCGAGAGCCATAAAATGTGCTCAAAAGTGATAGTCTTGAAAGAAGAACTCCCTGGTCTGCTACGTGAAAACAAACCAGAAGAAATAATGGCGGATATGAAGAACATCGAGATCCATTTAAAGAAATTTATGGAAATGAACGAGGCTTTTGTTAATAATCTTGAACCCCAAGTTAATAGTATGACCAACCAAATTAGAGAAGTGAGAAAGAAAATCAATGCAGCTCTAGACGAGTTAGAGAAACGTGTGAAGACAGAGGGAAACAGAATTTACAAAGAAGAGGTTATCAGGAAACAGGAAGAGAATCATCAGTGTTTGTCATTAATTCATGCTGTGAGAAATTCTCATTATCTATTCGAAGCAGTCGATAAATATGGGAGCAACTTACAAAAATTTCTGATGGCCGAAAAGATCAGGTTGCAATTACATTCCTATTGCAATCTGGTTGGAGAAAAGTACGATAAAACTGAAACAATAACATTTGAGGTGCAATTCTCACCTGTGATACAATCTATTTTGTCTCTCTCTTTGTCTGAATTGGGGAAAGTTGCAACTACAACCAGCTCCAACACTCTACCCCTAACATGTTTGCGAAGGCCAACAAAAGACTGTCAGGTCGAGAGAGTTGATGTAATTGATCTTAAAGTCCATGCTGGTATATCACCATGTTATACTGGTGTCACATTGCTCCCTGACGACAGAGTGATGCTTGCTGATAGTAACAATAAGCAATGTATGCTCCTAAGCTCTTCCTATCAGTTCATCACAAGTCATACACTAACAGATTATCCATCGAACATCTGTTTACTGGATGACCATGAGGTGGCGGTGACGTTATATGATCAGAATCAAATCCAGATCCTGTCAGTGGTGGGTGACGTCATCGGGCCAGTCAGAACGATAACAACCAAATACAAATGTAATGGAATAGCAGCTGCTGGGAAGGGGGAGATGGTTGTGAATGGTGACTGTGGTAATAACAAGAGTCAATGGAGTCTGATTAACACGGGTGGAGATGTAAAGTATACTCATCAGTATGACTCTACATACCATTGGTGCAACTCAGTAGCTGTGAATAACATGAAAACACGAGTGTATGTTAGTGTGCATTCTATGCATTCACTTGTCTGTTTTGACATGGATGGTAGAAAGCAGTTTACCTACAGTCCTGACAATCTTAGATACCCCACTGGAGTAGCTGTGGACAGATATGACAACATCTATGTTGTTGGAATTACGTCTGGCAATATTCATCAGCTGTCCCCAGAAGGGTGTGTGCTACAAGTCATAACTTCAGGAGTGCCGAAATCTCCGTGGGCGATTTGCATTCACAAGAGTAAGGATATGTTAATCATCACGAACTATTCAGATAGTACAAAACTAAACATTTATCAACTGAAATAAAATTGAACAGAAGGTCCGTTTAGTGTTATACTCCTGTAAAGTTAAGGAAGCCTCATGAAAACAAAATGCATATAGAAGGTCTTGGTAATATAGTCCATTTTACAATGTAAATAAATGCTGAGCAAATGTTATCATTTAATAGACATAGTTGCACTTACTTTCATACAATGAATATTATAAGTGTCTATGCGGTTATGTTGTGTACACATAGCTTGAGGTATTGCTGTTGCTCATTATTATTATTATTATTATTATTATTATTATTGACTATTCAGAACAATCTTGTCTGGAAATGGATATAAAATCAAATATTATTTAAGTTAGATATTTGAAACAGGGTCGACTAATCAGATTTTTATAAATAAATTTGAAAAATATTTGCACATAATAAATTACGTGATTACATAATGTAGAAGGCAAGTTTTTTCTTTCGACTAAACACATTCTCGGTTTCACTTATTAGCACTTGAAATGTCCCAAATCACCAAATGATAATTAAAATGTACAGATGGTGATTCATTTCAATCAAAACATCAAATCTGGAGATTGAAATATTTAAGGTTTATTCAGTTTGTCTGTCGAGTTTCTGAGGAAAGGTTAGTGACGTCCGCAAGGGTAACGTATTTTCGAGGTTAAATTCACAACAAAATGACACAGTTTCTGAACCAAGGATCTTGAAGAAATACAAAATTTAGCATTAAATCAATGAATTATTAATTGTAAAGAACAGCAATTCAGAGAAAGACCAGCGCTCACTGCAAGTGCCTGCAGACCTGGAGCCTCAGCTTTCAGAAACTCTGAATTATGTGGATATACACTTTCCTTGACAGTTAAAACACTAGTTGCCCAAAAAAGACATTTTACATCAACAGAAATAAAGAATATATTTATGGAAAACGTTTAGAAGATTCAGAGAAAGTTTATGAAATAAAAAGAAATAATTATACTTAACTTGCATAATAAGATTTACCATTGCAAAGTTCTATTGCTTTTACATGAATGTAATTATCATGAACACTTAAAATGCACACACACAAACACACACTTTGAATGAAATGAGAAAGAAGGCAATTTTAGTGCTACATATTTCAAATGACACAAGCGTCATATAAAATGTCCATGATCTATAATGGTATATGTTGCGATTTTAGTGTAATTTTTCTCTAAAGACACACAATCATCATCATGATCATGTATTAAATGTCTGGATATTTAATGGTAAAGTGCAAACTATTTATAATGTTTGAAATATACGTATAATAAATGAAATGAAAAAGAAGGCTATTTTAGTGCTACATTTCTCTAAAGACACAAGCATCATGTATAAAATGTCTATTGATATGTAATGGTAAAGTGCAAACTATTTAAAATGTCTATCATGTAGATATTTTGTTTATTTTTTATTTTTTTGGAATTCTTGTTGCATTTACTTAAATACGATGAATATTAGTTGTGCAGACTTTTACTTTGCAAGTACATAGTTTGCAGTGCTGCTGATGATTACTTTTACAATTCTTCTTCTTCTTCTTCTTTTTCTTCTTCTTCATATTATTATTATTATTATTGATAGGCTATTCAAAACCACCTTGTTGGAAAAATGAATATGTCATTTTATGGAACTTACTGAATGAAACAGAAAATTGAATGATGTTTTCCTTTGTATATCATATCAGTTACTAAAAACATGTACATAATAAATTACATAATTATATAATATGGACCTATCTGCAAAACTGAAACAATGACTTGAAATTATCTGCTGGCTGTAATAGACTTGTAGCAAGGGATTGTGTAGAATGTCCATTTTACATAATATTGGCCAGGAGCAAATTGCAATCAACTGTAATTGTTTTACTTCCAGCATTTTAATTATTATGAAATCCTGAAATAAAGGATGCCATGCATTTATTGATTTTGAAGTAATCATTCTTGTTGATCTAGTGTCTCACCACCCTTAATATGTTGATCACCATTGATCTGTCCGCATGTGTCTAATTTTGCAAAAACAAAATAAAGAAACAAAAGAGCAAATCAGATACCATACAGCATTTAAGAGTACCCATTGATGCTATATGACAATTTGCAAAAGACATGTATTTGGTACCATCATAGCTCAGGAACAAGATGACACTTTCATATATGGCACTGCCACAGCCATCGTGTAACTCTCGAGTAGACACATATTCCATACAATTAACTACTTAAAGTTGACAAATTTAGACAGATTGCTTAACTAACATAAAGAAAGTCCATCAGTGTTTATAGACAATTCATTCTGTCATCGCAGATATTGTACATGAGGGTATGATGCAGACTGGTTTTAAAAGTTACATATTTGATATGATAGTGAATCCCTTAGAGTTATAGACTTATTACATAATATGATAATGAATCTCTTAAAGTTACAGTATGTATGTATGTATGTATGTATGTATGTATGTATATATGTATGTATATATGTATGTATGTATGTATGGTGTTTATCGGCATGTCAGGACAATCCTGACTAAGTAGTAGCAATTAGAAGTTAAAATTTGTAGAAAAAAACTCACTAATGGCATGAAAATCTAATTAAGTCCTCTATTTATGCATATAAACATGTATGCTAAATTTCATTTGTCTACCTCATGTGATTTTTGTTAAATTGGGCTAACACAGTTTTTTTATACAAAGGTCAAAATGTTAGCCAAATATATAAAAAGATGAAAATAACAGATTGATGTTGTCCTGAAAATCTAATTAGACCATCTGCATAGGAATACAAATGTGACTTTCAAATTTGCTTAATTGTGCTAACAAGGTTTTTCTCAAAATAGTCCATATCCACAAATATCAAATATGTGTAAAGTAAAAAAAATTGCTTTAATGACTTTAAAATCCAAGCAAGTCTTAAAACTTTAAATACAAATATGCATACCACATTGTATTTGTCTACCTCAATTGGTTTTGGCTTAATTGTGAATACAAGATTTTTCTCAATATAGTCTAAGCCCCAAAAATTAACAAATGTATAAAGCAACTTGAAAATTTACTGTAATGACCGAGAATCTAAAAGATAAAGGTAAAAACTTACAAGACCTAAAAATATAGGGTCAAAACTTGTTGCATAAACTGCTTTCTTTTAAACTGTGCAAGATTGTCTCTGGTCTCTACAACTTAAAAATCTTTTCAAATATGTTCGCACTTCTGTCTCGCAAGGTGGAAGTCAATACACTCAATAAGACTATGTTTCACTGCCTGTGGACACTAGCAAGGTATGCACACTGGGCAAGTTCACCCTTCAGGGGGCATGCATTGGTCAAGTATGTTTGTCCTTTGCGCAAGTGGCATAATACCACCTCATTTTTATGATTTGTTCCATATAAGGGATACCATTCTGTAATGTTGGTTTAATGTTCTGAAGCTTATTTTTGGAGTTTTCTTTCCACATGTTTTACCAAGTATATAGAACATGTCAATTTATATTATTTGAAGTCTCTATCTGGTATCCTACATGCAGATATAGATGATAGCACAGCAGCTTTGACCTGCACTGCATGCCATTTCATTACCCTTAATACCAATGTGACAAGGCAGCCATCAATACAGAATTTTTCTTGATTTGTTGGGAAAATTTATTCTTTAACATTTGGGATATTACCAGGTTGTCAAATTCAAGGTTTTGCAAGGCTTTCAGCACAGAAAGGGAATTTAAAATATTTTGAATTTCGTTTTGTGTGAGGTTTTTATGTAATTCAAAGATATGATTATAGCTGTAATTTTCTAAATTAAAATGAAGGCTTTCTCCAGTAAATTCAGATATTGAAAATGCAGCTGCTTACTTGTCTTCATCTTTTGAACTGTCTGTAAACTGGAACAGATGGCAATGATAAGAGGCTCTGATTTCATTGAATTTAGTAGGAACAATGAGAGGAATGGTAGAGCACGTTTGTGTAGTGACAAGGACAAAATATTATGTTGTATGGATTTGATAAACAATGTGGTAATTTGAGAAATAAAAATTGTGCATTATTGGAGAAATCTGGATGAGGACAAGTTCACATTCCAAAAATTGAAATGAAATTTATTTTCTGAGCATGCTAGACTTTGTATGTGGGCCTCAAAATAACATCATATGCTGGATTTTATAGTAGGTATGTATTATTGGGTTTAATTGCATATCAGCACAATACTGGCTACATAGCTGCATTTAAAAGTTAAGTTAAAAAATGCAATCGTTTTAAGATAAAAAGCTGAGAAAAAAATATTGAGAAGATAAACCTTTTAATTAAACATAAACAGCTCTACAAGATGAAATGTAAAAGGTAGAGATGTTATAATTCTTTGAAAAGGTATATTATATAAAAGATAAAGGTAAACATGAGTACAGTGAAAGGTACATATTGTACACCCACCCCATGTTTAATAGTCCTCAATGTGGACACATAGTACACACCCACCACATGTTTAATTGTCCTCAATGTAGGCACACATTAAATACCCATCCCATGTGTAATAGTCCTCAATGTAGACACATTATACACCCAACCCATTCTTAATAGTCCTCAATGTTGACACATATTATACACTCACCCCATGTTTCATAGTCCTCAATGTTGGCACTAGTAGGGCATGGATGAATCTGGAGATTATTGACCAATGGTTCTCAATAACCTGAGCCTTTTATCATAAAAGTTCCCAGCAAATTTGGCTAAAATCAAACAAGAAGCGGGACTACTTGAATGGTAACAAACCATAGGTTTGTCAATGATAAGCTGATAAGGACATGCAGACAGTGTTAGTCACATAAATGATCAAACAGAGTATCAACTTGGCTTAAAAAAAGACTGGTCCACTCATGCAGAAAAGGTGACTCATATTTACCCAGCTTTTGTAGAGGGAATAGCCATACATCAATTATACAGTTTTTCTTTTTTTTTCCTGGCATAATATCATTTTTTCAATAAGAAAATATGTGAGAATGCAAAAATGTTCTTGCATTTTTGAAAACACCTTTCCACTATGAATGTGTTACAATACTTTTTCACTTTTCTAATCTCTCAGTACTGATTTTGAAAGTAGATAAGATAAGACCCAAGTCCCGTGTCCATTCATTCATTTTTTATTACTGGTAAATGAGTTTTTGTTACAAAAATGAAACATCCGATAAAAGCAATGTATTCTACATGTATTGCATCAATAATTTTGTTCTAATTATTACAGTTAAATGGAGATTCAGTCAATGCAAATTATCTGGATTGTTCTTTTAAATTAACTTCCACAATGTCCCCAAAACTTCAAATCACCAATGAATAAAAAATCAATTATCAGAACAACTGAATTTCAAAAGTCATTGTCTCCTACAAATTCTGCAATAAATACAGACATGTTTGATGTTTGTCACCAGTGTCATAGCACAGTATATTGTACTTCCATGTATTCATAAACTATTTCCTGCATATATGCAGTGATGTTTATTGGCTGATTCAAACACAATTGTCTCATCTAAAATCCTGTTCTCAAACAGTCATTGTAAAAATGTCAGAATTTAAATATTCTATCAATATTCAGTACAGACTGGTACAGCCATTTATAAATACACGATCACAACCCAAGTATTTGACTAACTGAATTCTAACTACTAGACATGGTTAATTTATTTGCAACTCACAATGACACAGTTTTTAAGAAGGTTTCCATATTTTTTCAGGCATTCATTTTAATATACTTGTAGGACTTAAACTGAAGAATAATGTCCTCACTTTGTGCAGGCAACCAGATCATTTTTAATGCATCACATAAAACTGATTTCCTGCTAAATGTCATGGTCTGTATACAATACTGCTGTCTTTTGAGTCCTTTAATACAGCAAAGTTCCCTTCTTTTGGTATGTTGTAGCTAGGTACATTTCAAACCTTTATTAAGAACTGTACCTATATATCATCAAATGGAACTTTTGATTCAAGAAATATTCTCTTTTATTAGCATGTTATAGCACATTTGCACTGTTTGAATTTGTCTTCAGAGAAGCTAAATGTTCCTTACTGGATGATGCAGCTGTGGCTGAGACATTTCTATAATGATTAGGGAAACATCGGTTGATAATTGGCTGACAATTGATTGATACTTAGTTGACAAGTGCTTGATAATTATTTGATAATTGCCTCCCCCCCCAACTCCATAAAAAAGAGAATGCTCCACCTAGACATAAACATATCTATTCTTGTTAAACTGGCATTTCTGCAATATCTTCCCGAAATTCAGCCAGCTCATATATATAGTACATTTCCTAAAAATAGGTTTAAACATACAAAAGTTATACAGATTTCAGATTGTACATATATAGTTAATTCTGTCTAATTGCCCTATTTGGCTTGCCTAGCTCTTGTCCACCATCATAAGATTAAACTGATTGGTGTTCAATTGGAATCTATGTTAATCAGTCATTGATTGACAGATGCAACCCATTGCCAAGGACACAAATAAGTCAATTAGATTTAAAGCTGATTACAACTTTTTTTGTATAAATGACTTTTCTTTCATATCAATAGCAAAATGGGTAATGTTTAATAATCTGTAAAATACATGAAAGAGAAAAATAAATTTCATGCTACATGTGACACAAAATTTATAAATAAGTAATTATGTTTCAATACCTTAATTAACCTGCACAATGCCAATGAACAGGTTTATTTAACTCTGATGCATTTCCAAGTAGTTAACAATCAATGTGAATACAAAGAATATATAAAGGAAATATCTCAAAATAATTGTATAAAAATATTATTGTATTAACTACATGTGGCAAACAGAATGGAACCCCGAAAAAAATTGATGATACATTTGCATGTAGAAACATAATCAACTCAATTCATGGTTGATTTGAAAAATCAATAGTCTGATCAAAATATGGCACAAATGTACAATGGCAAGGATTTAAATAAATTATAAGTTTGTAGATCAGATCCATCTACAATGAAAACCTGCATTTGGAAATAAAAAATTGAAAATATAATTTGAAAAATGCAAACAAGAGTACCATGAAAAGCACTTTATACTTTTATCTCGATAACTGAAATGTTTGTACAGAAATAATTTTTCATCTTTCAGTGATTGACCTTGACTTCTAAACTTTTGACCCCAAAATCAACAGGCTTCTTCCTTACCCTATGTGGAAGCCATGCACAAAGTTTGTGATAAACTTTTGGTGTAAAACTAATGTTCTTTTACAGAAGCCATTCTTCTTATTTCAATCAGTGACATTGATCTTTGACCTTTGAACCCCAAATAAACAGCCTTCTTCCTTACCCCAAGTGCAAGCCATCCACAAAGGTTGGTCCAGGTATGTGATGTAGAACTAATGTCACTGTGAAAACACCATTCTTCTTCTTTCAAAAACGGTGACCTTGGCCTTTGACCTTTTGATTAAAACAGCAATAGGATTCAGTCTTACATAAAGTTCAAGACAGTCAAAGGCAGTACTTGTCCAAGAAAATGTCTTGTGTAGTTTCATTGAGTACAGTTTTAAACAAGATAATTTAAACACAGATGTAAAGTTCTAAAGCATATAATTGAATTTGACAGTTAACACATCCTTAAATATTGTAGTATACGTAATTGTTACATAATGTAATACAACTGTCCCTCCGTTGCAAACTCTCTGAAAACTTCTAAAATCTGAATACTCGCTCTTTCACAGATAAATGAGTAATTTCCAAGAAAGAAAATATCTCTTAAAAACAAACAATAAAAATAATCCCAAAACACAGGAGATAGAGGACCTTTTACACGGCATGCCCTGTTTGCTATTTCAAGGAATTTCACTGTATACATGTTGATATATTGTTATACTGAGTAAATGAAATAAGTACTGCATGTACTTTTCTTGTACTAACATGATTTAGTTTATTTTATTATAATATAATTGTATTTATTTGGTAAAAGTTAAACAAAAGTTGTTGTCTGTACTACAGATCAAAATCTTTCAATTACATATCAGTGGAGTTCGTGTAATCAGTAGAAATTGCTGGCTAATCTCTGATTCTACACAAACACACATAAAACAATAGGAGGAAACTGTGTGGAGGAGATAAAAGATACGAGAGTTAATTAGAAGAAAAAAAAACCTGGTTATACCATCGTGTTGTAATAAAGCAAACTCTGTGATATAATATGCAAGATAATCTGAAAACAAAAGATAAACTTGTTGCACTAAAAAAAGAAGACATGCACCATCTGAGTTGTAAAAAGAACAACAAAAATCTCCCCAAAATAGAAAGCACCATACACCAATTTACACACATAAACAGAATACACCATACACCAATATATATACACACAAAAACATATACATAGACATGTATAAAACTATAGATGAGAATACATTTTAATAGGAATTTTACAGTCATATTGCTCACTACATAAAAAGAACTAACATGAAACCTGCTATATTTTTATTTACATATTATGCTAGTAGAGCTATGAATTTTAATAGACTGATTTCCTTTTCAACTAATGCTAGTAGAGCTATACATTTTAATAGACTGATTTCCTTTTCAACTAATGCTAGTAGAGCTATAAATTTTAATAGACTGATTTCCTTTTCAACTAATGCTAGTAGAGCTATGAATTTTAATAGACTGATTTCCTTTTCAACTAATGCTAGTAGAGCTATAAATTTTAATAGACTGATTTCCTTTTCAACTAATGCTAGTAGAGCTATAAATTTTAATAGACTGATTTCCTTTTCAACTAATGCTAGTAGAGCTGTGAATTTTAATAGACTGATTTCCTTTTCAACTAATGCTAGTAGAGCTATAAATTTTAATAGACTGATTTCCTTTTCAACTAATGCTAGTAGAGCTATAAATTTTAATAGACTGATTTCCTTTTCAACTAATGCTAGTAGAGCTATAAATTTTAATAGACTGATTTCCTTTTCAACTAATGCTAGTAGAGCTATGAATTTTAATAGACTGATTTCCTTTTCAACTAATGCTAGTAGAGCTATGAATTTTAATAGACTGATTTCCTTTTCAACTAATGCTAGTAGAGCTATGAATTTTAATAGACTGATTTCCTTTTCAACTAATGCTAGTAGAGCTATAAATTTTAATAAACTGATTTCCTTTTCAACTAATGCTATTAGAGCTATAAATTTTAATAGACTGATTTCCTTTTCAACTAATGCTAGTAGAGCTATGAATTTTAATAGACTGATTTCCTTTTCAACTAATGCTAGCAGAGCTATGAATTTTAATAGACTGATTTCCTTTGAAACTAATGTTCTTATCCAAGACTATTGATTTGAAGTCCAATAATCTGGGTATTTTAATGGAGAGCTGCAACTCTGCCAATTTTTGTTGTTGTCAGAATTAAAGTACCAAATAATGTCGCTACGTATGTGTAGTTGTCTCCCTTGATTTGTTAATACTGGAACTTGAAGTGTCTGATTTAGACTACAGGTAGACTTCCCTGACAATGATAATGCAGAATAAAAAAGAAACCATTCACAAATATTCTACATATGCATAATGAGCATTCATGTAAAAGTTACATGACAGCAGGTAGCATAGTTCCATTTCTCAATGGATATGACAGATCATTTTTGGATAGAAAAAATGTCCCTTGAGAAGTATCTTTCATTCTTGTTCTGTTTTATTTTTGCATGAACAGAATAATTAAATATGCAAGATACATTTGGTCCATTCACAAGATTATCAGTGTTCCATTTTTCATACATAACAGATGATCATATTTAACAAGATGCAAAAATGTTTCACTTTTGATATTTTTTTCCTTCACATTCCCTGCCAAATTTATTTCTTTGATCCTAGTTCTCTTGCTTTTAAAGTGTCTGCCTCCACTGCATCAATCAATAATCCTGGAAAACCCCCTTCTCCAGAATACACATGGCAGTGATAGTGGTGCATCATGGAGAGCAAAAACCTCATCCGTCGGTTTTCCTGGATTTATTTTGTCTCTAAACCATTTTTGCTGCACCCTGTAAGAAAAAAAGAGAACACAAGTTTTACTGCAGTTAACAATTAATAAGTGCCATATTTATTGTGATTCTTCTTCTTGTCTTTTAAATAGCAGACACATATTCCTTGATATAAAAATAGGAGTCCTTCATAATGACAATAACAGTTGTGTGAATGAAAATGATAAAGTCAATGAAAAATATACAAGACCTTGGGAAATCTTTAGTACTTTACAACCTGTCATTTATTAAATTGACTGTGCAGCTTTTCTGTTGGTAAGAACCAATGTGATATCAATAAATTCTGGATTGCTTGGACCCTTAGCTAAGTAAAATTATAAATTTTTCACAAATTTAAATACTCCAACATTTCAGAAGCCATCAATTTTGACATGTTCACACATAATATAACATCTTGCAAGAAGGGTACTTTGAATGATACATTATATGCATCTTTTGTGGTTAATATTTCTGTATATAGCCATTAACAGGTTTGCCAACTTTAAACAACACTGACCAATTGGTCACAGAGACCTTGCCCATGCCCTTTTAATTCTAAAAGCAAAGTCTATGACAAGCAAATGTTTTATAAAGTATGGTGTGGAAAAAGATGGTGTGGTACACAAATTTTAATGTAAAAAAACATTTAATAATTCAGGCTCTGGTGACATTTCTAGTCCAACATCTATAGCTTATATCCTTCCCATAATAGCAAGCCATCTTAAAAGTTTTGTATCATCATGCTGTTTTTAATTAAAGACACTTTTCCCCTCATTTGTGGCATCCATTTTCCTCTTTGAGTCATTGTGAACTTGACCTCTGATAAACTGACTCCCAAATCAACAGGTTTTCTTTCTAAACTAAAGTAAAAGCCATCCATAAACTTCTGTCAGGGAAACCAGTCAACAACTAAAGTTATCATGCAAAATCCATCCACAAACCTTCTTCTGGGAAAATAGTCTATAACTAAAGTAAAAGCCATTCATCAACCTTTTATAAAGAAAATAGTCTATAACTAAAGTTATCATGCAAAATATTTTTACTCTGACTCGCTGTGATATATCTATCTATATATATATATATATATATATATATATATATATATATATATATATATATATATATATATATATATATATATATACTGACTTCCAAATTAACAGGTTTTCTTTCTAACCTAAAGTAAAAGCCATCCATTAACTTTTGTCAAGGAAACCAGTCTACAACTAAAGTTGTATTTCTCTCTCTCTCTCTCTCTCTCTATTTATATATATATAGTCAGTGAAATCACAATATCAAGACAAACAGTCGTACATACAATTACATATTTTATCAAGGAAAATAGTCGACAACTAAAGTTGTCATGCAAAATCTTTTTTCTCTAATTTGCTGTGATTTTGACCTTTGACCTGTATGCATGAAGTCTGAATACATCAATTGATACATTTATTTCCATGAATTTATTATAGGAAATCAAATTCTAATTTAATACCTGTAAATTGTAAATAGCAAAGCTTCAGAGATATAAACTTTGTAGCCAATTTAGTAGAACAACTGAACTTGTTGATTTTTTTGTCTCAAATAAATGGCAACATAGTTACACAGTCTATATATATATATATATATATATATATATATATATATATATATATATATATACTCACACACACACACACGCCAATTAGCAAATTGCAAAACTTTTGTCATAGAAATACTGAATTTATTAATTTTGTGAAAATTTATGAGGCTACATGTTACCATTTATGGTATGAAATATTTAGTATATATAACAGTTTTTGCTCAGTTTTGGAGTCCATGGACTGCACATAAAGCCCAACTCACATTTATGAATCTTCTGACCAGGGTCCAGTTTTATTAAAAGACAATCTCTCAAAATTTATTTGATTGAGATTTTACATTTATCTTGGTTATGATACTTCAGACAATTTCAGGATTTTTATAAAAGGTAGAGAGAAAAGAATGCAAAATTGCACTTTAGTTTTAAAACTGAACACCTGGAAACACTTTTATTCTTGATAAAAGAGGAGTTCCTTGACCAAGAAATAGGAAAGATATTCACAAATCTCAATTTGAGGAAGAACGTTTGAGATGTTTGGTAAAACTGGAGCCTGAGCTCTTATTCTCAAAAAGTTTTAAGCCATAAACTCATGTTCCCAGCCTGGAAATGTTGACATTCTGTAACTGAATAATAACTAATATCATAAAACTTTCAAGAATTTCCTCTACTAGCTTGCATATATATAATATATATAATGTAGATATAGTCCAAGAATTCTAAAGTCATATATATTCAAGTGGATAATATTTCTTGGTTTAGAAAGTAAATGGATGATTTCATTGGGATAAAATTTCATGGTTTATAAGTAAATGGTAGATTTCATGGGAATACAATTTCATGATTTGGAAAAATGGACAATTTCATGGGGATACTTTAGAAGCAAATGGACAATTTCATGGGTTAGCGTTAAATGAACTATTTCATAGGGATACAATTTCATGGAGTCACGTTGTTGAACATACTGCTGTTTAGCAATCCTATCTTTCTTGATGGATTTAATATCATGGATATTTGTTATCCATGAAAATAACAAAATAAAATCCTCTAAGAACATTTTTAATTTTACAGTATTAAATCTGATTTGGGGATTTTGGGCTTAAGCTTCAGGTTCATTCTCAAAAGGCTTTGAGAATATGGAATCTGACCTCCACACACACACAGGTGAAAAAACTGACCTCCACACACAGCGGTGAGAATATGGAACCTGACCTCCACACACACAGCGGTGAGCAAATGTGTTGCAGAATGTATTGTATTATTGTCTTAGATTTGTAATTAGCCATAATAAGTAGGAGCAAAATCTATTATTGAAACACGAGTTTTCCCCAGAGAAAAGGTTGACCATATAGTCTTGGTGACATTAAAAATCAGGAAAGATGTAAACTGAATGTTTGGTATGACTAGCCAATTATTAATGGCAGGCCCTTCAACCTACACTTCAAGCCTTTAGCTGAGGTTGAACTAGTGTGTTGCACTGGAGTAGAAAGAAACTGACCATTCCTCCATTCAACTGACATGGGACACAACGCAAACCAAACATGTTGCCTACATTAGATGGAAGTGCTACCTTAGTTGAGATGTAGTGGGAAAGATAAGGTGTTGAGAAAGAAAGCTGTAGAGGGAGCAAGACAGTTAGAGAAAATTATTATTTACACAAAGCTGTAGCTTACTTACCAATATGTATATGACTACTCTTTTGAAAAAACAAACAAACAAAAAACCCAATATATATATATATATATATGTGTGGTGTGTGTGTGTCTGTGTACAGGGTTTAGTGCCATGTCAGCACGTTACTGGCAATATTGTGCCAATTAAAACTTAAATTCTTTAAATGTAAAGACAAAGAATTACAAAAATAAAAAAGTAAAAACTTCAGGAAGTTAAAGTAATGAAAACAAAAGCAAACACATACATGACAGAAAATTAAATGTTAAGAGTTACAAGTATGCACAATGAATATGAAATCAAAGATAAAGGTAAAACAAGAGGCCCAGTGGGACTGTTATCATTCACCTATTTAGTTGACATATGTCAGCTTGTGAATGCTAATCCTCACATGTATTGAAATTGTAAAGGGGAAGAAAAATAAGCCTGGAGTTGCTACATTGCCTATTAATGTTGGTGTCATTTATCATTTAATATCATGGACATAAAAAAGGACAAGACATTTAAACAACCAGCATTGTCCTTTGCATGTCTAACTGTCCATGGGGACTTGGCCCTGATTCATAGCTTAGAAACTGTTCATAGCCCTGCGCTTTAAATACACACACTTACTCTGCATTATAAGGGGAATTAATCTGTGCAGTTAGTATTGATTCCTGGGTCTGTCCTTACCCCCATTGTGACCCACGTCTAGAGTCAGGACTTGCAAACCATCGAGACCATCCCCCAAGATAGCTGCAGTGATTCAGTTGTTAAGGTGTTAGACTCATGACCAGAAGTTTGCAGGTTTGATTCCCACCATATGATGACCCTGGCTCATCACTAATGTGCTTAGATCTTGCTCATACTCAAACTCATTAGAGATCTGTATGATACAAGCACAGATAGCAAGTTTGATCAAAATCTGTTAGGAAATATAGTATACCGAGTGCTCACAAACTCAGCCAATAAGCTGCCATACCTGCAAATTAATATGCTTTGGTATTACTCATACTCAAACTCATCTAAGATCTTGGTGATACAAGCTCACATTCCAGGTCTGATCAAAATATGATTTTAAATATGGCCTCTTCACAAGCTCAGCATATCAGATGCAAGTTACCTCACTAATATGTGTGGACGTCACTCATAATCAAACTCATCAGAGATCTTCATGATATAAACTTACATACCAAATCTGATGAAAATCTGATTAAATATATGACATTTACAGTGTTCACAACCTCAGTCAATCAGATGCAAGATCATTTAATTAAATATGCATGGATGCCACTCATAACTGAGCTCACCTGATATCTTGATCACATAAGTTTACATGGCAAATCTGATCAAAATCCAATCAGTAATATGGCCTCTACAGTGTTTACATGCTCAACAAATTTGATGCAAGACCACCTCATTAATATCTGTGGATGTTGCTCATAACCAAATGCAACTGAGTTCTAAATGATGATATAAACTTAAATACCAAAATCTGATCAAATTCTTATCAGAAATATGACCTTTGGAGCATTCATAAGCTCAGTCATTATGCAAGATCACCTCATCAACATGCATGGATTTTGTTCATAATCAAACTCATCTGAGGACTTGATGATATATCCTTAAATACCAAATCTGACTAAAATCAGTTGTCAAATATGGTCTCTAGAATGTTCACAAGCTAAGCCAATCAGATGCAAGATCACCTCATTATTAAATGTGGATATTGCTTATAATTAAATCCATCCAAAGTCTTGATGATATAAGCTTACATACCAACTCTAATTGAAATCTGAACAGAAATAAAGTCTCTACAGTGTTCATAAGGAAGTGTTGATGGTCGAAGGAATAAAGGACAACACACGATGGATGCAGGACAAAAGGTCTCTAGTCCGGTGAGCTAAAACTACACAATCATTAAAACATACAGTTGAAATGTGTAAAAGTAAAGAGAATAGTTATAAGTAATCAATATAAGTGACAATTAATAGTTTTTTTCCATAAGGGTGCTATGTCTTACTATTCCTTAAGTAAAGGCTTAACAAGAAAAAAAATGATGTGCTTGTGGAACACAGATGCCCCATCATTGTGCTTGAAAACTGACCTAAAATGCAAACCATAACTAATGTGTGATAAATGGATAGATGGAGAAGGGTAACGCTATATGCCCTTACTGTAGTGATGGGCATAACACCTAATAGATTATCATCTAATAATACAGCTATTTACATCATGTTTCATATTCTGATACAGACCAGCAATGTCTGGTCTACCAGTTTAACTGGCAAATCTTGAGGCAGTCCCATTTTGACCACCATTACATCTGGCCTTGACTGCTGCAAAAGCCTAAAAAAGAACAAAATAATCATATTTTATATTTATTTAACCACTGATAACATGCATTCAAATCTAAACAATGTCAACAGTATATCTGTGAATAATGCACCTTCTAATCAGGGTCTATGAGTTTTGTTTTCCTTATGATTTTATGCAAATAGCATAGATCTTGCTCCAACTTAATAATATACATCATCTGTTCACATTAGGAAAGTTAGCCAAGAAAGCATGGACCCTGATCTGCCAACACAGTTATGTGCTGGAACATCTGGGTCTATGCCGTTGGCACTTTGTTTGGTGTAAATAATACTTGGATTACAACAATGTAGTGGACTAGAAATGTGTACACATGACACAGGTGTCCCTAAAAATATGATGCAATTGAAGTAAAAATTCAAAGTTAACACGGGCCATAACTCAGTAAAATGCAGCTGGGAAACAACTAAAATCAGGGGGCCCCAGAGTGTCAGAGTGGTCTAAGGCACTCGTCTTTACAGATCACTGACATCTCACCTCTGTCCATGTGGGTTCAAGTCTAGGCTCAGCCAATGTGGGTATGTGAGAAAGCTTACCAGTAGCTTCCCATGGGTCGGTGTTTCTTTCCTGCGTTTTCCTGGGTTCTTCCTCCACCAAATATACTGCCTGCCTTGTATAGTCTATCATGTGCTGAAAAAAGGGATTAAACCCTCAAAACCAAACCAATTAAAATCACACCTGACCTAGATCTTTTTTGAAGGGAATGAGCATGAAGATTTTCATTCTTGATTATTTTATAGATATTAACTTCATAAATATTGAAATGTACATGACGTTCTGAAAAACGTATTTTCATGGAAATATTTAGTTCAAACAATAAAAAAATTGAGTGTATCCACAATGTGTTTGGTACTGCCATAATGCAGAGGTAAAATATATGAATGATATGAAAGCATCATGTCAATGGTTTGTTACGTCAAGAGGTTGGTTTGTCTTCACTGCAGTGCCAAAATGGGTAACTTTACCAGTGAAACAACATCAGAATGAAGAGCAAATAAAGAATGAATGCAAACAGAATATGGAATGAATGCAAATGAAATGCAGAATAAGCAAAACAATGATTGCATTTTAAGACAAGAGGCCCTAGTGAGCCCATTATCATTCATCTCGCTTACATAACTTAACAGTAGTCCATTTCACTAAGCAGAATTCTATAAATGTGTAAATTACCTCCCAATCATTATATCATATCAATTTTACCTATTTTACTATAGTCTGATAAAATAGATTCAAAATATAATTAATGTGCCTTGTCGTTTGCTCATAAATCAATGTCATGTAAGATCTTTAAAAGTTTAGTGTACAAATGACGACTTAATCTGTGGTCTAAAGAGTCACATGGCTTTCTAACAAACTGAAATTACAATTCACCGTTTATATTACTGTTTAAGTCCATTATTTTCTTTACTCTTGGTAAATTTCAAAGTATTTTAGGAGGAGAGCAAAGTTTCAGGTTAGCTTTGTTGGGCAATAAGAGAAAAGTGTTTTGCCTAAGGACACAACATGGCAGCTCATCAAGCCTAGCATGGAAATTGAACCCAGTACTCCTCCATAGGAGTCCAGCATGTTAACCACTGAGTTACCACTCTTTCATAAAAGGGATTCCTCACTTTAACTTCATCAGTTACTATCTTTGTCCACTCACAATCTATAATATTATAATGATTTAAAATGGTTTACCTAGTTTGCTCAAAACTGGATCAGAAATACAGTCTCTAGAGTGGCAACAAATTGTTTGTTTAATGTTTTTCTGGGTTTAACACCACTTTTTAGCACATGACAGGCTATACATGGCAGCCAGTATATTTGGTGTAGGAAGAACCCGGGAAAACCCTGAGAAGAACCACCAACCCAGGGATAGCCATAGGCAAGCTTTCATACTTACCCATGTTGGCCAAGCCTGAGACTTGAACCCACACGGACAGAGTTGAGATATGTGAGTGATCTGGAAAGGCAAGTGCCTTAGACCGCAAGGTGACGCAATGAAATGCAGAATCAACCCATTAATAGGTGTGTGTCTCGTTGATTACAAAGCTCTTTGAGATCTTGATCATATAAGCCCATATTCTATGTTTGATCAAAATTGGATTAGAAATATGGCCTCCAGAGTGGTAACAATGTTAGCGAATCAAATCCAAAATCACCTCACCATTACTATGCATGAATCTTGCTCTTTATGAAACAGCCCAAGATCTTGAAGATATAACTTTATATTCCAAGTCCCTTCAAAGTCAGATTTAAAATACTGCTTTCAGACTGGTAACATGCTCAGACAATGGGATGAAATATTACCTTATTATTATGTGTGGATCTTTCTTCATATCAAACTTGTCTGAGATGTTGCTGATATAAGGATATATTCTAAGTCTGATCAAATCTGGATACAAAATTTGGCTTCTATAGTGGTAATAAGAGGCCCAAGTGGACCTAATATCATTCACCTGGTTAATAACTTAGTAGTTGACCATTTCAGTAAGCAGGATTATGTAGTATTGGAACAACACAACCTATGTAAACTATCTACCAGATTTTATATCATGCTGAGTTTACTTTCGCCTATTTCACTGTATCCTGCACATTACTGAATTCATATGAGATCCTGATCATACAAGACAATATTAAAAGTTTGATCAAGATCAGATAAAGATATGGCTTCCAGAATGGCAACAAACTATGACAAATCAGATACACGGTCAATCTTTTAATATGCATGCATCTCACCCATTATAAAAAAATATTCAACATCTTGATGATATATGCCTATATTTAACGTTTGATCATTAATACGTCTTGCTCATTATCAAACTTGTCTGAGATCACGATGGTATAAACCCATATTCCAACTATGATCAAAATCGAATCGAATATATGGTTTCCATAAAGTAACAAGTTCAACCAATCAGATGCAAGATCACCTAATTCATATGCATGCATCTCACTCATGGATCTCTCTCATTATCAATGTGCTCTGTGATCTTGATGATATAAGTATATATTCCAAGACCGATCAAAAATCTTAATGGAAATATGGCCTCTAGAGTGGTAACAAGCTCAATCAATGAGAAGCAAGATTAAGTCATTATCATTAATATACATATATGTCATTCATAAAGTATGTACTCTTCTGAGATATTAAGAATACAAATCTATATTCCAATTTAATCATATCCGATTAAAACACATGACCACCAGTGGTAATAAGCAATTGTTGACGGTTTGTATTTTGTTTTTGTGGGGTTTAACGCAATGCTTCAGCACATGATAAGCTACACATGGCAGCCGGTATTTTTGATGGAGGAAGAACCAGAGGAGAACCACTGACACATGGGAAGCTACTAGCAAGCTTTCTCACATACCCATGTTAGTCGAGCTGAGACTCGAACTCACACAAACAGAGGTAAGACATGTTAGAGATCTGTAAAGGTGAGTGCCTTAGACCACTCAGTCGCCCGCGGCCCTAAATGTTGATGGTCAAACAACTGATGGATAACCAATGGTGGACACATTACTATAAACTCACTTATGGCCAGGTGAAATAGCGAACACAGGTAATCACATGCAAAATCGCCTCATCAATATGCTAGCGTCTCACTCAGTATGAAACTCATCTGAGATCTTCATGATACAAGCATGGATTCCATGCTGGATCAAACTTGGATCAGAAATATATTTTCTAGAATGGTAACAAATTCAGCCAATCAGATGCAAGATCAACACATTAATATGTGTGTATCTAACCCTTAATACTGAACATCTAGGATCAAATAACACTTTATAAGAATTACTTCAATTAAAATAGAAATGTTATACAGAATTAACTAAGAAACTATACTTTTAACAACTCCAGGTACTGAACAATGGACTGCAGAGGTAACACCGCAAACATTTCAATTTTATACTGTGTAAAGCTAAGGAATCTGACATACAGCATTTTGGACAATTTTATAATAAAAAATTTTTAAAAAAATATAGGTAACCTAGCTCCTCTCTTAACCACCAAGCTATAGCATTACCAAATCAAGGCTTTGTAAGCATATTGGGTATTATGAGGAGGTAAAATACATGTGAAAATGGGAAAATTCAGACCCTGGCTGCAGATAAGAGGTAGCTTTTGATGAGTGTGCATGTTGCCAGGTGTGTGTGTGTGGGGGGGAGGAGATTATTATGTTAAAACTGAATATTATCATGAAAGACTTCTTAAGGACCGGTTTTATAGTATAGAACATGAATACAATTAAAATCATAAAACTTCAATAGCTCACCATTGCATATCCCCATGCTCTTGACTGCCTATTCCTAAACCCATCTCTCAATTCCATTCTGAGACAGTGACCTAGGGGTCAGAATGCAAATTCCATCACATACATTGATGTGTCTTCTTGCAATGAATGACTGCATGTATGAAGCTTGGTCAGAAATTTCTGTACATTTGACCTTTAATCACTCCACCCCAGGGACTCCAAGTGAAGGAGCCAATAATGACCCCCCCCCCCTCACCTGAGCTTCAGGTAATTAAGAGATTCGTACATTTTCTGAACACAATTTGACTAAAAGTACTATTTTAAATGTGTATAAATTATGCAAAACAATTTAATTTTAAGCATTTAGGCAAAAGTTGTCAACATATTGCTCCTGCCATAAGCATGGTTCATGTCCATGTTGTATGATGGTTTGTTCAATTATTATACAGTAAATTTAGGTATCAGTTCAAGTTCCAGATGTTTCTTCCACATTTGTACTTGAACACTCACTCAAACAGTCATATAAACAAATGCACCCTGAATTAGTCCTGGTCATTTAACCATTTGATGCATTCATAAAGGCATGGCTACCATATTGATGAATAAGATTCAGCCCTTTAAGGTGAATTTTGTGTTTTCCTATATTCACAGAAAACCCAATTTATGAAATTATTATTGGGAGTCCTGCTTTTTGCACATGGTCAACATAGGAGAAACATTAAATCTGCTTCCATGGCACACCATGAAAACTCTCCAGATTTTTATATTATTACAAGCTTGATGTCCCCACCCCCTTTGGACCATGACCCAAGGACCTTAACAGAAAACACATTACATATATTATCATGTTTTCGTCAGTAGAACAAACAACATAGACCGTGATCTGCCGGCGCATTATGCAACAGCAGATCAGGGTCTATGTTGTTTGCATTTGGACCCGGTTTATATGCGAGTATATACGGTACCTAAAAATCATCTCCTTTCGCAGATGGTCGCTGCATGGTTAGGTGATGTTCCAATTATAGTGAATTTCACCCACAGGCTTAGGAAGGAAAGTGGTTATGGACATAAAGATGGACTGACAGGGAGCATCACAATATCACTGATGCTTTTTAAACAGGCGTGGGAATAATAACAGAAGTAAGCATACCACTGTAGATAATGTGACCCTCAGTTTATGACGACCACCTCAAGGCCTCATCTCCATCAGCTTTCTCTCATTTCTTTCTTTTTTCTCTCCTCATATTCCCTGGTAAATAGATATGACATTATATAGTGAAAAATGTACACTAGAGATAACGTCATGGCTCACAAGGCAAATCCCCATGTTGTTTTAATTACATCCCCCCCACTCCAGACCCTACCCCTCCTCCCTTCCCCTTCTAGACCATGACCCAGGGTCCATAAGCAAACACCTGTTACATAACTTATTAGTCTTCCTGCTCCATGCAAGTGTAAAGTTTGGTTAAAAAAAATAAAACATGTTCCTGGACAATTTTTATATTTCAACCCCCCACCACCCACCCCCAAGAGGAGAGGCCTGATTCTCACACCCCTCTTGGAGATAGTTGACACATGGGTAACCTATGCACTAAGTTTGGTGAATTTCTATCCAGCCATTTAGGATAAGTAAGAGTTAGGGACAGATGGAGGGATGCACAGAGTAGTTAACAATATCCCTGACACATTTTAAAAATCATGCGGATTAACAAGACAGAAATAACTGTACAACTGAAACATTTTAACTGATATATAAAGTTATAAAGATACATAATCAGCTTGTCCAAGCCTTTAAACATCACAATTTTACAGTTATCTCAATTAATCCCAATAATTACATGTAATTACCCAAATCCATGCTCAAGGTTAAATATATATGATTGATTATAATGGAAAATGTACAATATAGAAAATGTTATGGCTACTTATAGCAAATCCCCATGGTTTTAATTACTTTACTTACCACAGACAATATCCCCCTCCCCCTTCTGGATGATGACCCAGGGGTCATAAGCAAAAATCTGTTGCATATCTGATGTGTCCTCCTGCCACATGCAAGTGCAAAGTATGGTCAAAAAAGTGTCATGGTAATTCCAACTTTTATATTTCACTATACCCCTCTCAAAGATGGTTGTCACATTGACAACCTACTTGTATGCACAAAGCTTGGTGAATTTTCACCCAGCCATTTAGGAGAAGTGTTACACACATATGGATGGACAGACTAATGGGCAGACAGTTGGACAGGCACAGCAGATTACAATATCCCTAACCCAGTAAAGGTAAAGGTACATAATCAGCTTGCCAAAGCCTTAAAACATCACATTCTTACAGTCATCCCCATTAATCAATTACCCACATCGATGATCAATGGTCTAGCGTGATGAAAATTCTGGAATGACTTGGAATATAAAAATATTGAAATTTCTTGGATGCCCAGCAGATTTATTTGGATGCCTAGTAATGTTCTGTTGTTGTCCCAAAAGTGATGGTAATCATACCAAAGATCAATTATGAAACAAAATGGACATGGTTTAAACATCCCATTGTATCATATGTACCCCAATTCAATGGTCAAATTGTGAGTGCTTTGAAATATAAAAATATCACAATTAATATGGTCTTTTTTTCTGACTGGGCTTACACACTGGATAAACTGGTTGCCCAACTTAAATTTTCAGTTCTCACAAGCTCCCTGGCAAGGAATGTGTTTACTCCTGAACAACTATGCATATTGCTTATAGATATCGGATATCTGGATAGTTATATATAGATAGATGGATACAATTTAAAGGTTTGAGTAAGCACACAGGCATGGATTCATCACAGGATGGATGAAACCAACCCCTTTTTCTTAGAATAATTGGTTCCAGCAATGGCCAAGTACGTAACAAGGAAGCCAGAGACTGATACAGTTAGTTATGAACCATGCTTTAGAAACAACCTAAATTCATTAAATATCTTGATTGCTTTAAATAGAAAGACTATAGCAGTATCATTTATGTACTGTGCAGCAACTTTATTCTTCAAGAAATGACAGACGACTATGATGGAACTAGGCTGATCTTAAAGCCTTTTGGTCCTCAGCCTGCAAAATATCACAATCCTTCCTATCCATATATAAATGTCACTATTTTGTAACTATGAGGATGCCACCCCACCCCAGCCTCGACTTGTGAGCAAAAGCAACAACAATAACAGCAACAACTACAAATGATTAATTCCTCCAGTGACACACTTTAACTGGTTTTTGTATTTTGTGGAGTTTAACTCTATTCTTCAGCACATGATAGGCTATACATGGTGGCCAGTATATTTTGGTAGAGAAAAAACACGGGAATACCTTGGAAGAACCACCGAGCTATGGGAAGTTACTGGCAAGCTTTTTTACATGCTTAAGTTGGTCGACCCAAGACTTGAACTCATGTGGATAGAGATGAGATGTGTAAGTGACCTGTTAAGGTAAGAACCTTACACCACTTGGCCCCCCAGGGCCTCCCGCTTTAACTGGATCAAATTACATATGCAAATTTTTTTTTACATAATATTATTGAGACACAACATTCATTTTGTTCCAATTTATTCTACGCTGAAAAACAACATTTGCTTACAAGCCACAACAGCGAATGGCCCAAGCTTCTGAGATGACCATGGCCTTACAGATGGGGGAGACATCTACACCAGATTTTGATTTAGTGCCAAAAACAGCCAGGATGAAGCACACCAGCACTACGTAACAATATGGAATATGCTGCTGCAACCACTGATATGATAATGTTTGGACTCTGAATTGCACTTCTGTTTGATGTTGCCATACTAGACATCAGCTGAAATGATACAAAAGCCATTCTGGAACAAAAAATACTGTTTATTTTCATTTTATGTATCAATAATAATCTGTATAGATTAGGATTTTTTAAAAATTTCAATCTTTACAATAAATCAATATTTTGTTGGAGCTTTTAAATAAATTATCTTGTGAACCTTTTTTTTAAAATTAAATATTTCAAAGAAAACTAGTTTTATTTCTGACACATTATTTTTCCTATATGGATGCTTGTCATATATAAAGGGGTTAACATGAGCAGATGAGATAAACAATAAATACTTCCTCCCCCCCCCCCCTACACACACTGCTTGCTAAGTGAGTGCATACATGTATATAAAGAGGTTAACATGACAGGGAACACACAAGAAAGAGTTTTTAAAATGTTATCTTTAGTATGTAGATTTCCTTTACATTAACATTTAGTGTATGTAATATAACGGATTATAAGTTTGCATGCACATGTATGTTTGATTTGGTTTGGTTTTGTTGGGTTTAATCCCATTTTTCAGCATGTGATAGGCTATACATGATAGCCAGTATGTTTGGAAGAGGAATAACCTGGGAAGACCCTGGGTAGAACCACCGACACCTGGGAAGTTACTGGACTACATACATCTATGTATGATTCTGTGTTCATACTTGACAGTTTAAGACTGCATTATATTTCACAACAGAGGTAGTTTTAATATATGAAAGAAAATAATTAAAGTTTTTCTTTTGAGGAGATGCTAAGTAAGTTTGGTCCTTGATCAGACTTGAACTGACATCTTTCCACAGACTTGTGGAATGTACTTCCTTGTACTACAAGGACATTTCCATAGCATAGCACCATACTCTAGATAAACCAAGTGATTGCTCAACATGACATAACTAATATCTTTAAACAGACTTGTGGAATGTACTTCCTTGTACTACAAGGACATTTCTATAGTTATAGCACCATCCTCTGGACAAACCAAGCGATTACTCAACATGACATAACTAATATCTTTCCACAGAATTGAGGAATGCACTTCCTGTACTACAAGGTAATTTCTATAGCATATCACTATTCCTTAGGGCAAACCATGTAATTAGTCAACATTACATAATTTAGTGCATATGAGCAAACCTTAGCAGTGGTGCTACATATTTAAAAGGAACTCAGAGGAATATGTTGGCAATGATGTTGAGACAATTTTTCTTTGAGTACATATTTCATTTAGCTACCAGATGATGTGAGTACTACAGTAAAATCTGTCTCTCAAGACCATTGCTATGAGACCACCTATTTTGAGAGACCTCCTATCTCTAGATACCACTGCTATGAGACCACCTGTCTTGAGAGACCAATGCTATGACACCACCTATCTCTAGATACCATTTCTATTGTACCACCTGTTTTGAGAGACCACTGCTATGAGAGACCACCTATCTATATATACCATTGCTGAGACCACCTGTCTCTTGAGACCACTGCTATGAGGGACCACCTATCTCTAGATACAATTGCTATGACAGACCACCTGTCTTGAGAAACCACTGATATGAGAGACCACCTATCTATATATATATATATATATATATATATACCATTGCTATGAGACCACCTGTCTTGAGAGACCATGTTCTCCATGCACAGATTTATTGATTATATAGTGTTATGACCTGTCATGATGGACTACTTGTCTTGACAGACTTTTATTTTTGGCAGAAGGGGTGGTCTTTCAAGACAGGTTCTACTGTATTTATTATTGCAAAGAATTACATAACTTTGTTTCAGACTGATTCCTTCTGTATTTTACAAGTTGTTTAAAAAAACCCACAAAACATTCATTTAATTGTAAACTATGCCAATGTAGGTTAAAAAAAAATGCATACAATTGCTGGGATATATATTTAGAAATATCAGAAAGATAAATTCTTGAAAGCCGATCTCTAATTATTTCAACCTATATATTGACGTTCAGCTTACATAATACCATATAGATATATATATGGTGACAAATTAATTGATATAAATATAATTAAAGATATCAAGGGGATGTAAAAATCTTCAGGTTAATATATACAGAGTCTTCTTAAATTGTTTGAGATGAATGAACACTGTAAGTAATTTTAAGACAAATTTAAGATGAATTTGCTATGCATCTCATTTTGTGCTGATGTGTATATACATGTATGTATTTAGTAGTGTTTTATGGCACATCATAACTATAGCAGATACATGGTGCAACTAAAGGTAATGTTAGAAAAATGTAAAAATGGATAACAAACAAATTTAGGAAGATAAACCCCCTTCCAAACGAATGCAAACATTAAGCACAACATGATAAAATATAAATCACAAAGATGTTAATTTTTACTGTCTCACTCATGTCACATACTGTCTCACTCACGACACATACTGTCTCACACATGGCACATACTATCTCACTCATGACACATACTGTCTCACTCATGTCTCATACTGTCTCACTCATGTTACATACTGTCTCACTCATGCCACATACTGCCACATTTAAGACAATTTGATTATTCTTTGATGACCTAATACAAAAAAAAAGAAGGCGTCACATTCCTCAACAACAACTTTGGTAACAGAGTCCCTTGAAGGGACTGATGCTCTACTGGCCAAGAAAAACATCAAGGAATCCAAGATAAGACAATTTCTTCTTTTTAACTGCTAAGTGTTGAAACCATATATAATATTCTTAAGCAAAAGAGAGGTTTATAAAGTTAGCCATTTGGTGAAAATCCTATGTCAATATGACCATCCATTCAGGAGGAGCAATAATAACTAGTGTTTCAAGATGGCCATTGTATTGGATGTAATATCAGCATTATGTGCATTCAGCACCAACTCGAGATCATAAGAAGTATTTTGGTGAAATACCATGTCAATATGACAATCCATCAGTAGCAATAACAAGTTTTTTCATGATTGCCACCATGGTTGTCATATTTGATGTCAGATTAGAGCATTTTCCTTTCAGTAGCAACCAGACATCATAAGAAGTCTTTTGGCAAAAACCCTATGCCAATATGACTTTCCATTTAGGAGGTGTAGCAATAACATGATTTTCAAAATGGCTACCAAGGATGACATATTGGATATGTGATTGGCACCATTTTTAAAGGACCAATTAGACTTCATAAAATGTCTTTTAGTGAGAATCCCAAGTCAATTTGACCATCCATCCATGATGTATATCAATACACTTTTAAAAACAGCTGCCATGATAGCCATATTTGATGTCAGATCAGCACCATTTTCATTTAGGACCAACTTGACATCACAGGAAGTCTTCTGGATATGACTTTTCATTTGGGAGAAGTAGCAATAAAAGTATTTTCAAGATCACTGCCATGGTGGCAATACTGGATGTCAGATTGGCACCATTTTCATTTAATAGACATCATTAGGCCCCCTCAAAAAATATGTGTTTCCTATTGCGCTGGTTTTAAAATTAGGGTAGGCAGGGTTTTTTGTTTGTTTTTGTTTTTGTTAAACATTATATATAAATCAAAATAATATTTCAAGTGCTTCAAAGTACTGGGCAAAACAGGCTCAATCAGACATACAAATCAATTTTGGCAATGTGTTTTTTTTTTTTTTCTCTCATGGGGTTGGCAATAAGAAACAGGGACAGTTGGCTGACCGGAAACACATATTTTTTTTTGACCTAAGAAGTCTTTCAGAGAAAATCCCATGTTAATATGACTATCCATTGAGTTGAAGTAGCAATAACAAGATTTTCAAGATGACCACCGCAGCAGGGATATTGGAGGCCAGATCGACACAATTTTCATTTAGAATCAACTAGACATCCTAAGAAGTCTTTTCATAAAACTGCCATCTATGAGACATAGACATAAGAATATTTTTAAGATAGCTGCAGTCTAGGTCATACTGGCTGTCAAATCAGCACTATATTTACTTCCAATGAACTAGACATCATGAGAAGTCTTTTGGTGAAAATCTCATGTCGCTGAGACCTTCTGTTCAGGAAGAGTAGCAATAACACAATTTTCAAGATGGCTTCTGTGGTAGCCATATTGGATGTCAGATCAGCACCATTGTTATTTGGGGCTAACTAGATATCTTAAAAAATCTGTTAGTGAAAACCTAATGTTGATATGACCATCTATTCAGAAGAAATTGTGATAACAATATTTTCAAGATAGCTGCTGTGGTCAAATAAAACTCAGATTGGGTGGGCAGTGGGGATAAAGGGATGGCAACCACCATATGTATGAAATAAAGTCATTTATCTGTTGTTTGTCTCAAAGCATAAATTATCTACATCCTATCCAACATTACTAAAGATAAGTTGTAGGCTGAGCCTTCAAAACTGCACTCAACTAATAAGTATGAATCAAAAAAATATTACTCACAGGTTTTTGTTTGCTGCTGTTTTCTCTTTTAACATCAATGTAATTACATAATTTCCAAGACTGTATAAAATTTAAAAACAAAAACAAACAAATTAACAAATTACAATTTTTTAACATATTTTTAAGAAATTGTTATATTTTTGGTCATGTCATAACTGTAATGTTATGTAACCTTCAATGTAAACTTACGCCTTAAAGCTGAAAAAAATAATTGTGTCTTTTTCTGAATGGGGAAAAAAATTGTATAAAAAGACAAGAAAGGTATGTTACAAACTAGATACTTCATCAAAATTGTTAGAATTTCTTGCAAATGTTGACAAAACAAAATCAAACAAGCCTGAAAACAAAATTTGAATATATATATATACATATATATATATCTATATATATCTATCTATCTATATATATATATATATATATATATATATATATATATATATATATATATATATATATATAATGTGTGTGTTACAAGAAAATGTTGACAAAACAAAATCAAACAAGCCTGAAAACAAAATTTGAATATATATATATATATATAGAATGTGTGTGTTACACAAATGTTATATTGATTGGAATGGACTCAACATAGTGCTTGGGATTAGAATAAGTGTCAGCTGTTCACATTAGACAGGTGTTCTTTATAGAAAGGATAATGAAGATTCCTGAAAATGTTAAGTATAAACACACACCTCTATATAAACATTTATTTAAGGCAGGTGTAACAGTATATTCTCTGGTTACTCAGATTTTTCATTCTTTCTCCCACATCATACAACTCTACACAAACAACTGTAACTTATATTAACCAGAAGCTATTGTAAGCCCAATGTAATTACTTCATACACCACTCTACACAACAGTGCCATATTTCATAACAATGGCCACTCAATGGAACACACAATTTTGTCCTTTACCAAGAGGTGAATATTTTACCTATTTATTTATCTTAAGTTAGTCTGTAATAATCTTAGTGATTCCTTCTCTCACAAAAGCTGTACGAATTATACTGTGATATACATATGGGGGAAAAATGTAGTCATGAGCTGAAT